>OX104120.1:0-603764 GCA_944474755.1 Limnoperna fortunei
CCCTAACCCTAACCCTAACCCTAACCCTAACCCTAACCCTAACCCTAACCCTAACCCTAACCCTAACCCTAACCCTAACCCTAACCCTAACCCTAACCCTAACCCTAACCCTAACCCTAACCCTAACCCTAACCCTAACCCTAACCCTAACCCTAACCCTAACCCTAACCCTAACCCTAACCCTAACCCTAACCCTAACCCTAACCCTAACCCTAACCCTAACCCTAACCCTAACCCTAACCCTAACCCTAACCCTAACCCTAACCCTAACCCTAACCCTAACCCTAACCCTAACCCTAACCCTAACCCTAACCCTAACCCTAACCCTAACCCTAACCCTAACCCTAACCCTAACCCTAACCCTAACCCTAACCCTAACCCTAACCCTAACCCTAACCCTAACCCTAACCCTAACCCTAACCCTAACCCTAACCCTAACCCTAACCCTAACCCTAACCCTAACCCTAACCCTAACCCTAACCCTAACCCTAACCCTAACCCTAACCCTAACCCTAACCCTAACCCTAACCCTAACCCTAACCCTAACCCTAACCCTAACCCTAACCCTAACCCTAACCCTAACCCTAACCCTAACCCTAACCCTAACCCTAACCCTAACCCTAACCCTAACCCTAACCCTAACCCTAACCCTAACCCTAACCCTAACCCTAACCCTAACCCTAACCCTAACCCTAACCCTAACCCTAACCCTAACCCTAACCCTAACCCTAACCCTAACCCTAACCCTAACCCTAACCCTAACCCTAACCCTAACCCTAACCCTAACCCTAACCCTAACCCTAACCCTAACCCTAACCCTAACCCTAACCCTAACCCTAACCCTAACCCTAACCCTAACCCTAACCCTAACCCTAACCCTAACCCTAACCCTAACCCTAACCCTAACCCTAACCCTAACCCTAACCCTAACCCTAACCCTAACCCTAACCCTAACCCTAACCCTAACCCTAACCCTAACCCTAACCCTAACCCTAACCCTAACCCTAACCCTAACCCTAACCCTAACCCTAACCCTAACCCTAACCCTAACCCTAACCCTAACCCTAACCCTAACCCTAACCCTAACCCTAACCCTAACCCTAACCCTAACCCTAACCCTAACCCTAACCCTAACCCTAACCCTAACCCTAACCCTAACCCTAACCCTAACCCTAACCCTAACCCTAACCCTAACCCTAACCCTAACCCTAACCCTAACCCTAACCCTAACCCTAACCCTAACCCTAACCCTAACCCTAACCCTAACCCTAACCCTAACCCTAACCCTAACCCTAACCCTAACCCTAACCCTAACCCTAACCCTAACCCTAACCCTAACCCTAACCCTAACCCTAACCCTAACCCTAACCCTAACCCTAACCCTAACCCTAACCCTAACCCTAACCCTAACCCTAACCCTAACCCTAACCCTAACCCTAACCCTAACCCTAACCCTAACCCTAACCCTAACCCTAACCCTAACCCTAACCCTAACCCTAACCCTAACCCTAACCCTAACCCTAACCCTAACCCTAACCCTAACCCTAACCCTAACCCTAACCCTAACCCTAACCCTAACCCTAACCCTAACCCTAACCCTAACCCTAACCCTAACCCTAACCCTAACCCTAACCCTAACCCTAACCCTAACCCTAACCCTAACCCTAACCCTAACCCTAACCCTAACCCTAACCCTAACCCTAACCCTAACCCTAACCCTAACCCTAACCCTAACCCTAACCCTAACCCTAACCCTAACCCTAACCCTAACCCTAACCCTAACCCTAACCCTAACCCTAACCCTAACCCTAACCCTAACCCTAACCCTAACCCTAACCCTAACCCTAACCCTAACCCTAACCCTAACCCTAACCCTAACCCTAACCCTAACCCTAACCCTAACCCTAACCCTAACCCTAACCCTAACCCTAACCCTAACCCTAACCCTAACCCTAACCCTAACCCTAACCCTAACCCTAACCCTAACCCTAACCCTAACCCTAACCCTAACCCTAACCCTAACCCTAACCCTAACCCTAACCCTAACCCTAACCCTAACCCTAACCCTAACCCTAACCCTAACCCTAACCCTAACCCTAACCCTAACCCTAACCCTAACCCTAACCCTAACCCTAACCCTAACCCTAACCCTAACCCTAACCCTAACCCTAACCCTAACCCTAACCCTAACCCTAACCCTAACCCTAACCCTAACCCTAACCCTAACCCTAACCCTAACCCTAACCCTAACCCTAACCCTAACCCTAACCCTAACCCTAACCCTAACCCTAACCCTAACCCTAACCCTAACCCTAACCCTAACCCTAACCCTAACCCTAACCCTAACCCTAACCCTAACCCTAACCCTAACCCTAACCCTAACCCTAACCCTAACCCTAACCCTAACCCTAACCCTAACCCTAACCCTAACCCTAACCCTAACCCTAACCCTAACCCTAACCCTAACCCTAACCCTAACCCTAACCCTAACCCTAACCCTAACCCTAACCCTAACCCTAACCCTAACCCTAACCCTAACCCTAACCCTAACCCTAACCCTAACCCTAACCCTAACCCTAACCCTAACCCTAACCCTAACCCTAACCCTAACCCTAACCCTAACCCTAACCCTAACCCTAACCCTAACCCTACCCAAACCCAAACCCTAACCCTAACCCTAACCCCAACCCTAACCCTAACCCTAACCCTAACCCTAACCCTAACCCTAACCCTAACCCTAACCCTAACCCTAACCCTAACCCTAACCCTAACCCTAACCCTAACCCTAACCCTAACCCTAACCCTAACCCTAACCCTAACCCTAACCCTAACCCTAACCCTAACCCTAACCCTAACCCTAACCCTAACCCTAACCCTAACCCTAACCCTAACCCTAACCCTAACCCTAACCCTAACCCTAACCCTAACCCTAACCCTAACCCTAACCCTAACCCTAACCCTAACCCTAACCCTAACCCTAACCCTAACCCTAACCCTAACCCTAACCCTAACCCTAACCCTAACCCTAACCCTAACCCTAACCCTAACCCTAACCCTAACCCTAACCCTAACCCTAACCCTAACCCTAACCCTAACCCTAACCCTAACCCTAACCCTAACCCTAACCCTAACCCTAACCCTAACCCTAACCCTAACCCTAACCCTAACCCTAACCCTAACCCTAACCCTAACCCTAACCCTAACCCTAACCCTAACCCTAACCCTAACCCTAACCCTAACCCTAACCCTAACCCTAACCCTAACCCTAACCCTAACCCTAACCCTAACCCTAACCCTAACCCTAACCCTAACCCTAACCCTAACCCTAACCCTAACCCTAACCCTAACCCTAACCCTAACCCTAACCCTAACCCTAACCCTAACCCTAACCCTAACCCTAACCCTAACCCTAACCCTAACCCTAACCCTAACCCTAACCCTAACCCTAACCCTAACCCTAACCCTAACCCTAACCCTAACCCTAACCCTAACCCTAACCCTAACCCTAACCCTAACCCTAACCCTAACCCTAACCCTAACCCTAACCCTAACCCTAACCCTAACCCTAACCCTAACCCTAACCCTAACCCTAACCCTAACCCTAACCCTAACCCTAACCCTAACCCTAACCCTAACCCTAACCCTAACCCTAACCCTAACCCTAACCCTAACCCTAACCCTAACCCTAACCCTAACCCTAACCCTAACCCTAACCCTAACCCTAACCCTAACCCTAACCCTAACCCTAACCCTAACCCTAACCCTAACCCTAACCCTAACCCTAACCCTAACCCTAACCCTAACCCTAACCCTAACCCTAACCCTAACCCTAACCCTAACCCTAACCCTAACCCTAACCCTAACCCTAACCCTAACCCTAACCCTAACCCTAACCCTAACCCTAACCCTAACCCTAACCCTAACCCTAACCCTAACCCTAACCCTAACCCTAACCCTAACCCTAACCCTAACCCTAACCCTAACCCTAACCCTAACCCTAACCCTAACCCTAACCCTAACCCTAACCCTAACCCTAACCCTAACCCTAACCCTAACCCTAACCCTAACCCTAACCCTAACCCTAACCCTAACCCTAACCCTAACCCTAACCCTAACCCTAACCCTAACCCTAACCCTAACCCTAACCCTAACCCTAACCCTAACCCTAACCCTAACCCTAACCCTAACCCTAACCCTAACCCTAACCCTAACCCTAACCCTAACCCTAACCCTAACCCTAACCCTAACCCTAACCCTAACCCTAACCCTAACCCTAACCCTAACCCTAACCCTAACCCTAACCCTAACCCTAACCCTAACCCTAACCCTAACCCTAACCCTAACCCTAACCCTAACCCTAACCCTAACCCTAACCCTAACCCTAACCCTAACCCTAACCCTAACCCTAACCCTAACCCTAACCCTAACCCTAACCCTAACCCTAACCCTAACCCTAACCCTAACCCTAACCCTAACCCTAACCCTAACCCTAACCCTAACCCTAACCCTAACCCTAACCCTAACCCTAACCCTAACCCTAACCCTAACCCTAACCCTAACCCTAACCCTAACCCTAACCCTAACCCTAACCCTAACCCTAACCCTAACCCTAACCCTAACCCTAACCCTAACCCTAACCCTAACCCTAACCCTAACCCTAACCCTAACCCTAACCCTAACCCTAACCCTAACCCTAACCCTAACCCTAACCCTAACCCTAACCCTAACCCCTAACCCTAACCCTAACCCTAACCCTAACCCTAACCCTAACCCTAACCCTAACCCTAACCCTAACCCTAACCCTAACCCTAACCCTAACCCTAACCCTAACCCTAAACCCTAACCCTAACCCCTAACCCTAACCCTAACCCTAACCCTAACCCTAACCCTAACCCTAACCCTAACCCCTAACCCTAACCCTAACCCTAACCCTAACCCTAACCCTAACCCTAACCCTAACCCTAACCCTAACCCTAACCCTAACCCTAACCCTAACCCTAACCCTAACCCTAACCCTAACCCTAACCCTAACCCTAACCCTAACCCTAACCCTAACCCTACCCTAACCCTAACCCTAACCCTAACCCTAACCCTAACCCTAACCCTAACCCTAACCCTACCCTAACCCTAACCCTAACCCTAACCCTAACCCTAACCCTAACCCTAACCCTAACCCTAACACAGGTGTTACATAACACTGCTGGAGATAAAATGCAATATACATGTATAGATTTAAATAACATCCTGTCACAGCTGGAACTTGATTATCTGTGTTCACTTGCATCAACATGTCGGAAATATAATTGGTCACTAAATTTTTTGAATAAAACCACGATACTATAATGACCCACCCCATACCTTAAAAATTTATAAGGATTAAACTACAACATTGTTTAGTTTGTCTTAAATATATTTGTAAATAAGGAGTATACAAAATATGCTTCCAGAAATTATAACTTTTGTAATTATTTAAAGAGACAACTCCCAACTAAAACCTCCTTTATTTTAAAACAAAAGTCTTACACAAATCTAGAAAATTTACAAAGTACAATGTAATATGGAATAAATATCTTTCGGTATCCAAAGGGCGCATGTCGAACAATAAAGTTGGTCCAGAGGATATGATGCTTGATTGATTGATTGATTGGATATTTGCTTAACATCCAGCAAGTATAATTTCAGCTTTATTTAGGACGAGAACATGTTAACAAACAATTCCGGAAAAATGGACCGAAATAAACAAATATTTTCAAAGCAACTGGAAAAGTATGGGGTTAGGTACGGGGGCAGGAAAATTTGGGATTTTGTAGCAGCTACAATGAGCCTACTCTTTTTGACATCTACAAAAAAGTCTAGATCATGCAAGGAGCGTTGCACTCTCCAAACATGTTACTCACTGTGGTCCGTGATCAGGGTTTCCGTATTATGACCTGACCACCCCTAACGAGAAGGCGTCCCTTGTCCACCTGGTGGATGCACTGGGCAGCTCCGTGGAATTTATTAAAAATATGTACAGGTGTAACGTTATGTAGCTGCTTATGCCGGTAATTTATCGCACCATGTTTATTACAAACATTGGTCAAAACATGTTCAGTAAATTTGTGTCACAGTATGTAAATTCAAATGTGAAATGAGAAGAAAGAAGAGTTAATATTAGGAAGAACAATGATTAAAACGAAAATATTTTTTGGCCCTAGGAAACAAATGGACTTGTGGGGTTCATTTTACACATTTCCTATTTTGTATCCATTAAAACTCTCATTTAATCAAGTCTTCACTGTTGGTCTTTGTTTACAAATAACAATATATATATAATGGTATAGAAGAGAAAGTATGATATCTGTCAAGGACTGCTACAGTGAACATCACTCATACTAAATCAAGGTAAGAACTGATGATGACTGTCAAGGACTGCTTCAGTGAACATCAGGCGTACTAAATCAACGTAAGAACTGATAATGACTGACAATGACTGCTACAATGAACATCAGTCATTCTAAATCAAGGTGAGAACTGATAATGGCTGACAAGGACTGCTACAGTGATTATCAGTCATTCTAAATACAGGTAAATCTTGATAATCACTGTCAAGGACTGGTACAGTGAATGTCAGTCATTCTAAATCCAGGTAAAAATTTAAAAGTACTGACACGATCTGATGCAGTGACTAACAGTTCTTTTCAGTCCTACAAAACTACTGTACTTAACTGTCATGAACTGTTTCAGTTCAGGACAGAAGCTATCAGTAAAAAATAAAAATTGTAAATGACTGACGAGAACTGTATGAATAGTATACAGTGATTTACAGATCGTGAACAGTACATTTACAGTAACTATCAGTTTCTATCAATCTAATTTGAACTGTGTATGGTAATGTCAGTCCTTACTTTGGTTCATAGTGTTTATAGCGGATTTCAAAATTAAATTCCTGAAGTATTGCTAGCCATCTTTCATATATTGCACCTTTCAGATTTTTCTGAAACAATGGTTTGAGAGCTTGATGATCACATTCAACAATAAATTTTCTTCCACGCAAGTAAGTTGAACAATCAATTATGCTGGTGACCATACCTAATAATTCAAGTTTTGTTGGTCCATACGATTGTTGCCATTTTGCTAGAGACTTTGAACCAAACCGTATAACATGTATATCTTTGTGTTTGTCATCCTGTTTTTGATACAGCATGTAGACGATACCTTTGCTCGACGTGTCCACTGCCAGGTAAAATGGTAAATCATATCTTGGAAATGCTAATGCATCTGAATTAAGTAGAGTATTTTTCAATATATCAAACGCTTCTTGGTGTTCTTGTCTCCAAACAAATTTCTGATCTTTTCGAAGAAGTTTGTAGAGAGGATTTGCTTTGGCACTCTAATCCAGAATAAATTTTCTAAACCAGTTCATAAGTCCAAGATATCGTTTAAGCTCCTTAGCATTGTTAGGTTCTGGATACTCTGTAATTGCTTTGAGTCTATCGCCCGGTGGTCTTATTCCATCTTTTGATATTTCATGTCCCAAGAAAATACATTTCTTTTGTGCAAATTGACATTTTTGTGGTGACAACTTCAATCCAGCTGATTTGAAACGACTAAAAACCTCCTGTAAATCTTCCAAATACTTGTCGAAAGTTTCAGAAAATACTAAAACATCATCCAAGTAACATAAGGTATTCCGAAATGATAAGCCATTCAGTACTTTATCCATAAGTAGCGAAAGCTATTTGGCGATGTTTTCAAACCCATAGGTAACCTATTAAACTTGAATGTACCGAAACAAGTATTAAATGCTGTATACTTAGTAGATTCTGGCGAAATACGCATTTGAAAAAAAACCTGAGCTTAAGTCAATTGAAGAAATGTAGTTTGGAATGCGCTGTGTAAATGACTCGGTTAATTCTTCTACACTTGGTTTTGTGTTTGAGAATTAAGATGTCTAAAATCAACTTAAAACCTATACATTAACAAACTCTCTTCTTTAGAACATGGTTTCACTCCTGATTTTAGGAAGATTTCTTTTTGAAAACAATTGGACTGGATATAGGAATATCTTCCTTTCCGGTGACAGGCATTATTATTCCCTGATTTAACAACTCATCAAGTTGATGACGTAACACTTCCCGTTTCTGCGGTGGTAATTTATATGGTCTTTGATGCTTGGATATGGCACCTGGTTTTAGATGGATTTGGTGCTCTACTAATGTAGTCAATCCTAATGATGGGTTCTCTTTGGTGACAAATAATTCTTTATTCTTAACCAGAAAAGTCTTAAGTTGTTCTTGTTGGTAAGAAGTTAATACATTGGGTGTCATATTAAAATATGATAAGAATTTGTCTCGAGATGACCCTCCATTTGTAACTGTCTTATCTGTAATCTCATTAACAACATTTGCACAGTGGGGCTTATGCGTAAAAACATCTGTTGTAGCATCTAACGGATTAAATTCTCCAATATATTGATTCTTATATAAAGTTATTGTCTCTGTTGTGGGGTTCATGACCTTGATAGATACCATGTGATTAGGCGAGACTGTTGACAAACATCTTGCAACTAGTAACCCTTTCTTTGAAGCTAATACACTGGCTGAATATATCCCTTGGAATCCCCCATAAACATAATTTGGAACCTTGCCCCAAACTATAGACTCAGAATTTGGAGAAAAACAGTTGATTTAAGGTACTCTGTACCCAATATTAAGGGGTGAGAAGTATCCTTTAGTACATACACATCAAAAGTTGTTTGATTACCTTTTATAATGCCTGTTATTGTGGCAATGCCATCAATTTGAATTTCTAAAATGATTCTGTTGTTTACAACATTCAACAATCACTCTTGTGTTTCTTAGACAAAGAATTATATAAAAAATATGACATTAAATTAATAGAACTACCTGTGTCTAAGAGTGCATATATCATACAATTAAATTGTACAGGTAAATATAAAAAATGTGTACTATTTTTACTTACAGGTTCTTCAGAAAAATTCTCACTATCCATATTTACATTATTTACACTTTTTATTGTCCGTTTTGAAATTCTATTTGGCAAAGTTGTCATATTACTTCTGGTGCGCTTTGTTAGTTTCTTTTCCCCAAGTGACCGCGACCTACATCCCTCGGGCTCCTGTCTTTTCCCGAACGTTCAAACTTTCGCCTGTTTTCGGAATTAAAGCACTGTTTTGCGTTATGTCCTACTCTGTCACATAGTTGACATTGAACATGTTGTATGGTAGCTCTCTGGCAATGTCTTTTTGTGTGTCCATTTTCTCCACAAGTAAAACATGTAATTGTTTTTGCCTTGTTAGAATTAACAGTTATTTTGTTCATCTGTTTTGAAAGTTCTTCCAGTCTGTTTTCTATAGTGGACAATCTGTCTGGATGAGAAATGGCTGCCACTGTGGCTATGGGATGCACAGGTGCAATTGTAGTTATATTCGGAACAGCTTGTCTGTATCCGTAAGCCTCACCAAATTTCGCAGACATACACGCCTGTTGAATATTTTCTGGATTTCCAGCACGAACAAAGAAAGCTAATGGAGCTAGAAGTCCTTCAATAACTTTTAGGAGAATTTCTTCTGTGCTTTTGTGAATTTTTCTCCCTTTATCGACCACTTTACTAAAATAATCCTCAATTTGTTGTCCTGGTAACAGTCTCAAATTCTGAAAAATTTCTGTTTCAACCAATAATACTGGCTTGTTGAAACTATACTCTTCTCGAAATTTCTTTAATACAGATTCCCAACTCGACTTAACAGTACTATCTAAATTCGAAAACCAAACCTGAGCAGGACCACACAGGTGAAGTTGGAATGCTGCTAACTTCCTTTGGTCATGTCCTTCAATTCTATTTAAAACTAAATATGCTTCAAAATTTGATAAAAATTGTTCAGCGTCATCTGTAGTATATCCACTGAACTTGTTAACATTTAGTTTGGTAGAATTATCCATGTCTATTTCATAATCATTGGTAGATTTAAGGTGGTCCTCAGTGTCACTTTCTGAACTTGAATTCGAATATATGTCGTTGTATGTTTCAAACTTAAAAGACTTGTCAGCTGCACTGCTATGAAATGGATCAGTGTCTAATAGAAGATGATCTGTATCACTATAGAAATGTCCATCATTATAAATTTCTTCCATCTATTTAGGGTCTCCACCATGTAATGTTCTTAATTTTATATATATTTAATTAAGATGCGAGAGGTATTATTCCAAACTTTATTATTCCAAAATGTTATTGCAAAGGTACATGTATAATGATGTGTGTTAAATTCACTCTCTCTCTTGTAACAATTTCTTCTCTCTTTTTCTACTCTTAGACTCCTCCCACAATATTAATACAATATTTTCAAAGATGCCAAAATGTTTACAATGGGCAGTGATACAACTATAAATGTCAGTCATAATTAGAAGAAGATTTTATCAGTAGGAAACAAAAGTTGTTTCTCAGTTTTTGTAACTAACATATGTCAATAATTAGTTAACCGCTGACACAATGTGAGAAAGTTCTGACCCCAAGATAATGTTTACTAACTATGTTTAAGATTCAGTTATTTTCCATAAAATATTTGTAAAAATAAAATATTAAAAGTCAATACATAACATGTTTTTATTTACTCCTTGTTATAAGTTTTGGTTCTGCATGGTTTCTGTTTAATTGAAAAGATTATTTACGTCGATAGAAAAGTTCTTACATTGCGTCTAACCCTTTCTAAAACTACAATAAGGGGCTTGATCTATATCTAAATCTGGAATTGTAACGGTCCTATTGAATCAAATATTTATATTCTTTCTGCTCGAATATAGTCAAAATATTGCTTTCTTTGATTTAATTTAAACATATTTTATTAATTAATTTTATATACAAGTACAATATTGATACATTAAGTTACATTATATTGTATAATAATTAATAGGAATGGAAAACTTGAAGTTACTTAATTTTAGTATAAATAATTATGAATTACTCTAGGAGGATAACTACTAGTAATCAATTAATACATTATGTTGTGGGTGTGGTAGAGTTAGGGGAAGGTTCAGGTGTAAACATAGAAAAAAAGAAATTCATTTGATGTTTAGTACTGCTTAAGTCTATAAGGTGAAAGTTTACTGCTGACTATGAAATTTTGTACACTTGAAAACAATTTTGATCGTCCGTGAGATCAGGTGATCTAACAAATAGACGATCAACTGTTAAGTTCCGAGGAATATAAAAAGGGTGAATGTATCGGTTTCTTGACTCATTAATTGGGAACAGTGGAAAAGATAATGAACATTTGTTTTGGGCACACATTGTCGACAAATTCGTTGGGCAAATTAAAAAAATTTTAAGGAATAGATGACGGTTGAGGGAACTAAATGATGTTCACCGCTTCATGTTGAAGAATTGATTCGGGTTCCAGAATAGTAATAACTATCTATTTTGATATGACTCGACTTTCGGTTGGATTTGACAGAAGCTAGAGAACAACTTTCTTGTATTTCACTAGGCGCCTGGTTCCATAATCTAACCAAAGACAGCAGAAAAAGTTTTTGTAAAGAGTTCGAGTTCTAACTTGGGATGCGAAATTTCAAACCAAGATGTTTATGTTCTTAAAATTTGTTATTATAGTGTTATTCATAATTAAAGGAGGATGGTAGAGCGTTTTTGGTTTTCTCGTGATCGTCAAAGGTTTTGTTTTTTGAGAATAAAAGTTTAAAGCTAATTGTTCGACCATTCATGTATTGTTGACAAGTAATTATTCAGTTTTTGCAGGTTATCAACAATAACATAAAAACGTGTGTCGTCTGTCCTAAAATCAATCCAGGGTTTATAACGCGCCATTGCGAATAGACGTTTTCTAAGACTTTCATTGTTTTCTGTCATTAAGATTAATTTTTGATCCAAAGTAGCAAAGAACCACTTATCACAATGTTTTCAAGTTTGTTAACTAAGCTCATGTGTCAGACCCGATTGAAGTTTTGATGATGTCACAAAAGAAAAATAATCGGATTTCTTTTCCGTTGTCTAAAGCTTAACCAAATTCGTTACTAATACTCAGAAGTTGGTTAATCTCAGAATCCCCAGAAGTAAAACTTGACTGATGTTTAGTAATAATGATGTTTTTGTGTAAAAAGTTGTAAATATGTTTGTAGACACACCTTTCTATTACTTTACCACAAATACTAACGAGTGGAATGTGTCTGTAATTATTTACTCTACAAGGGTTATCTTACCTAAACAAGGAAGTTGTCAATGATAAGTTAAATAATTTACAAAGTTGATGTTTTAGAACAGAGACACCCTCTTTAAGAAGTCTGGCATTATTGATAAGGTCCGGTCTGGTAGCTTTTGTAATTTTAATACGTGTTCTATGTTATTTTCCAAAATGTATATATGTATCAGTTTGTCATATGTTCGGCTGGTCGGTTTTGGTACTGTCTTACTAGAATCGTCGTGTCTTGATTGCTCAGAGAAAATTCATTGAAAAGTCCACTTTTTGCTAAATTTTCGAATACCAAGTCGTCGTCCGTTTGTAAGGCTGGCATCGAACAGTCATCTTTAGTTCCATGCAATTTTTTAACAAGAGTCCAATTTCTAGAACCACCTAATTCAAAGTGAATTGTTTTATATATTTGAATCAGTAATCTTTTTTAGCATTTTTATCACATTATTACATTTGTTCTTTACTATTCTGCATTTTTCACAGTGGCTTATCGAATATTTCCTGGATTTAAACATTAATATTCCAGTGAATGACAATATGCCTTGATGAACAACGCGTCTTTTTTATTTGGTTCTGTACCTGTTCGTTCGAAAGAAGAATTTTCGAAAAGGCTATTGTTGTTTGGGAAACCGTACATTTTTCTAACGGAAAGAACGCAATATAAATATTCCGTCTTTATTATTTTTTGAAAACATAACTTCAGTGAACTGCAATGATTTAAGTTCGAGTAAATTATTATCAGTGGTTGATATGTTTAGAATTACTTATATTTACAATTAGAATTTTAATAACCATACTTATATCTACTTAGATATTGTCGCTAATAACTATTATTTTGTAATTTACCGGTAAAAAGTACAACAAAATACGTTCGAAGATATACAATATATCCTTTGGGGAGGAACTTGAAGGCAACTCGTACATAGAGGTGATTTGCGATTACTTTGATTAAGCTAATACATTGATATCGATAAAAATTATTTATATTGTTTGTTTATTATGTATATTTTAAGATTTTTGATAAAGGTGTGTACTTTAAATTAATTTTTATGGTTGTTATTACACTGCGTGCAAATCATCACTAATATTCAGAACGCTTTACATTGAGAAAGTTTGTTTGAGGTAACAAAACAACTACAACACATATACATGGACAAGTCGCAACAATACGTAATATTTTGATCAATACATGTGTTGACCTTTGATAATAAAAGAGGAAATGGCAATATTAACCTACTCATCATTACATACTTTATTCTCTTCTGCAACACATTGTATTGCATCGTTGTGGCAGTAAAAGGTTGGTATTATATTTATGACTTTTTAACAGCTTAAAAAATAGAATGCATATCATCTTGAGAATTAAATAATGTCATAAATTTCATATAATTAATATATCCGATAACCAATCTAATTACTTCATGAAAAAATTAAACAGTGAAATTTAATTTTTAAAAATGTTTTAAAGTATTATGGGCTGACAGTTCCCAACAAGAAGACTTCAATATCCGCCAACTGTGACGCTGTGGGACTTGCACTGACAACTCTATCAGTATGTTCTAGTCGTACAGCAATGTCTCGTAGTACCCAATATAATAATGAGTTAACAGTAATGAACCAAAACTTCGTACGTCATTCTGTTTTGTGTACCCTATTAACGGTCTACGTCCAAACGATATTGCCTTCATTTTGTTACTCTGAACGATATTGCATGTTAATAACATAGTACAAGAAATATATATATATTATTCGTATCGACCACTAATTAAACAGGAAATACATGTTCAAGAGTGCCTTGCGTTTCAATGATTTATACTCCCACCCCCATAAGAGATAATATGCATACTGTTTAAGGTATGTATGTGTTAGTGTGTGCATCTTTCCGAATTATTTTTTTATTGCATTTGTATCAGCAAAGATAAATTATAATATACTGTCATTTTGTCAATAGCTTTGTATAATCATACCATATTGTAGGATTTACATTCAGACCTCTTTGAAGTTGTAGAACGAGAGTACTCGGGGAGCATTAGCTAACAATAATTTGTTAAAGTCTATATAAATACATTTAAACTTTTCCTGATAATGTACATGTATTGTAAATTATATTTATAGAATGCTTGAATAATTTATTTCTGCCTTCAAAAGCAGTTCTTACATTGTAGGTTTATAAGATATATTTGTATGATCCTGAAGTAAACCATACTTTGTTTAGACGAAAATGCGAGTCATAATTGTTCTTTGCGCGCTTTTTGTACTTGGAATGCCTAAAGGCAAGTTTGAGGAAATAGGGCTGGATGAAAAAGAAAGAGAAGACAGATCAATGCGGAATGTATGTTTATATGTTTATTTATATTATATTTTCCACGCTCAATGCACGATACATATTATGTTTGTAGATTATGCACATTGTATCCGCCACAAAAACAAATTTGTCCATCCATACCAAAATCTAGATTTGGTTAGATTTTTAGTGAGGACATGTAGCTGTTAGTTGTATAGTTGTTAGGGGTGATAATTATACAATAACAAGTCAAACATGTATATTCTTGTTTCAGCTGATATGTAAAAACAAACGGTTTGAACTGTTTAGTTGTTGTACGTAGCGGTATGCAGATACCTTTCCTGATATCTATCGTACAAACATAGTATCTTGCATCTCGTAGAAACTATGAAGGACCTTGCTTTCAATTGTTATGTGTGCACAGACATTTAGTAAACACATTGCAATCTCTAATAACGTATATAATACCAATTTTACAAATTACAAAAACAAACCACGAAAGAAAAATGATTTATCAGATACAAATAATAAAAATGGAAATATATATCTACTTTTTAAGTAACAGCTGATGACTATGAAACCATAGAAAAATGGGGCACTTGGGAGGACCTCCAATACGCAGAAAACAAGTTGAGGCAAAAATATAGAAAGAAATCGAATGCATGTGGTGTAGCCAACAACTTTGTTCTATTTGAAAATTGTACCAAGTGTAAATTTGATTGCGCAGGTAAGACAGGTTCATATTGTGCTAAGTGGTATCGCTATTTCCGAACCACCATTGTAATACTTTATCATAATTTTATGAGTATAATAAATCCATTTTTGCTCATCTTGCTGAATTCTGTCACGTTAAATGTCAGCAGTGAACTAAACATGCTCAAATTATTGTTGATTATTAGGAAATGTTGTTTTAAAAATTTGATATCAAATCTTGTACTAGAACATGTATTTGTCAGTAAAAGACACCATTTATGTTTGTTTATATCTACCAGTAAGTCTTATGGTTGAGGATTAAATAGATCACACATTCAGCAAAAAAAAAAAAAAAAAAAAACAAAAAAAAACCTAACTATTATTATAAACAATAGTTTTCTTAATATAACTATTGTCTATTCTTTACAGAGCTCGGTACCTGTGCGAATGCGGACTGTGGAAAGATCTGCCGTGATGACAGGAATTTCATCAAATCACAAAGTATGTATTTTACGCTATAAGCTGAAGCTAATTAGGGCATTGGTCAGCTTGATTAAATAATGATGAAATATTTTGTCTCGGATTAGTACAAGTGTTCTTAAATGCTAAGCAAATACAGAGTTACTTAAACAGAGAGAACATTTCACAAATCGTTTATTAAAGTTAAAACGACTGTAGTCAAAACTGTTTTGCAACTTTAAAAAAGCAAGTAAAAGATGAACTTAACTAACAAATGATGGTCAATATTCTGGTTTTTGAGAAATAGAAATGACAAAATACACACTAAAGAGTCTGCATCAATTGTATTAATATTTACACACATGCATCGCTTGAATTTCTTTTAAAGATAACTGTTTGCAATTACAACTGAATAAATAAACCAAGCCAAGTTTTTAACTGTTCAATTAATATAGAATTGCAGGTTTGATTTATGTTATAATACCTCTTTTGTTTATTATTGATTTCGATTTAATGTTTTTTAAAGAATGTGACCTAACTGTTGACAAATGAAATGTGAAAACTTTGTTGTCTGTATATAATAGCAGAAGAAATAACAAACAGACAGTTATAGTACACGTACACGTAAGAACTAACATACTAATTGCTTATAACCTAATATTTTAATTCGAAAATTTATTGTCGATCTAGTGTACCCAACCTGTTTTGTCTAGGGGAAGACAGAACTGTTTAAACGAAACACCCAATTCTGCTCTTGATTAATTTTAATTGATATATGTTTGTAAGTTGGTCTGGTATTGAATGCACTATGCAGTTGTAATAGTATTGGGTGCAGGGAAATGACAAGAATAAATGAATAACTGTATAAATTTTATAATTATACTTGTATAACAATGACATGTATTTAGGGGTGAACATGTTGCAGAAGGGTCTACCAGACACGACCATATTTATTATAGATTATTATCTACGAATATGGTCGGTTCGAAATGATACGTATAGAAATTTGTACTGTCCAAATTTGTATAAAGTTATAGCCATAGAAATGTAAATGCATGAGCTTCAATTTCAGATTGATGTAGAAATAATATACAAATGACTATTTTGAAAGGCATTTTTTGTTGAAAAATAACGTTTAAACAATAACTTTTTTTGACATTAAAAAATGTAAGAATGACATTAAGAATGTAATTAGTCATCTATTTGTCATCGTCGGTGTATCAACATTGTGCTTGAGTGTTCGATATTTACTTTAGCAGTTTAGTTTAAACATATTTAATTGCAAACAGCAATGGGAATGATTACACAATTTTGCAAAAACTATGTAAAGTCTCAAGTTCTTACCTGGTACACAGCCATAATCTCAAAATAAGTCTACCTCCTATCATATAGCTGAAAAAAGTTGCAAAATATTTGCAAAACCGCATTCGATAAAAAAAACTATGAGACAAAAAAAAGGAATTTGTTGTCGTCCTCGTTAGATAATTTTTGATATATAGAATATTGCACAATCGTCTTACATATGTCGTACTTGGAATAAAGTGTTCATGTTTGCTCTTTCTAGGAAGTGAAAATGTACCTGATAAGTCTTCCATATTTGCAAACAAAGACTTTAAGCACATTTTAGACTAATGAAAAATTATCGTCTCGTTTTGACGAAACTCAACGGAACAAAAACAAACTAAAATTAGAAAGAAATATCGAATACTTTCGTAACTTATGTAATTAATTACTATCACGTAATATAGTTTTAGTGAGAACTTCTCATTGAGTGTTGTAAGCGCATAACATGGAAAGCATGACCACGTACCATATTGGTGCCACGCTCCTTTTACACTAAACACTTCTTTTGTAGTTGTCAATACGCATCGGCTTGTTGTAGCCTCTGCAAAATCTAATTTCATCCCCTACCCAAACGGCAGATGCATTTAAATTATCGACCCATTGTCGAAGTGTTTGCGAAATATAGCTAAAATACTGAAGCCCTGGACGAACAGAAAACATCCAATAAATCTTAATAAGATTTTAACATTTATATGAAATGTATAATTAAACAACGTTTACATTTTTCACAGCTCAACAATAATTTGCTGAAAAATGTACAAAAACATTCTTATATGTTCATTTCAGCGCTCCAAACCATCGAAGATACTTTTGAAAAGACACAGATTGAAGACTTTAGACTTGTAGATGATGCCTGATATGAATTTACTGAAATAAATGTACTGATCTATAGCATAATAAGTTTCTCACAAATTTTCTCTCCTGTGACGTATGAATGTATCCACTGAAAATGCATTCGTGATGCAAGGGTGATTATTAACGATGAATGAAAACTTTTTGATACAAAATATACAAAATAAAACCACATACCTAGAAAGCTTATCTGCTTACTATACTTTACAAATTGGCATATGTTATAGTTCTTCTATACCCTCTCTTAATTGACCCTACACTCATTACATCTGCTATACAAAAAAGATATTTACACAAACATTTAGTCGGTTAATATCCGTATAAAGCTTAAAATCTCACTTATAATGAGATGTTGAATATCGTACTGATTAACGAGATTTTTGCCAAAGATAATATTGTTCCTTCTTTTTGATATAACATGTATTGATTGTTACCGGATAAAATAATATCAATGTCAGAAAATATCATTTTTTGGTAAGCCAAGGTTCCAAGAGCATAAGTGATTAATAAATGGTTATTACCTATACATTCAAATTTGTTGAGAATAAAAAAAAAAACAAAGGAAATGTGGGGATTAAAAGTATGCCCCACGTAAAATATAGAATGATATCAAATTGCCCCTGACATGAAATAAAACAACTAAAACACAATCATGAAAATGTCACAAATCCAGATGATAATGTATATTGTTGAGAATATATGGCAATAAAAATGTAAGAAAATGTTGGCTTTTATAATATATCCTACATCAAAATACATTATAATAGCAGACAAAAACAATAAAATGTAATAAAAACTTATAATCGTACGAAATAATGCAGATCGAAAAGATAAAGAACTTATTTATCGCAATAACTTTGTATTCTTTATGTATACTCAAAATGTATATTACAAGGAACGATGTTGGCAGAAATATTATTCATATGAGATCAAAAGCAAGTATAATGGACATCATTTGAAATTGAATGGGTAAAATAATCGGACAATATTTTGAAATATTAATTAATGAGGCATATCGCCAAATATTTTGAAACAAACAATACCAAGAAAATAAAACGACTCGTAACATTCTTGGAAAATGTTTAGAATTTTTTTTATGTTTGCCTCTTGCTTTCCATTTACTCATTAAAATGTACCTATAGAAATCGTTCGTGAGATATTGGATTACATTATATATATTGCGACATGTTGCAACAACTACTCGACTAGGAATTATCAGTATTTCATTTTATTTGTTTTATAGAATTTATTTTAGTGTTAGGCTATCGAAAATTACAATAATTCGGTTTCTGATATAGTATTAAATATAGAATGTATGATGTTTAGTGCCTAGTTATGTTTTTCAATGCAACTGCTATTTTGATTTTTCAAAGTGTCTCTAGCCCGGATAACAGTCCACAGGATCCATCTTTCTTCATACTCCGTACAAATATTCAACATAATTCAACCAGCCCATGCTGTACATATTTAGTTTTGCCTTCCCCTTAACATCAGACACATAGAAGGACAACGTGTTTACGTATAGAGCATATTCTGTGGTAGGTGCCATCCCCGCATATCAGCACTCAGTGGTTGGTTAAGACACATGAAATCAAATTCAATGTGAGCGTATAGAAACGATGTATACAGTGTTGCCATCCTGGAAGTAAAAGATTGCCTCTTTTTAATTATCTTAATTCAAAGCATTGATTGACTGATTGCTTTTCAGCTATATTCATGACGTTTATTCAATATGTAAAAACTCTTTAGGTATGCAAAGAAAGTTATCCTCTGTGAAACAATAATATCTTATCGTTTACTGATACTGCACCTTTGACAACCATAAATCTTTTTTCTATCGGGATTGAAATTTAAAGAAACCCAAATCGCACGTTGGACCAGGCCAATGGTTTGCGAATTGAGACAATCGCAATTACATTTATCGGACGCATTTCGTTAATGTAGTGGAAATTTAAATAATGAACTATTGTATGTCTTTCGAATATAATAGATATTTTTTAGCTGGAGGATTTACATATTAAGTTAAGCCTTAATTTAGCAAAACATAATGTGTGTCCATCAAATTGATCACAGAACTCAAATGAGCATATAACACTGTTTACAGATTATTTGATAAGCCGCGCCTGTTACTAAATGTGGAAACCCTTCGACAATTTAGTCAAAGATCAATCTTCCATTGATGATCTACTTTTAGATCCTTGTGATGGAGGCGCTGTTTCTAATGCATATATAATAATATTGTTTTGCTATAGATGTCATGGATAAGTTTCGCCCCACAGAGCTTTCCAGCGCTTACCCTGGTAGCGGATAAGTAATTCTTTCTCTTACAAGGTTGTCAGGTCTTAATACGAAAATCCTGATCGATATTGGTGTCATGCTCCTTTTACTCTAAATACTCTTTTTGTAGTTGTCAATACGAATTACTGACCTCTGTGAGTAACGTGTTCAGAGAATGCCACGCGCCACGCTCTTTGCACGATCAAGACTAGTTAGCTCGTTAGCGCACTTTTACAGTGCCATTCAAAATAATTGCTTTTCAGGCAATCTTTCCGAATAGCTTTATTGTTTGTTCTCGTCCTGCATATAGCTGAAAGACTGCTAGCTGGACTTAAAGCAAACACCCAATTAATAAATTTCACATGAAATATTTTTTACATATTAACTAACATGTTTTTCTGGACTTTTGTGTTTGTCAAGAAAAATACTATTTTTGTTAAACGTTGGTAAATAGGAGTAAACTCTTAATATAAAATACGGGAACATAATTTAACTTCTTTTATGATCTCTTGTAACAAGAAAAAACATGTGGGTTGGCAGAATATTTTCAAGTTATTTCGCAAGTAAATCAAGTTTTGATTTTTGAAGTAAAAAAATTCTGATACTTACTTTAATTTCAGTAACAAGCTAATAAATGTCGGTTATGCTGGTCCAATAATGATTAACATTAATTAAAAAGGCAATCGAATTAAAAAACAAATATTTCGGAGAATGGAGTTTCTATTACAATAAGGAACACAATTAACTAAACTAACTAAACTATATGAATTAAAAATAATAAAATATTTTAAAATCTTTTTGGTCAGCCGGGAGCATGTCCCTGTTTTCTGCAATTGAAATAAAAATGTGTACCATTCCTAATGTTGACAAAGATTGACAGTTTTCCTACCGAAGGTTTGAGGTTTTCTCCGGGTACCCCGGCTTCCTCCCCCTTGCAAAATTGATGAAAGCGGCGTTAAACACCATTCAAACAAACCAACAAACCATTCATAATGAAAGATTATGGTTCTGCTACTGCTCCTTTTTGAGGCAGGAAATGCAAAGAAAGAGGTGTATGTAAAACAATAAATTAAATTGTTTCCAACTAATTAAGGTTAAATTTTTTCTAATTAATAACTCTGTTTTCAAACTTATGAATACTTAGAAACAACAAAAATAAAATAATTCTGATTGAACAAATAAAATAAGTTTAATTTCTTAATGCAGTATTAAAGTATTAAACAGTTTATTTAGCAATTTTGTTCTCAATGATATTATGAAAAAACCTTAAGCTGCCTAATGTTTAACTAAGGACTTAGACCACTTTGTATTTAGTGACTACGCTTTTCCATTGTATCAGAGACTCGGGAGTTTAGTAGAATTTGGACGCACAATCTTATTTGAAGTACTAAAACAATTGACAGACCGTACTCCTGTGGGTTTCATGGTTCCAATAGAATCAAAGGAAACTTAACTTTGCGCAAGGTGATTGGAATGAGTCATTGCCCACTGAATAACTTTACGATTGTACATCTTCTTTCGATGTTTTACGCGACGTACATATTCCACAGACTTCATTGATATATGTGTGTGTATTTGTTCAATCCAAGGACATTTACCGTAAAGATAATTTCACTTTTACACTGATACTAAGATTCTTTTTGTATATAATACATAAACAATCATTAAAGATTTTACAATTATGCGGACTATCCTTTTCAGAAAATACGATTGCTTATACGATACGAATTCAGTGTAATTGTGTCCATTATGCTGATGATGTAACTCGAACCTGATCATCTTCTGACATGAGCTCATCTTCATAGCTGAAAGAACCGAATTTAAATATAGTTAGTTAATAAAATATATATATAGTTAGTTAATAAAATTAAGTAATAAAACATGTTCTACAAAGTGTACATATTTTACCAAAATTCAAATACATATAGATAAATTTACATTAAACAAATTAATTACCTTGAAACATAATTACAGGCTAATTACTAAAACAACACATTACACAATAATAACATATATTGTTCTAAGCGTGTTGGAAAAGCCAGAATAGGTAAGTTTAAATTGTTCGAATAGCCAGATGATATACATACATACATACATACATACATACATACATACATACATACATACATACATACATACATACATATATACAAACATACATACATACATACATACATACATACATTCTTACAAACAAACAAACATACATACATACATACATATACATATATACAAAAACAGTGTAATATTTAGAGAAATGCAATCATTAATACTCTATGCCTTTTACACAATATAAACAATATAATTTAATAGAAAAGTATATAGTGCCAATAAAAGTATATTTTGTGACAATTTAGTTATAATTTACCTATAATTAAGAATGGAAAATTACGATCATATATAAATACATAACGAGCATATTGACAATACTAAAACAAAAATTGACCTATACAAAATTATTATATCAAACTATTTCATATTCAGACAAATAAAACAAAAACGAAAACCAATAATTACACTTAATTACAACGCAAACAGTGCAAATATACCTAACAGAAAATATTAGTAAAATCAACTGTACCGCAGAAAACATCAAAACGTTCGAAATTTACGTAAATTTACCGCAAAACTGCGGGAAGTAAAGAAATATCCGTAAATGTTACCGCATTTTTGTAAAACATTGCCGATTCCTAATTAATATTCAATAAAAATTGAGCAAAACAAAGACAAATGAAGTTTATAGCAGATGTGTAGGAATTATCAACCAACTTGAACCATGTTAGTGGTACACAATATTTACAGAAGACCAAACGAATAGATTTATAACGTTGAAGTAGAACATCAAAACGTTCAAAACTTACGTAAAGTTACCGCAAAAATGCAACATCCGTAAATTTTTCCGCAATTTTGTAAAAAAATTGCCGATTCCTAATTAATTTTCGATAAAAATTAAGCAAAACAAAGACAAATGAAGTTTATAGCAGATGTGTATAAATAATCAACCAACTTGAACCATGTTAGTGGTACACAATATTTACAAAAGACCAAACGAATAGATTTATAACGTTGAAGTAGAAACACGCGTATGATTTAAGGTAAACTAAGTATTCCTCGTTTAATTTTTATTACGGTTAAAAATATATAGGCACACATCAGAGTGAACTGAAATTTCAAAATAAAGGGTATATCACTGGGGTATGTCATTGTTAAATAAAACCAAAAAAAAACCTTTAATTAGGATGATTCTTGAATTTGTATAATGTTATAATATATAATTTTTTTTTCTTTTTTTTTCCAGACAGATAGTTATCGTATAACTTACTTGGCAATCAGATTATTCACAAAATGAAAAAGATAGTCGAGCATCTCAAGTTGGTTTTAGGTGTTGTTCTTTTTTTTGCTCTCCTGTTTTCCTTGACGTGTCGATATAATTTTTATTCCATCATTAACAACCACATTCAAAAAGAAATCAATAGCAGTCGAACAGGACGAATAAAGGAACCATTAAAGCGCATTGAATTAATCAGGGACATTTGTGGAGAATTGTGTAATACTACACGAAATGGTACGTATGGACATTTCTTCAATCATATTAACTCCACAGTGAATTGCAAGGCTTTATTTAAAACCGATTATTTCGACCAATCACATGGAAGTCTACATGCACCTCAAACAATCCCGGATGAATTATTTAGTGATTTCACGATGGGATATAAAATGCCCGTGCAATATACGTATTATGATGAACCATATCTAGGAAAGAATGCAAAAACAAATTTATGGACAAAGGACTTAATAGACAAGTGGGTTTCCCTTGCAAGACGAGGAATATTAACAGGAAATTACGGTGTTGAAGAAACGAATGCACTTCGAGATGGTTTAAAAAATGCCCCAGGACTACTAAATGGGCGAATATTGGTAATTGGATCTGAAACTCCCTGGGTTGAGTCGTGTTGTTTAGAAGCAGGTGCAAAAGAAGTTGTGACACTAGAGTACGGGCGCATTACATCTCTTCATTCAAAGGTAAAAACTGTCACTCCTTCTGACTTCCGATTTTTGTACTTAAATGATTCGTTAGGTAAGTTTGATGCCGTTGTAACATTTAGCTCTGTAGAACATTCAGGTCTGGGTAGATATGGCGATGCATTAAATCCTTGGGGCGATATCATTGCTGTAGCCAGAGGATGGTGTGTCACTAAAATTGGTGGATCTTTGACAATAGGTGTTACGTATAACTATGATAATGAATATATAGAGTTTAATGCTCATCGTTGGTATGGAAAACTTAGATATCCTTATCTGTGTACAAATTGGAGACAACACTACAGAGGAATAGGTACTCAACGTGTGCATGTCTTCGTTAAGTAATTAGTTCCTACAGTTTTCTTCAATGCTTATAGATTTGTATTCACATACTTCTATTATGTCCTATTTTTTTATTTTATCGTTTATGTTTAGTTCATGCCTTTTGATTTCAGGCTGAGTTATAAATAAAAATACACATTTATCTGAGAATCTTTATCCAAATGTAGTAATGTGTTTAATAAAAAAATTATTCATATTAAGAAATTAAATTGTATTTGATTTATTGTGCGGGTATTAAAGGTGATATGCATCTTTAATTGTTTCTAACAATTTGTTTATTATTTAGTTGTTTATTTTTCTGTCCATTGTATATTATTATTAAATTACGTTTGAGATAATAGTCTTGTTTATATTAAGCTGACTATTCTATCAACGTCCGTGCATGGAACTGACGCTGATAACCATTGATTGAAAAATGACATTGTTGCAGCTTGGTTGATGAATCTTCTCACGGTTTAGTTGACAGTATTAAAAATCAACTCCCAAATGCTATAGACATTTTTTCTTAATTTTGGATTTAGGTTTTTACTGAAATGACCATGAGTAACTAGATAAGTATCTAATTAGAGACAGACAATCATACAATTTAGATTTTGAGATGGCTTCAGCAAAAAAATCTTATTAACACATTAATATAAAACAATTTATTAATTGAAATATATATTAGTTAACTACACAGTTCAGGTTTGTTTGAAATTGCAAATAATATGGTTAGGGTTAGGGTTAGGGTTAGGGTTAGGTAACCCATGTGGTTGCTTAGAAATTAAGTAGTAACATTAACATGATTCAGATCCATTTTGAAAAGCTAGATGCAAATAAATGTGACAGTCCATAAATAATTTTAGATATTACCAATAGTAATCAAGAACATTTTAAGTCTGATAAGTTAAAGACTAAATAAATCTTATGCATGTTAAAACTAATATACACTCGTCTACTACGCAGCGACGTTAAGGCAATTCAGTAAACGATTTTGACGATTGAATTGCAATCTACAACGACACTCATTCGCACGGCTACAACGTTCTGATTGGTCAGTTGTTTTAAGTTGGGAGAATATAGCAGAATCCAGTAAAAGTTGTTATTGTATTCAGATTATGTAGTTATTTCTAATCATATAGAATTTAACAAAGTAAAAAAATCTATAGACGTCTTCTGTTTATTCGAATTCTGCAAACTTTTTTTGCGACGAATCTATGCAGCTTCTGGTACGTTCATCGTCAAACAGAGTCTTATCGTTATCTACATCGCCACTGAACCCGCTAGAGACAACCATAGTACCACTTTTCCTGTCATTATCTCAAGTCAGACACAGTCTGACACTAAGGTAGGTATCAAAAATGAAAACAGTTTTTTCGCATACAAATAATGTTTAATGTGCATTCAGGCAGGACATAGTCCACGGGTCAGAAATTAGTTGCATAGTGGGACTTAACTTACCCCCTTTTTCATCAAATTGTGAGTTACTTTGGTGCAAACAAGTATAGTAAATATGTTTGTTATCCGAGAATTTTAGAATAACTGCATAAAAATTTTGTACTTGATTATGTTTTTTACCCCCAACCAACCTACACACACAATAGATACACAGACACTAAATCAGAAACCTAAGTTACAAGTTGCATAATTTCACTCAGCTTATATTATTGCCACAGTTTTGATAATAAACATATATCAGAAAAACTACTGTAGACCAGCCTTTATATGTGTATATATGCAAATAAACATGAAGAAATACACCAATATGGATTGGATCAAATACTTTCTGAAATTTCGCAGAAAATGTGTTTTGTTAGTTAAATTCTTAAATCATCAATTACTTACAAATAGGTTTATGAAGAAAGAGCAAAAGATTTTATTAAGACAGTTTTTGTTAATTGATTCTGATCTTATGCTGTCTGCAGTACAATTAACTTTTAATGTCTGAGGTATTTCTTTAGGTTCCATTGATAATGCATCATTTGTTCATATATATATATATATAATTATACACAGTTCAAGACAAATACGCACAATTCTTGGGCTTTAAATCCATATTAATGTAGTAGTGAACAGTATGCAAAATAAGTTACTAAACTCATAAAATAATATATATTTCTGTATTTAACAATAGTTTAATACTTATTATATTTACAATGCGCAAATAGAGATCCAAAACACATTAAAATGAAACTGAACATAATTCACTAGTAACATTTAGTATTAACATTCACCAGTTATCAATTTTATTATCAGGATCCTCCCATAAAGTAAGGCCATTCATTATAAGTTGAATGTACTATCTAGAAATGAATTTAACTTTAGTACATGACTGTATTGCATGTATTATACTTATTCCAATTTATTTGTTTTTAATATTTACAGGTTAAGCTATTAAGAAGAAAGCCCATTTATTCCGGTAAAGAAATTGTCATACCATATTATGTTCCAATGTAAAAATAGAAATTTAAAATAAGATAAATGCAGTGTACTGCAAATGAGAATCTAAGTTACTTTAGTGAAAAATTGTTTCTTGGAAATTAATATGGATAATCCAATGATATGACCTATTTCAAAGTGGACTTTGCAAAAAAAAATGCAACTGATGCCATGATGGGTCTTAAATTTAAAGGAAAGAGTTACATGCAGCATATAATAAAATCAGAACATTGACCTAACTTTAAATAATTTACAATAATAGTGCATGCAAGTTTATTTGTATTAAGTTTACATTTAAATGGAGTATTTATGTAGTTTTTAGAAATGGTACTTATTCAATTTTACAAACGCATTCTAAGGCTTCGAAAGAGTATTCCAAAGTTTATGGTATACAGGAAACCAGATTCCCGCTTGATATCAATATTAAAAAGAGAAAGATTTATTTTATGATAGATTGATAAAAATGACGAAAACAAACTAAGTAGTATGTTGTTCAATTTGATACTTTACTTGCATCCAAATAGTATTTATTACTTTAAATCAAGTTTTGAAGACTGTGGTTTAAATTATATATTTAATAACCGACAATACTATGATATCACTCTGAATAAACCGATTATTAAACAGACATTGCGAAATCAGTTTATACAAAAATGGTTTGAAACCATAGAAGATTCATCTAGAGAACATGTTTACAGCTTATTTAAAAATCAATTTTGCATGGGCAAATATCTCACTAATCTCCCTGAAAAGGCAAAAATCTTGATAACTCACAAGTTCATGTTCCGATTTCTGAGATTTCTCAACCTTTGCAAATTATGGTATATTTCGCATATTTATTTCAATTACTTAAGGTTGAAGTATTACAGTTATTTTATTAATTAATAATTGCTTTTTAAGCTAAATTGTTGATAAACTCTTTTAATTATGGATTTATTTACTTGAATAATTTATTTCCATGTATTTACATGCACTGTGGTAGGGTGTAGAATTATCTCCCCTGTTTTAGTTCTAGTTTTTATTTTATTTTTTTAAATTGTCTATCTATAACAATTATCAATTTTGAAAGTGTAAAATATTTTGTTTTGGTTTTATTTAAAAAGGTTTTGATTTTTTCGCAACAATACTTGTCAAATACAATACACATGTTATATTAGAAAATACCTTAATAGAGTAAAAAAAAATGTTCACTGGGTAAACACTTCCTTTAAGGGAGATCTCAAGGGTCAATCTTCATTTGAGTTTGGAATTACGCATTTTAATCATTTCAATTAAAGATAACATTAGACTTTAACTTAGTCGAACGGAACTTGAATAAAACATCAACCGAAAAGGAGAATATTTGATTTGATACACCAAGTCGGGATACTAATTGCAGATACTAAATGGGCGGATAAATAGATGAAAAGATGAAGGAACGTATCTACATACAGTTCCATGCACAAATACATAATGTGTTAGACATTCTCACGGACGGGCAGATATTCCGTCCTGTATTAGTTTTCATTGTCCGACTCGGCTAGCTTTTATATTATAAATATCTCCCTTGAATACAACTTGTACATTAATTAATTACATTATTTCTATACAATTAACAAAAGTTCCTCCTTTGTCGAAATTGTTTAATGTAATTGTTTAAATACATGCTATTTTGTATTATTTATAATGTACATATTTCAAAATCTCTCTTTCTTTTGTTATTTTTATTGCTGAAAATACCATGTGCGACATTCATAAAAAAATTCAACTAGTCTATTAATTTTTTTCTAAATGTCGTCTGCTTTCTCTAAAACCTTCCAGAACAATACCTGAGGACAGAAATACAACCTACGGTTGCCTGTCGGTTATGATACTGATAAAATTTTTTTTTTAAGAAAATCACAAGTCAATCCATGATATAACTAAACGAAAGAAGAACTATCGCTGTATTACTGTATCACTGTATTATCAGAAATGTATATGGAAATTCCGATTATTACAAATATATTGCACTGATTAAACTCATAATATCTGAACAAAATAAAAATGCTCATTTTAACAAATCAATATATTGTCATGTGTTGAGAAAATACTGTATGGTACCATACTTCAGTGGTTGTTAGGAAGTTCGGCTTGCTGATTTTAACATTCCTGAATTTTATAATATATACAGTAGTGTGTTTTCTTTGACATCGGATTCTTAAAAATATCAGAAAGTAGTACAAGATCATCTGTTTACCTTATTCTAAAGCTATTTCAGCTGCCACTGTTTACGGTGTTTTCATCTCTATCGTTTCATCTCTGAATCAAAGTTTTCTTGTCCGACCGAACCGGACTTCAAAATTACGCGATGTGTCTCCTTGGAAATAAAAAAAAACGAAATGTGCAAAACAAACTATTTGACACTTTTCACCGTTGTTTCAATAAAACTTTCATTTAAAAATTGATGAACGTGAACTTCATTTAATGTAATGGGTTATAATATAATTCTATTTGATTGCGGGAACATTTTGGGCATGAAATAGGTAAAATACTGTATTTAAAACTTAATAATACTTTCGACCGTGGGCTTGGTTGTTTTAAGTATTTGGATACATTTAGTGCATTATTGGACAATTAAACATTAGTATCGTTTTTAACGAATTATCTACTTAATTTCGGCACTATAACCGGTTGAAAATTTTAGTCGTTAATTCAAATGGTCAAAATTACGTCAAATGAACATGTGTAATATACCCGATCATGTGGTATAGCGTTACTATTTTGTTTAAATTACGGTAGGGCGCCACACCTCGCCCACCATTTTTTTCACAGTTCCATTCTAAAACATATTTTTCTTTCATCTTATGTTAAAATTATGGTGGGCGAGGTCTGGCGCCAATATGTTTAACAATGAAATATGGTGAAATTTTCATAAAAATGACCAAATTGAAGGATTATGTCATTTTTATTTGTCCTGTGTGTACATGCCACTTTAGTATTTGTTTGTGATATGTTATATCTGCTGTCAGGGACACATAAACTGTTCACTGCACAATTTATTATATATCTACATTCCACTTAAAAAAATGCTGAACAGCAGGGCAATTTTGATGGGTACTTGATGGGCCTGATCCTTTAATCTGTTTTTAATAATATAATCTGATCTGTACAGTTAGATATCTAATTGAGTAATTTATTTAACATCTATTTAATTGTCATAGAATGTTAAGTCTTATCATAAAAAATACCAACGTTATAAAATCATCTGCGCCAGACACGTTTTTGTCTCATCAATTACTATTACTTTAAGCTTTAATTTATTTTATCAGATAAAAAAATCTATCAAATGTTTATTTTACAAACATGGCCCCACATACCTGGATTGTACTTATCCTGGCAGGTATGGTATCTGCCATGTTTACATTGACTTTCTTAACTTCTAATATAAGTTACAACCGTGTTCTTGGGTTAAAGAAAAAAATACTGAAACACAGCAATAACTAATATATTTATATATAAACTGTTTTAAATGCATGCATGCTAAAATCTCCGCAGTTATACAAAACAATCACACAATCTAACAAAACTCATAGTGCATGCAAATTATATGGGAGAAGTACCAAAATAGTACAAAACACCTCACTGGAAACGTTTTATATTGATCACAGTTGTAGGAGGACTTTTAAATAATGTTTATAATTATAGGTAAAAATGTTTATAATTATATGTAAAAATGTTTATAATTATACGTAAAATGTTAAAATAAACCCATTCACAAATAACATAGTGTACACAGCAAATAATATCGATTATCGGACTATTTAGCTTAAAATATTATAATAAAACTCGTATTCTGAAATAAATGTAACCAGGCGGCTTTAATTAGCACCCTGATGTTGTCGAGCAGGGATAGTCATTATAAACATATTAGCTTAAAATGGCTGCATAAAAAAAACTTTACTCCAATCATTTTTAAGAGCAAAACTGGTGATTTTAATATTGCGGTGTTATCAAAAAAATATTTGATGAAATACTGTTTTGTTTATTTGTGGCTTCATTCTTGTATTTTAAGATCTAGCTGAAGCTATTGCTTACAAAAAACATATATGGCAAATGGTTAACTGTACATTTTTTTATAGATTTTACTCTGTCCGATATGATATTCTATTCTAGTCAAATGTCGGAAAAGTCCCGTAGCACCAGCCTAGTGTAATTTCTATGTCCTTTAGGTTTAAGTGTTTTCGTGACCACTAATTTATCGAAGTTTTTTTAAGATGTTGCCATATCGAAGGTTACATTTTAATATCCTGAGTACTGATGAAAACGCGACCCTTTTTTTCTTAGAATATTTTTGATGTGCGTAATAAATTGGCAAAAGTAGATGTGTTTCAAAATTAATAAATGACCAATCGATATATTAATGATCCACTAATTTTATAAACTTTTTCTACTAAAGTAACCCGCTACAAACGTATACAATTTTCGTTTTGGAATGAAGACATGAATGAATAACCTAAGCACATCCATTGGTTAACGTTTACTTTCGGCTACAAAAATCCCATCTTAAGCTTTCAAGTTTTACTCTATACAAATGTGATAATTACAAGGTTTTCAGACTACTAGCTACATGAGGTTTCGGGCATGATCCAAGGACGGATGTCGCGATGTGAAATCGCTTGTCGTATGCATTGTTCACCGTCGACAATTCTTTGCTTGGCCCCACGACATCAGCAGACGGGTTCATTAAACGACAGGCCACGCCCAGAGAGACAACGAGCACCCAGCCTCAACAACATCGTTACATTCGCCTCCAGCATTATTGACGAAATCAATTCCGAACCTCCGTAAAGAAGTCACGCGAGTCGATTGGAACGCACTTAAGTTCAATAGGATCCAAAACAGCTGGACGTTAACTACGACTAAATGGACTCGCAGGAAGACGACCATTCGAGGAAACATTATTCCCTCCCCCCTCCATTTGCGCCGAATCCAACTTGCATGGACTCAAGCTCGTCAACGATGGGCACGCAGACAATGGGCATCTGTGTTGTGCTTTCATTTCAGACAAAGTGACGGCCGAACACGTGTTTGGAGGCGACGAGGTGAACGATACACTGATCAATGTGTTCAAGAGACAGACCGTTAGTGTGGACAGAGCGTTATGGTTTGTGAAGGCATTTGCTCTAATCACCGGACAAATCTCATTGCGATTTTTGAAAATTTGACGGAACAACGCTACATTAATGAGGTGTTACGGCCTTCTGTAATCCGGTTTCGTTCTGGACATCAGGAATTCGACGTTTTTCAACAAGACAATGCCCGCGCTAATCCGCTCGTGTCACATGTACCTTCCTCAACGCAAACAATGTACACACTCTTCCATGGCCAGCGGTTTCTCTTGATTTTGAGTACGATAGGACACCTATGGGATCAACATGGAAAAGCTGTAAGGAGACGCCAACCACCGCCGATCTCGCTACGTCATCTTGAAATTGCACTGCAAGAGCAATGGAACGATATTCCACAAGAACGAATTCGTCGTCTAATCCGATCAATGCCATAAAGATGTCGCGCATGTATTGCAGCAATGGTGGACACATTTGTATTTGTTATTGACTATGGGAAATTCAGATTGGTTGTGAGTACTTAAATGATTTGTTGAATAAAAGAATAAACATTAATTTCAAACATTTGTCGCGCTTTGTTGCTATAATTCAGAACTAAAATATAATAGTTGTTTATGTTGATATGGTTTCCATATTAAATTTTGATTCTTATGTAAATTTTAGTGCTGCATTTTTATTGACGGTCAGTATAAAAAGAAAAATTCACACGGAGATTGAATATTCAAGCTATTATGTGAATTCATTGCTGTAGTTTTTTATTGTCATATATTTATGTCATTTAAAACAATTGCCTTAATGCTACATGCATAACGATGTGCGGTTGGGGTTGTCATTAAATTTCTCACCTCTGGATACTTTGTGCTTAGATGTTATTATAATATGATTTGATTCAATATTAGTTGGTTGTAAAGTGACTCTCACACATAAATCTGCTACCTACTGGCGCCTAATTACATAATCGAATATTTATACAATATTTAGTACTTTTCATAATATTATCACATATCTAACAAATAAGGCGTTTTGAGTTTGTATATTTGTAGCAAAATGATTGTTCGGCTTTTTGTAGTAAATTGTTTATAAATCTATAACTTTTACTGTACTGCTTAATGACTAAAATTGCAAGTGTATAATAATCGCTAAAGTGGTTGGGAGTGTTATTATTTCGCAATTTATAATTGACAATCAACATAGTAGTCAAAATATTGAGGTTGCAATTACATGCACTTCCTTATGACGTATGAATTACAAGTGATCTCCCTTGTATAATGGTATCCTTTTGCATTACTGCTGAACAATGGAAACACAATTTCAAACCATTCAGGATTCAGTCGAAGTGTATCGCAGACAACGGGTAAAATCTGCTAAAGAAGACGTACTTTCTTCTCGACTGTTTCACCGCAATGAGGTTGTTAATGCAATGAGGACATGCTGAACCAGTCTATAAAACTGTCTCTCATTTTCATTTGATTATGACTACCTCCGAATATAATTGATAAGCAAATTTACCCAGGGATATACGAGGGGAGCAGGAGTTATTTACATTTATGGAGCGACTAGACTATACACGGGTTTTTAGTGGGTTCGTGTTCCATAATTTTTTTTATTGCGTGTCTGTTTTACGCTCTTTTGTTGGTTTGGTCTGTTCTTGAATTAGCATTTAATATATACTAGCAGTATTTTTTAAATTTAATTTAAAAAATCGAATACTACAGCAAGAAAGAATAAGTTTGAAATACGGGATTATGTATGGTGTTTACATATAAATTGTAAAAAAAATCATTCATCGAAATCTAAAGAGCAATTTGTTTCCTCGTACACATGTTTTACTTGTACCTGGCGTAAATGACAGTTAACGATCTTGCCTCGAATAAACATGTTATAAAGATACTAAACCCATTATTGAAGTTTTTATGAATTGTGCAAATGAAAGAAAGGATATTCTATCAAGAGTTCTTCAGGATTTTTAAGTTATAATTAAAGACGAGAAGAAATGTGTTTCTCCCTCTTACAAGCACAAATTATTTTATTTTAAGAATAATATTGCATTCATAGTGTTTGAAGACTGTCTTCTTCAATTAAACCAGTTCATAAAGAAGCAATTGTAGACAACTTTTGGAATGTATTTAAAATTTGAGTAAAGTGTTATAATTTGTTTACATAACACAAGTTAAGATAACTATAAAAACATCACGAAAAGAATCTCGGATAACGGAAGATAAATACAAGCGTCGCTCAAAACTTGGTTCAATATCGGTGTTCTACATGGTAAGCTGTTCTCGCTTGACTTATATTCGTTGTCTTGCCCAAGTCCAACCAATTAAACAATATAATATTCTAAGGAAGCTTTTTGTTTGTTTATACACATGACAACTTTTTTTTATCTTGTCAGTTCTGTATAAATGTCATTTTCCATACCCATGCCCAGTCACAAGGCATTCTATTGATGGGTATTATTGGTACAGAAATAACAATCCCTTTACCACTCGCTCTTGAAACCCAGTAGATGTTCTCTGGGTATCCTAGTATGGTAATCTTTGTGTTCTGACTTGCTATAGGTTTTTTAAGTATCAGAACTGAATTAATTGGCCATGATAACATAATAGCGTATACAACTGTTCCTTCATTGTTAGTCTTCTTCATAATATACCTATAAATTGAAACAAAAATGAAAAATGAACATTATGAAATCCTTACTGTTACAAATGGAGAGTTATAGACAAATAGAGTTAAATTAGGTTAAATAGAAAACAAAATAATTTAGATATAAACTAAATATGTGAATACATAAACATTCATCAAAACGTTTTTTGCAATGTTCTAAAAATCTTAACATTATTTAGGAAACTTAACAATTGCAGTTTGTTTAAATAGTGTTACGAATTAATAAATGCATCCTATTGTCATACACTTTTCAAAACGGACATAAAGGTACATGACGGTACACAACAATGTTCAAATGAGACCAAAAACTGAAGGCATTGCAAGGAAAAATACAAAGAAAAAAAATAAAGTCTTTCATCACTGTATTTTTTAAAATCTGCATTAAACTTTTTGATCAAAATTTATATTAGGTAAATAAAAAAGATAAATTCAAAATTGTTTTGCTGGTCTCTATCTGTATACCAAATTAAAAGAGAATCATTTTCTTTCTGGTAACTCCACGGTGTAGTGTTGTAAATTCCCTCTCCATTAACTTTTAGCCAAATTCCAAACTGTCGAAGTCTTTCTTCAAATATTGGTACAATCTTTCCGTCCTTTGTTGGACCAATATTCAGCAGCAAATTACCACCACAACTGAACAAAAAGGGGTCGCAAAGCATATGTAAAGATTATCAGTATTGAATTTTAAATCTGAACTACAATTTTTCAAATTAGAAAGAACGATTCGTCAACCATAAAATGTAATCTGATATGTCCATCAATTAAAACGCATAAACACAATTGCTTAGACTCAATGTTCCTTAGTTGGAACTTATAAGCAAAACATTAAGACCAATGGTCACACCCTGGATTTATACCAACTATTTATTTACGTCTACAAATTCGCCTGCAATATCGCTAACGCTCTAGACCACCAGTCCTCTATATAAAGATATAGCTTCATCAAAAGAGGTACATGTAAATCGTAAAGATAGACAGAGTACATGCGTACTATCGTGTGACGAAGGAATTTTCGTTACAAATACGTATTAATCTTACAGTAATCTAACTCTACATTTTTGTATATATTATATTGGATGACAACGTTGTTTATCATATTTATTTTGAGAACACATTTAGCGTGACGATTTCAATTTCCCTCTTGTCAAATTTACGTTACATGATAACAATATTCGATCAGCTTCCGCGTTATTTTACAACAATCAGTATTGATTATTAGTATTTCGAATAATTAAAAACGTTGGCATTGTTGCACCTTAGTTAATAGCTTCTCTTGAACGTACTATTGCCGTCCTAAAGAACTAGTTGACGGTCATGAAAAATCCATCTCCCAAATTTTTCTGTGATATAGTAGGTTTTCCTAATTTCGGACTTAACATTTTCACGGACATGATCGTCCATTACTAGAAATTTATATAATTAGAGAATGGCAATGCTTACTTTCCAGAGCATCTAAGTGCATCCATTTTTGAATAGTGTTACTTATTTTTTTATTTGTTTTCCTTGTTCATTTTAGTTTCTAGTTATATGGTATCTTGGTAGTGCGCCCATGACAAATTATTAAATGGCTCAATTCATATAAACGCTGTTTATACAATATTACCTTATTGTAGAAGCAAAGTTTGAAATAATCTCATGAATGGAAAGTAATTCACCAAGGCGTGCTGTTCGTCTATACCCCCATGCATATCTATCTATTTTCATGCAATTTTCCCACTTGTGATTTTGTAAAACGCCTGAAATTAACAAAGTGGTTAACATGAAATCTGTTTTATTATTCAAATGCCATTTAAAGTTACTAAAATATTACCTTTTCAACATTGAAGTTAGAATATTGTTAATGTTTACTCACAGAAAACGTTATTTCTTTTGACCATACTGACCACCTCCACTTTGAATAATTCAAAGTAAAAACACAAATATGTCTTCCTGATAAAAATAATTTTTAAATCAGTCTTTGTCAAATAAATCGAAAACCAGATACAGAAACTTCTAGCTATTATACGGTTCTTGTTAAATGCTTCTAATTAGAGAGATATTGACTTGAAATTCAGACTGAGTGCATCGTAAGTATATATTATTTTGGGACTGGCATACATTTTAACAACAGACTAACATATAATGTGTTCTTCATTGTATTTTTGTACTAACCCATTATTCCCTGTTTCCTTAACAGCCGACACACAAATACATTAAATCTGTAAAACTATGGTGGTGTGCATAAGCACTACACTTGTAGTATGAGATTAGATGTTTTTAGAAGTACGAATATCAAACTTCTGCTTGATATAATTTGATATGTACAGTTAGTAGTCCAACTGAACAATTTATTCAATATTTGTTTAATTGTTATCAAAGTTACCAGGTTTATAAAATTTACTGCGCCAGAGGCGCGTTTTGTCTCATGAATGTATACTTTTCCCTCTAGATTTAATTAGCTTCACCAGAATAACATATCTATATAATATCCAGTCTTTTACATTGCACAATATACCTGGATTGTACTCATCCTGGCAGGTATGGTATCCGCCATGTTTACAAGGACATTCCTCACACCATCTGTCATTGGTTACAACCGTGTTCTTGACTCTGCTAAAATTACAAAAAAAATATTATAAGTGCCTTTCATCGATAGCGTTAGTATACTTGTCAATTGTTGAAAGGAAGGGCGCGTATTCTCGGCTCGTTTTAAGAAGTCAAATATTTCTGTACAAACAATGCAAAAGTCGCTATGTACCCTTCCTAAGCACATGCATGTTACAATTCTTAGAAAACCGAGTAATAAATTCAATGTTCTTCGGTACAAGATTATAAGTGCAAACATTAAATGTTTACCGCAAATAATCGGCTTGCAAAAGTGATATCTGCAAAAAGTGACCTTAATATTACTTTGTAATACAAAGCGGGACGGTTTAAGAGTTTGCTCATTAATTTGCGTGTTCTCTTATTTTAATTTTCCGTTTTAAATCGTTGTGTTATATCAGTTTAAAAAATTTGATTTCTTTTCGAATGATTGTTAATGGAACCTCCTAATGCTGACTAATTCACTGTACACAGCAATATGTTTACACAAAATGGAGCACGCCTTCATTAGGTCACATATTATTATTTGATTATACATATAAAATGTCATCAAAAATAGCAAAGTTAACAGAATTTACTACGCTAGACGCCCGTTACGTCTACTCAAGACACATCAGTGGCAATCAAACCCTACAATATTTAAAATCTAAATGATTAAGATGTTGTAAAGCTTTATCACCAAAATTGCAAAACGTAATACCAATCCGGCTATGCCTATTTTACACCCTAAACAATTAAACTGACTGTCAATGAAAACACAACACATAAATTTACATAAATACAATTTATATAGAAACAACATCAATATAAACAACTGGTATATTTTAAAGTACTAAGAAATAGCAACAAATCGACGCCAGTGTTTGAAATTAATGTTTGTTCTTTTCTGTTCAACGAATCACGTACGTACTTACAGTAAATTCTGAATTTCCCATAGTCAACATCGAATGTTTCCACCATTTGCTGCGCATGTGCGACACCCTGGTGGCAATGATCGGTTAAGACGACGAAATCGTTTCTGTGTAATATTGTTCCATTCCTCTTGCAGTGCAATTTCAAGCTGACGTAGCGTGATCGGTGGTGCCTGGCGTCTTCTTACATCTTCGTCCAAATTGATCTCTTAGACTCAAATTAGGAGAAAACACTGTCCATGGAAGAGTGCACACATGAGCGGGTATTGTCTTGTTGAAACATATCAACATCCTGATGTTCACAAAGAAAAGGGATAACAGAAGGCCTGAACACCTCATCAAATGTAGCAATGTGCTGTCAAATTGCCAATGATTAGAGAAAATGCCTCCCAAAACCATAACTTCCGTCACCCCAATGGTCAGAGTATCGTTCACCTCGGACCACATAACAGATATCAATTTTCTCTGTGTTCTATCGTTGAGGCGCTCGTGTTTATGCAAATTGGTTTCAACGCCGCTGAGGGATGAGCAAGTTTCCTCGAAGAGGTCGTTTTGCTACGGGTACATTTTGGCGTAGTCGACGTCTTTTGGATCCACTTGGTCTTCCGTGCGTTTCAATCGTCTCACGTGACGTCTGTACTACGGTTCAGAATCGATCAGGTAAATGCTAGAGACGAATGTCGTTCCTCGTTGTCTTCCTGGGCGTGGCCTGACATTCACGAGAATCCGTCTGCTGATGTTGCTGGACCAAGCGAGTAATTATCGAAGAATGTATCCGACGAACGATTTCACGTCGAGAGATCTTTCCTTGGATCATGCGCAAAACGTGATGTCGCTGGTTGTTTGAAAGCCTTGGCATTATTATATTTGTATATAGTAAAACACGTAAAATCGGATTTTTGTAGCCGTAAATAAAGGAAAAAATGGTATTGTTTTGAGGTAATTTATCAATGTCTACAAAATTTTGTGCGTTTGAACCTGGTTACTGTAGGAAAGAATGTAAAAAAAATCAGTAGACCATTAATCTATCGATTAAATACTTATCAGTTTTAAAACACACCTACCTTTGCCACTTTATAACTTTTACAAACAACAAAAATATTGCAAAAGGTAAAGCGTTTCGCTTTTATTGGCACTCGATATATTGTTAAAGATAACAGTTTAACATATGAACAGTATTTTTCCCAAGCTGTGCGTTTCAGTATTACAAAACGGTACAAGGGGTCTGTCGATGCAGAGCTTCTAATTATATCCGTTTCTAAGCCTCATATAAATACTTTTTACTGCCTACATATTGATCAAGTATTGAAAATTGAATCATTTTCTATGATGTGCATGGATAAATTGACATCAAAGTATAGTGGTTGAAACACATTTATAATCGTTACTTGATAATCCGATATTTTATTGTTCGCTAAGAACTGAAAGTAGATTTCTTATTATCATTTTACATTTGGTCAGTGTTTATTTTAATCTAAAATATAATAGACTAAATTTTAAGACAGTTATAATATGTCAAGGGTAGTTTGATCCCTTGTCCGACATTATCGGAGAGCGCAATCGACTGTGAAATGCCGTTTACATCACAGACATTCGCAGTTATCTACGGCCTCAAAAAATCGCTTGTAGCTGTATATAAATAAGCGTAGCAGCAACATTTTGAAGGAGTTAAATGGTCAGCAGCAATCGATCATTTAATGGAGTTATGTCTATCAATCGACAAAATGTACTGATAGCACAAGCTATAATCTATTAAGTTCTTTTGTCAGTCCAGCTTTTAACAAATACTTGCAAAATTACAATATGTGCTACAACAGTCCAAAACAATGGCTGTACGATACTTCATAACATTACCATTAAAATTATCTTACAATTAGTATATCGGCTCATGCGATATTTGTCCCGAAGCAGACAGTGTCATGATCATTTTCCGTTTTGATAAAGTGAATGAGGTGACCTACTGCCAGTTACTCGTACAGATAGGTGGTTCTGGAGAGCAAAACAAAGCAATAATATAATTTGAAGGTATTTTAGTGTACCTTTCATTGTACAACCATGCAAGAAATTCTTTTGACTTGTAGTAAGAAGCAGGCCCTACACCTGCGGCAAGGTCAGACCATACAATTTCGGGTGAATATTGATTGACAAGTTCATACAGCATGGGCAATGCCTTAGTCTGAAATATAATTGTATCCTACAGTTATTGCATTTAGTGATATACTTATGCATAATGGCGGAGAAGTTACGATATACTTGATTCAGAAATTAAATTAATACATTAGAATATTGATACAGATATGTGGTAATAATAATATGTTAAAAATTGCAAAACCGAACACTAGACAAAGACAGACCGGTGTTGAGAATGCCTGTCCACAACACAAGATGTAAATAATAAACTTATTCTACCTGCTTACTCGTCCGGAGCACCTGATGGTTTTTATTGGGTTCGGGTTACTCTCTTTCTGTTTTTTGTGTTTTTTGGTTTTTGTGTTGCGTTTTGCCTATATCCGAATTTGTAACTGTCCCTTGACTTTTGGCTCTTGTTCGGTCGGTTTTCTTTGCTATTTTTCTTATTCTACCTGTCAGGCTTTAATTTTAAATGTATGAACGTCAATAGCCTTTTAAATGCATCATTGACGTTTCCACTGTGAATTTCAATTTTATTATCGGCATCTGGTGCATATTTAATTTAAAGTAATTTTAATTTAGAAAACCAATAATTAACAATTAGATAAAAGAGTTGTTGGGTTGTCTGATTTACCATTACAAAATCATCCGTTGACCAATTTCCGGCTTTGTCTTTCATATAAAGTGGATGAAACCATTCAGATATACAGTAGTACAATCCAAACTTTATGTCGGTCTTTTTCCTTATTGCCTTGGCCAGGTCTCCTAAAACATATTTAATACTTGTTTTATTATGTTATATTATTTCTTTACCCGCATGTGATGACCTTCTCCAAGCACTCATTAAGTTATTGTTGCTGCAAACATGAAGATATAATTCAAATAAAGCACCTTTCAGTAAGTATTACTGTGTTTAATAATGTAAAAGAAACATTGTTTTTTTTAAGAACTAATATTACACTTATCATTTAAATAGATAAGTTTGATTATTTGATTTAGGGCTAATCATCAGTAAAAGAAAGTAACACGTTAAAACTAAAACTTCATGTGATGTCTTCACGTATCAGTTAAAATAATTTGGTTTCATATTGGAGCTTATGGATAATTACCAACTAATATCAATGGCTACTTATACCAATTTAAATCACGACGTTTGAAAAACAAACTAATAGTTAATTATACAGTGATAACAAATATAGTCAATTATCAGTAAGAAATTGTAATACTACACTTATTAGTAAACAGAACAGGTTATTAGTAAAAAGAACAGGTTTGATGGCGGTACTTTTAATTATTTATCAGCTAGAGAGTTAGAGGACTCTTATAATTTAAAAACATTCCTTTTGAGTTGAAGAGTGATAATAATACACATATCAGTTATCATTATGGAGTGATATGAAACATCATTTAAAGTCAGTCAAGTTGATGATGCAATTACACCAAACGTGATGACTTCAACTTTCCAAATGTCAACTTCCCATTCATCGACAGCAACATTCCAGCAGCTTCAGCGTATGGTGTGTACATTTCACAACTTATACGTTATTCTAGATCCTGCGATTGGTATTCCGATTTTCTAGACTGATTCCTACTGTTGACTGCTAAACATTCAAACAAGGGTTTGTTGCACCTAGGTTGATGTTATCTCTCCAGAAGTTCTATGGTCGTCACCATGACTTAATTGATCGTTATGGGAAATCAGTGTCTCAAATACGATCTAACATTTTGGCTGAGTCGTAGGTAGTGATTCCTATTCCTGGATTGGACTTTTCCCTAGACATGACAATGAGTAACTCGACGGGTGTCTAATTAGAGGCAGGTACTGCCTACTCGTCCGGAGCACCTGAGTACACCCATGGTTTTTATAGTATGAAGTTTGATAATTTCATTTAAAGTGACTTATCTGTTTCTTTTTATAACCAAAATAAAAAATTTCCACACGATAACCTCTCTATATTCCGCGCCATGCCTCTGTTGATTACATGTAACAATTGTCCTTGACATTCGCTGCGGCAATGTTACATTGTAAATCATCCATTTGTGTTTGTTAAGGGGTTCTACGTTGTTTACAAAGGTTCTGCTTTCGTGGCATTCTATGGTATTTGGATGAACCGAGATTCCTTTCCTGCGTCAACCGTTAACGACATTACTTGGATGTTTCGAGCAGACAACAAACGCCTGTTCCTACAGTTCCGTTCCATTACGTTCCGTAATTTAGGTCAATACATGATATGGGAAATCGCGCTTGTAAACTCAAAACTGTCCAATTTCAAAACGCAGATTTAATGTCGAAAACAATCGTTGACTTTAATTTTTCATTTTCTAAAAATATAACAGCTGCAACAATGCCCCTGACAAAAGGGATGTCAAAAGAAATGGTGAGCTAAACCTAGTCTTATGGCTTGCCAAAGCTTAAGCTTACATTGCATTTGTTTTTATGAAAATGTATGAGTATCATACACCACTAGTAAATAACTGGTGTGTCATATAATCACTGCAGTAGAATCACTATGTACTGAATTAAAAAAATGGAAAAACTATCTGAAATCATATTTTCAAACGAGAAAATTGTTCAACAGTAAATGGTATCTTTGGCGCGGATGAGTCGTTTTTTCTTGTAACATTTGCTTAAAAGTTTGTCCCGAAAATAATTGTACGTTAGCAAACAGAGCATAAGGTCGACCATATGCGGAAAGCAGTTTTCATTTGTCACTCAAAAACCTCTGCCAAACACGTTGTCTTTTATTATACAGTGTCGATTTTATCAGTAAAAATCGGTCGGTTTAATAATTCTTATCAGTCAGAGAGTATGATGCCCCCGTGAATTATCATATTGGCTTAATAATGTACGCATTTTAAATTAAACATATAAATAATGGAGATATGATGTGTTAATTTACGACACGATAGCAAAGTAAAAAAACGAATACAAGGCCCACCTCTTGTGTACTTGAGTACAACACCATGCAAACCATGAGTTGTAATTCAAGAGGACAACATCATGGATTTGTTTTTGTGCGTCCTACGTAAATGACAAACTACTCAAACAAGGAATTGTTGTACCTAGGTTGATGTTATCCCTGCAGAAGTTCTTTCATCAAACAATGACGTAATTGTTAGTTCTGGGAAATCAATCTCTCAGATACGATTGGACATTTGCGCTGAGTAATAGGTAGTTTTACGTATTCCTGGGTTTGACTTTTTTAGCTCTTTTTTAACCCTTGTTTTCGTTTATGTTGAAATGTTAAAATATAAAATTATTTCATATGGTAATGTCAATTTTGGATATAACAGCATATATTAAAACACTTGTTAAATATACATGTCACCGGATGCCGAAACATTTGTGTAAATAAATTAATATAAACATGTAGTATTACAACTACATTATTTGTCGTTATTACTGCATTTATCATATTTATTTCAATTTTATTTATTTACCTGTAACATTTGTCATAGCATTCATCTCATCCGACAGAATAGAATACGGACTAAATTTTACAACGACAGCATAGACTAGAATACGTACTATACTTTACTACGAACACTGAATACATATATGAATAAATATAAGCTTCCATTTATAATATTGCATTTGGAATTTAAATTTTTAAATTACAAAATTTGCTAAATCCATAGTATTATTTTTAAGGATTTTGAACATTAGTCTTCAATGGAATTTACAGAATTATTGTATATTATATTGAATAATATCAAACTACTTGATGTACAGTTCATTGTCAGGCATATGTTCCTGAATTGTGTCTTAATATTATATTTGCAGAATATATTATAATAAATTTAGAAACTAGACACGTTTAGTTATAGCAGTAAACAGTTAGCCAATTTAAATGTGACATGCATAATTTAAATAAATATTTTTCAACGCAAATTAACCAAACGCAATAGAGACCAATTAAAAATGTTCAAAACAGAACATTCTACACATCAATAATTCCTTCACGTACTTATTCTCTAGGGTGTATGGAGCAGCCTTATATGTATACTAACACAGATGTTTCGCAACAGATAAATGGCTAACAAAATATATAGTACTATATGACATAATTATCTGTAAATTTTACTACCATTACAGTCAGTAGGTTGATAATTAGGGAAATGCTATACCCCAAATTAGTAAGGATTTGTCATGTGAAAAGTTCAGTCATCATTATTTTCTGACATGACCCTATGTTTAACATACAATTTGCATGTTGTTTTAATAGCAAGAGGTTTTAGCAAACTTTTAAATATTGTAATTTGGCGTTATCATACCATGCATTATATAGTTGTCTTTGCAAATTTAATTACATTAAGATCTGAAACCGGTCCGTTGATTAACATTTATTCAGAAAATGTTTAGTACTAAAGATTGATAAATATATTTGCAAGTTTCACTATTATGATGATTTTCAATAAATAGTGATACATAAAAAGAATACGAATCATATAATTAAACTGTTTTGCTAATCTATAAATTCAGAAATAGTTGACAGTTAAGGACAAAGGTGACTCAGTAAATGAAGGAGAACAAAAAAAATTAAATAATACAAAAGTAAACGTTTCTAGAATACTACTATTATCTTATTATGTATTGGTTATTTCGTTTTATTTAGACATTATCTGCAAAAATGCGGGACCATGTATGATGAAACAATCACTAATGTATAATATAACAGTAACTTTATAAATTTGGGTAACATACATCATTTACATCTACTTTACGTTATCTGTGTTCTAGCTAAACACAATATGCGTGTTCTGTCGATCCATTAGATCTTTTGAAATCGTTGTTCATTGCTAGTGTGCATCAACCTATGAATTATTAGCAGCCAAACAATAATTATAACTAACCGACAATATCTCTGTTAGGTCCAACGTCTTTCGAATTCCAGTTAAAAGAATAGTTTGAAGGCCAGTTAGCAAAGCCTTCGGCATGTTTGCTGACAAACACAACGTATCTGAAAAGACATACTAAGATTCAGTGTGATACATTTTTATTTCCATTTAAATAAAACAATTAATAACTAGTAAAGCGCGCAAACACTCTTTCAAACAGGTCAACACACTTTGTGTTTACAATAAATTCAAAACAAAACGGTATTATGAAAACAAAGAAACAATAAACCTATTATTTATCAGGGATTGGTAACGAAATTAGAGTTTGATTTTAAATAGAATAACCAAGTTAGCAAGATAGTTTCCATCAACTTTCTTTCAGTGTCATGTCAATGTTGAGTTTTATGGCTTTAAAGCAAGCTATGTTTAATAAAACCTTAATTGACAATGATTACTAGTTTTCCTGTGAAAGTTTGGTTTTTTGTTATCATATACTTCAGCCTTTCTTTAAAAAACAAACACTGTATCTGGTAGTAAAAAAGAATTAAACAGCAGAACACGTTATTCCTGTCGTCTTACATCTGAACAGCGAGACAGATCCTAAATTTTCGGATGTATTTTTGGCAGCTTAGATAGACTATTGACAGTTGGTGTTGTTTTTATGCTATTTACTAAAATCTGGTTTATGTGTGTGTTTACAAATATTCTCTTAGCCTGAACAAACCTAAATATTTTTTTATAAAATGTAAAATTGATATATGAGAACATTATCTAAATGTAAATTATCACAAAATTGAAAACTTTTAGAAATTTGGATTATATCATTGGAAAAATTACACTATATATGTAATTTGCTTCATGAAACGTCCAGAAGCTTTGACAGCATGGATAGTCTCCGTGCATCTTTTACACAAAATATTTGCCCCTCCGTTCCCGCGACAACAGTACTTGCAGCTGAAAACAATTTTTTAACCTCCTAATATATTACAGTTACGATATTTATAAATCGTTTTGTACAAAGTGTGTACGTAATCAACAAGAACAGTGGTTAATGTAGTTTGTCATCTATTAATAACGTAGGTTGTCAACATGGAGATTACGGGTTCAACCCTCAATGCGGAAAGGGTGCGCTCGACTCAGTTTTAATTAAAATTATTGCTAGTTTTCACTGGGTACAATGGCTTCTCTCCCATTAAAAAGTGGACGTCATTGTATAGCTGAAATATTGCTGAAGGGAGCGTTAAAAACATTAAAACAAAAACAAAAAACCAAACTAACAAAGCCATTAATGGCATAACCATAGTTACCTTACAATGTGCAACACTACTACAGAAGATGTCGCCGTAAGCAGTTTTGGGGCGTTTTATTCACATAAAAAAGTCACAAACAATGACTGCGTTCCGTCAGCCATCAAAGGCTTTAAAAAGGCTAGATTTTATAGATTGCAAATAAAATTAATACAACTGCAATGGATATACCATGTGTGTTTAGTGAAAATAAACCAATCCCAACAAATCACAAAATTTCTATTAGTTACAAATCACTAAATATCTAAATGCTTAACATGTCGATTGAGAAACGTCAGGTGTAATATATACCAATCAGAGGTACATCATTTCAGTAGCTACATGTTTTTTTGCATAATTACGGATTGTTCGAACTTAGGTGTATGTGAGATTGTGTGCCAGCAACAGTTTTAAAAGATGTGTGTTATACAAAACAGAATTTCTTTACATCTCATATTAGTTGGAAAGTTCCCTTTATAATCGTTTTAAAATCTGATTACAAAACCTTACTGTGCTCCTGCGGCTTTGAATATGTCAACCCATTCATCAGGATCATAAAATTCAGCTGTAAAATCTTTAGCAAAATCTGCATATGTAAAGTCTGGTGGGTAGTTACGTTCCATAAACTTGACTACATCGTCAACTGGTTTATTGTTATCCCAACCTTTCCAATACGCCCAGAGCCACGCAGTCATACTGTAACTGGGAACGGAAAATACACCCCAGTGTATAAATATCCCGAACTTTGCTCCGTCGTACCATGTCGGTAAAGGTCTTGAGTCAAGCGAATCCCAGTCTGGAGTATATTTTTTAACACTGCAGAGTACCAAAGTCAAACCCGCAAAGCAGACTGCAAAGTTCAACATTTTGAAACTGGATCGCCTCATGTTAAAGAAATCACTTGTGCATGGCAAAGCATTATTACCACTACACAAATTAAGTTGTGTGTAGTTATTGGTGAAATCTAGATCGTATTGCATAATCTGAGCATTGCTTGTTGAAACTGCGTTGATAACAGGAAGGTACTCATTAAATATGTTTAAGAAGTGTTAATTTTATCTAAAGTTTTAGAAAATCAAAAATCGATATACATGTATCATATATATTTTAAATTTGAGCTTAAATCGCAAAAATATACACACTTTCGTTATGTTCGCGGATTTACCCAGTCAGTAAGATAATAGGTATGGTTTCCTCTTACTTGCATCTTATGGTTTATTGTTTCTTTTAGCGTATATCGTAGCTGTTTTCCGCTTGCGTTAGCATACATCGCATGGTTTATTTTTGATGCATTTGTACGTTTTACAAATGTAATTTAACATTAAATAAAAACGCTGAATGTCGCAGGGTGAGAATAATGAATAGCAGCAATCCTTAGTGTTAAAGATTTTACATCAGAAATGAATGAGTGTATAATGAAATAATTTTATTGTGAATGCACAAAATAAGTTTTTTTTATAGATCTTTGTAGTTCGTGTACACCATTAACATTGTATTGGTGAAAATGAACACGAAGTACACGAGAAATCGTTTTATCAAAAATTATAGTAATTTTACATAGTGATAAGTCCGTTCCTTGGGTTCTTCTTATTTCATTTTAATTTCTTAACAATAACACGTTTTTAATACACAGAATTTTTTTAAATATTAATTTGTATTTTACCTCATTTATTATATTTGATTTTTCACTTATGAACTTTCCTGAAGAAATGCAATCTGTTTACATATACGTTTTTACTTAAAATGAAGAATATTATTACCACATCCCTTGAAAGGGGATTATCTTTGTAATCGTTTTCCCTCGGCAAACCTAGCGGACAAACATGTGCATGAATGATGTATATTCAATTGTGTATTTACACAATCCCAGTGGACTTACATTATTCCATCTCCCAATCATGCCATGTCAGTTGAACGCCACTGATGAGTCTGTAATTTGTCACCTTGGTAATTTTGATAACATTTTATTAGAATATTTAAACACAACCAAGTGAAAACATCAAGTAGCTAATAATAAAAATAATATAGAGAAATGTTTTGTTATAGCTTTGAAAAGGTTCAAGATCGATATTTTATATGTTGACATTATTTATTTATATTGACACCGACTAAGGCCACTGTGTGGTGTAACTGTGTCTATAATTTTGACAGAAACAACGTTTGCATAATCTTCTAGACTTGTATATTATTTTGTGTTTATGCTGTATCGTCTTATGCTGCATTGCGCATTTACAGAATTCCAATGGACGTACAGTATTCCATCCCCCAAATCATTTCATATAAAGAATACCTTAAGCATTTAGAGTTGAACGCTACTGTCGAGTCTTGAATAGATGAAACACGTAATAAATTTGTCACCTTGGTAATTTCGATAATATTTTATTAGGATATCTGAAGAAAAACAAGTGAAAACTCACCACCAATAAGCTAATGATAAAAACAATACGGAGAAATGTTCAGTTATAGCTTTGTGAAAATCCAAGATCGATATTGTATGATTTGTTGACGTCATTTATTTATATTGACACTGACTAAGGCCATTGTTTGGTCAAACTGTGTTCATATTTTTGACAAAAACACCGTCATTTGTATAATTGCAAAATTTTCTAGACAAGTTTCTATATTACATAAAGAAAGGACATTTAAATAAATTTCTAAATTTATCTTTGTTTATCTTAATTTCAGCTTCATTTTAGAATACGTAATTTTGTTTATTAATGAAGGACGTTCATTGACAGTAACGTACAATTGTTAATTCATTTTGACGTCAAATGAAGAATAAGCTTTATTTAAACAGATACATTGATATTCTCAATAATCATATTCTAAATAATTCAGTTCTCTATCTTGTTCCGATCATTCTTTTTGGGAATGATTAATTTTCTCATATTTGAACGTTTTGTGCTTAATTTTATATTACACAAATACATGACCAAATAGAATGCCGACATTATGTTCCCATCTAGCCTTCATATTAATTTTCAATTATCAAGTCGTTTTGCTAAAACATGTATATAGCCACCTGTAATAAATACACGGAAAATGAATGTATACAACATTTATTGCCTGGCCTTATTGTAATTACAAGAATTGACAATCATTGAACAAAATTTATAGAACATGTTTTTATTTAGTAAATCAATAGCACAAGTGCGGTAACGCAATTGCATAAAAACTACTTATGCGTCAATAAAAACGTGTTTGAGCCCATTTACAACCGTAGCAGGTAGAAATAATATTAAATTCACGGGGTATGGAAGTTCGAGCCCGAAATCAAATTGTATTCCAGTATGACCTTAGATGACAAGGATTTCCATTTCTGCCGATGTTCGTATGGTTTCACGGAGTTCTGCTGTTTCCTTCAAAAAAATTATAACTAGAAGATATGTTATAGAAGAACATTTGTTAAAAGTGGAGAAATAGGCGAACAATCGAATTAATTTTCAACAAATTTATTACCTCGACCCATGAAAGACTGCACTGAAAAAAATAAGTAGAGTACTAATCGTGTCACGTGCAAAACCTTTTAAAAGTACATTGTGGATGATATGGTTATACTACACACATGTTCTTTGTTTTTTAATTTAGACACGCGCAATTTGTTTATACACACTACATTACTAGATCCATTTAAACAACAGTGGATGAAGAAAACAACCAGCATGACTTAGTGCATTAATACGTACTGAATGAAACGTGAACAGTTACTTACATAGATAACTTAATAAATTGGCCGTTGCAATAAATATTTTTACTCTCCCTGTGCAAAAAAATATTGTTAAAATGCAAAAAAACGTTACGTAGTCGCAACAACGTTTTTTAATTTGGTTAGATGAATCAGCAAGTTAAAGATACATTCATTTTTACTTTTTCAGTTGTATCCATTCCCGAGGGTAATGTTTTGGAAAGAAATGAATTTAAACATAAATTAATTTTTTTGCAACGTTACTATTTAAATTTGTTATTTTAGTGTGAACCGTTGCGTACATGCCTTTGAAACAGATTTGTTTTTGTTTGTTTGAATGGTGTTTTAACGCCACCTTTGAAACAGACACATTTTGACAAATAAAATGACCGGCATAGTAAAAAGTTTTGTCTGACAAACTGTTTACAGTCTTTTTGACATTTTTGCAGTAATTCGCAGTTAAATTCAGTTGGTTACCGACGGACAACTTCTGCAACTGGTATTGTTTGTATTTTGTATAACCGGTAGTGAACACGTCCATATTAACAAATATAGTGTTACCGTTATAACTTAGACGACTTAACTAGATTTGGTCATTTTGACAGTGTTAAAAATATGATATTTCCAACAGTGGTGGGCTTCATTTGTAGACGTATAAATATATATATATATATATATCAAAAATTTAGACAAAGACTGATTAACGAATGGCCTTAGTCGTTGATTGTCAATATAAATAAATGACGTAAACAAGTCATAACATATTGATCTTAAACTTTCTCATTTCCAACTTAACCCAAAATAGTTGCTTCCCAGTCCGCCAGCCGCGGAGGTGCCGTGCTGTTACTTGGCTTTGCTCAAATATTCCAACAAGATGTCATCAAAATTACCAAGATGACAAATTCATTACGCCAGACGCGCGTTTCGTATACTTAAGACTCATCAGTGGCGTTTAACTATAAATTCTTAAAGTATTTTTTCATTTGGTGATGGAATAATATAAGTCCACTGGGATCGTGTAAAAACACAATACAGGTAGTTCAAAATATTATATAAAAAGTCTAGAGAGTCTACCAACCAGTAAGCGTATTAAGTATCGGATCGACAAACATGACGATACAGCATAAACTAAAAATAATATACAAGTCTAGAAGATTATGCAACGATACAAATGACGGTATTTCTTGTCAAAAATTTAGACAAAGATTGATATATATATATATATATATATATATAATATTTGATATTAACCGTGTATTTCTGCAGCTTCAGAAATCCACTGGAAGATATGTTATATGGTTGTTACAATACTTAGACGTTTGTATATAATTTGCTTAATGTGACTGTATGACAAGTAACTCATCCTAAATAATATATACAAAAATGCTGAATTAGACAATTGCCAGATTAGTACGTATTGATTACGAAAATTCCATCGTGACACGCTAGTTCACATGTGTTATGTCTATGTCTACGATTCACCCCGGTTAATAAAGCTATGTTTTTATATAGCAGATTTTGCCGAGGGGCTAGACGCTGGTACCACAATTTTACAACGCTGTGAGTTCGAATCCCGCTGAGGGTAAGCAACACTTTGACAGTGTTAAACATCTAATTCTAACAGTGTTGATCTTAATTTGTAGACGTATATATATACACACACGTTAAACCAAACACACTGTTAGAATTAGATTGTTATACTGTTACATGTTTTCTCACAGTTAGCGGGATTCGAACTCACACCGTACAGACGCTGTGGCACCCAATCGCCTGCATTATGTCTTTCGGTCTAGACCCTTCCACCAAATCCGCTTTCAAAATATATAGCTTCATTAACCGAGCTGACATGTTGATATAAACAATTTTCGTAACCAATACGTAATAATCTGACGTTAATCTAATTCAGCATTTGTGCATATATTATATAGGATGACAAAGTCATTTGTCATACAGTCCCAGTAAGTGAATTTGTAGACATGTCTAAGTACTGTGACAACCGTATAATATATGTTCTATTCAGCGGTTTTCTGAAGCATCAGAAATACAGGATTTACAACAAATATGTGTATACGTCTACAAATGATGCCCAATACTGTTAGAATTAGATTTTTTAATCTGTCAAATTTTTACCTTACCCTCAGCGTGATACGGACTTATACATTTGTGGCACTGTTGCACCCATTCACCTGCATTATGTCCAGCGGTCTAAACCCTTTGGCCAAATCGGTATATAAAGATATAGCTTTATTAACCGTGATAAAACGTAGATATGGTACATGTGTACTAAAGTGTGTGTATAACAAGTCAACCTGTTGCATGTTACATGTTATTTTTTACCTGAGATAAATAAATCATGCTTCTTCATAAAATAGTTCATTAATAATAACGAGTAAAGTTCGTCAGGATTTCAGAAGCTTTAACAACATTTTATCAGAGTTACCACCCATAGAATGCTTATCCTTACGACATAATTCAGAAACTTCACAAAGGAAGGATATAACAAATTCATTACCTGTCAACTTGTGATGTCTATATTGTTTGACCTTCCTCAAAGTAAAAAAAAAAAATCAGCATCCTTATTTGATACCTTGGTTATTTATTAAAATAATGAAATTGTATTCAAGGTCTAAACTCAAGATGACGACTTACTCTAGCAATGTCGTGTCATGTTTTTGCTTTTCTTCCTTTAAAAAAATAATCATGCATTACATAATCTTAAATTAAAATGAAAAGATATCTTAAACGTTCACAAGAACAGTTGATCTTCATTAGTCATAGGTCATTTTATTTCCTGTACAAGCATCTTTTTGCTTTTCTTCTGCATATTATTTTCCTTGGTTGTTTTTGTCTCTATTTAAAGCCCTTTAAGTTAGGATTTCGCGACATATCATTTTGAAACTGAATTATGAACTAGGACAAGATTCTCTATTGCACAATTATATTTGGACACTGAATACTTTTTCTTACAGAGTTATGTCCTTGAATACCGAAAACTGTTTCATCATTATGACTTGAAACCCTAAGACTTACAGCATGTCAAAAAGATTGGAAGCGTTTTATAGGAGTTGTCGCAACCGACGTTAAACCAAATTCCTTAATTTATTTACACTGTGAGATATGCAAGAATTAGACCACCATAACCATACTGTAGGTGACCAAATACTGCATTGACAGATGTCATGGTAAAAGGTCACCAAAGAGCTTGAGATTAAACCTTTCTATTATATTAACTCAAGCACCGTACAGGATAAATTCAAATAGTAAGCATTAGTTATGAACGCTGTGTCAAACAACATTGGCTTTACTAACACTAACGTCTTTTTCTCCAGACGGGTGTTCATAGATAAACGGTTTCTTACATATTGATAATGACATTAGTGCTGGTAAGCAATAACGTCTCGAATTATATACAGTCCGCCATAAGTTAAGCATCACCTACTTTTCCGGATCTAATGTTTTTTCAATAACATAAACAAATGAGAAACTGTTTAATTTGTATGAAAATGTATATATCATTAGGAAATTTGAACCTGTAACATTCTTTATTTAAATCCTCAAATTGTAAAATTAAATTCTAGTGGTCTAATAATGATCACAAAAAATAGGCCAAAAAAACAACAAAACAATAGTTGATTTTTAGTTTTAGTTTGACACAAATTTTTTCATTGTTTACAAAATTACAGTCATTCAACAAGTCCTGAGGTGAAAGAGTTACAAATGGACTGCCGTTTGGCGTATTTTCAATCAATATCGGGTATAATCTCCACGCTTCCGGTGTAAATGTTCAACACGCCGCCTTAGTCCAGCAACCAAACGCCTAAGTCGGTACTGTGGAAATCTCTGCCATTCTTCCACAAGTTCGACTTCTAATTCTCGAACATTTTGGCATCTTGGGTTCCGTTGATTGACTTTTAGCCTGATAAAGTCCCACACATGCAAAATCGGATTAATGTCCGGTGACATGGCTGGCCATGGAAGTGTGTCAATGGCTTCTGTTTCTGTAACAACTCACAACACGGGCTCGATGGGGTCGAGCGTTGTCGTCTTGAAACATTGGTCTGTCTGCAAGAGCATGGTTGTCAAAATGTGGCCTAACGTGACCATCCAAGATGTCATCGTGGTATTTCAGACCATTCAATGTACCGTTGAGAATCTGTAAAGGGAGCTTGCAGTGATGTGAAAAGCATCCCCATACGGTAACGCCGCCACCATCGAATGCAGTTGTTCCTACATTTTGGTTTCTATCCAATGCCGTATTCCTTTGCCGCCAAACACGTATCCGACCGTCAAAAGGCTTCAACAGAAAGCGCTTTCATCTGACTAATGAATACGTCTCCAGCTTCTTATATTCCAGTGACGATGATGTTTTGCCCACTCCATTCGTGCTTGGCGGTGCCTTCTTATCAGTACTGGTCGTTTCAAAGGCCCGCGGGCACGTAACCGAGATCTGTGAAGCCGCCGAATAACTGTTCGGTCACTGATTTGACCACCAGTAGGCCACATTCCTTGTAACTGGCCTGCAGTTGAAAAGGGGTGCAATCTGGCTTGACGTGCAAGGAAGCGGTCCTCTCTAGGGGTTGTTTTACGGGGTCTCCCAGATCTTGGGCGGTCCCCGATTGACCCTGTCTGTCTATGCCTCCCAACAAGTCTGCTAATAACAGAGTTGTTTACCCCAAAATTGGCTGCTATTAGTCGGTTACTCATTCCAGCATTTTTCATTCCAATTGCTTGCCAGCGTTCGGCGATACTTAATTTTCGTCTTATCATGTTGAAAAGTCTTTAAAAGATAATAACTAACCACAATATCCACGTGCAATCGGACAAGGCTGTTTCATTCAAAGTCAGTCTGTTAATTAGAAGCGGGACAAGTTTTTGAAACCGCCTTTTCCACTTTCAAACTCTAATTATTGACATCTGACCTGTATGTTATATAAAGGTATTGTTTGAAAGCATTGCATAAATGCATCAGATGCTGAATGAATCGTTTTGTAATAAAATTATTTAAGAAAATATTTAGGTGATGCTTAACTTTTGGCGGACTGTATATATTGATAATGCGTCGCCAACTTCAACCAGCTGTCCAGAGACAAGGTGACCAAGTTAATTGATTTATATGTAAGATGGTTATTATACAATTAAATTTGACTTTGATCTTTTTGAATAGTTTCATTTATTAGCCTTGATAGTTGAAATAGTTATATGTTACTATTTAACAAAAACTTAAGTGAGTTTCATTAGGCGGACTTCAATATTTAACAAAAGTATGTGAAATTAATTCACTCTTATCTTCATTCTATTCCCTCTTATCTTCTTTGTGTATTTGTTGACTAGCATAACTTGAAGTTGTTTCTGTGTTTTCTTTAATTTCCATTGCTGAAGGGTATGTTAACGTAAACCACTGTGCAAATGGAGGTTTGAGTGGACATCATCAATATTTATAGGTACCTCGGTTGTAAATGACAAATGTATGTCGTCTTTTACTTGTAACATCGGTTCATAAATTCATCCAACCAGTATTCTCGCATATCTAATAAATTGAGAAATGTATACACCGTATGCAGGAGAAGCTGGAATATAGCTACATCAGTGAGGAAAACTTATAGTTTTGAAATTGAAACTTTGTTGTGCTAAAATGACCGTTGGTGTCATATTCGAGGTGTAAGTCTACAAATGATTAAGATGAAGCTGGTTCTAGGGTTCATCTAATTTTCGGCATGTAATCGGAATTCATGTATGTACAAACTGTAACCCACTCATTTCTGATTTGTTTTCTGTATTCTTACACAACTGATTTTTTTTTCATCGACAAATCAACGCACATACTACAGTAGTGGAAGTTGGATGTTTTGCATAACGTAAAACCTGGTTTAACCGATCATTTCTTTTTGCAACACCTGTATCAAGTCCGGATCATTTATTTTGTTTGTATGAATGGAGTTTCACGCCACTTTCAGCAATTTTTCAGCCAGGGAGGGAGCCGGAGTTCCCTGAGAAAACCCGGGACCTGCGATAGGAAAACTGACAATCCTTGTCAATTAAGATTGGAGTCGAGTAAACCCTGACTGCAGCGAGAATCGAACCGCAATATGAGTGTTGACAGACCGCGTGATCAATTTACTTTAACCACTTGGCCACTGAGGCAGCAGTGACATTTCTATATTTGCTATACTTTTGGTTGTATTTTATAGTTATCACCTTCATTGAGGCAAAACACTAATTGAAGATGATAGCAGCGTCTCAAAAGTAATTGCCTTCGGACAGAAAAAGAAAAAAACCATGACCCTAATCCGGGAAATTGAGGTCAAGTTTAAGAACAGTGTTTAGAGTAAGCTTAAAATATTAAAACAAAATTACAAGAATATGCTGTGCAATTGTCAAATTATAAACAATTAGATGCGGGCATTTTTATATCTGTTTCATTGTAGACACATCTACAGTTTAATATTTGTATTGTGTTTATACATTTATACATTTAAAAAATTTACGATTTTAAACATCTTTTTCTCAGCGTAGTGAGCATGGTGAAATGTACATTTCATATCTGGCTAGCCGAAAAGGTACACCACCTAATTTCTAACAATTATTCCCTAATAAAATACACTTCATTACACAATGAATATTCATGTAATTTATCGTTGCTGCAGCAGTTTGGGTTTCTATGATACCAGAATATTCTGAATCCCTCGTCGTAGAGAAGTCGCAAAATTCGTAAATGATGCAAAGGATGTTTCGCCCCCTCTGAATGGAATTCTATGTATAATTGTAGAACATCCCTCAATGCTCCACTTTGAATCATTTCTGGTATGGCCTTCCATTCAGACTTTTCGATATCTATCTTGATGATATTGATTTTTCTCTGGAAGTACATCAATATTCTATATTGCACTACAAATAGTTTAAATCTAGAAGGCTGTGCAACATTTACGTATTCTCCGTGTACTTTTTCTCCTTGTATATATTTGTATATTTCATTACGGCATATTTGTGCCGTATATCTTATTGTCTTATTGCGTTAAGACACAGTTTTTGTTTTTTGATCAAACGAAGATGATCTGTATGTCAAAACCTTACCGTTGAAATCTCAACATTAATTAGGTTACTATTTGACTCCCTTTTTGTTTATGTTTACATGGTACGTTCATAATTAATAATCATCAATTAATAATTGTGTAGTGAATAATAACTTATAGATATACTTACATATAAATGGCCTAGATTATCTCTAATACCTTTCAACGTTGATAGTTTCCAGCCCGTTTTTACGTCATGTACGTTTTCATTTAAAAGCCCAATGTTATGAAACGATACTTTGCTGCTGTGTTGAAAATCCTCTTTCTTCATGCTAGGTTAACGTACGTAAAGATCAATACTTTCAGTTAGATAGAATTACATTTGGTTCGAAATTTACTTTAAATTAACATTTATCATCCGTCATATGGACAGATACAAGGTTAACACTTTTAACTATGCTTTATGAGTGCAGTAATATGTGTATTTGTATTTTTCACTGGTTATATGTTCATATTTTAATATTCAAATACAACGACGCCCTTATAAGAAAATCATTAAGTTGAATCAATGTATTCATATTAAGTCCTTCCTTACTCCTTACAAACAATATTAATGTCTGTCCTTTTTTAACTGCTGATATATTACCTTGGATCAAATGAATGCACCTCACAGCCATAAGCTTCCGCTATTGCGTCGTCAAATTTAAAATCCCAGTTTATTCTGAAAAAGAGTCAATATAACACGTATCGAAATAATAAAAACATGTTTCAATTGAAATATTTTCTCTTCGAACACATGTCTGGGAAAGAGAAAGTTACAAAATATTTGAAATTATTATTAAATGCATGAACCAGATGACACGAAAGAAGTGAATGCACGAATTTGATTAGTTTGTCTTCATCAATTAATACTTTTAACAAAAAATCATTTCGATACCCCAAAAATTAATAAAGTAGTTAAAACCAAATTAGGACACGCCGTGATTTTTGAGTTTGTGGAAGGCGAAGCGATATTCACATTACAAGCTGACAGCGATCTTCCGATGAGTGTGTTCTGAACCTTTATGTATTATTGGCAACGAATGGAATTGTTAAGTAAAAGTTGGCATGACATGTATGTGTTTACTTGTAATTTTTAATAAAACGTTTGAAGAAGAAAAAAAGTTTCAATTTCTTTAAAAGTAAAACAGGCCAAAAAGTTATGACGCGACATGCTTTTTTACAGCTCGAATAAGACCAACCAATACAAAAATAAAAATTTGAAACGTTATGACTGCACCAAATACCTTTTAAATTTCTGTAATATTTGATAGACATAATTACGCTACAAATAAGGCTGAAACTTGAGACGAAATTCTAAATTTAGTCCTAATTATTAAACATTTAGGAAGGAAAACTCATTAGAATTTCCTTAGAAAATTATCATTGTAAAAAAAAAAAGGATTTAACATTTACGTTGTGTTAATTTTTAGGTTAAGGGTCGTAAGGATTTTGGCACAGAAGAATAGCTAATAAGTTTTGGATGATAAACACATAATCCGTGGTCTTAATAGGAGAAACCACATATAGATTTCACAAACCTATAGATGTCCAAGTCTAACAGTTTGCCTTGTCCGACTGTTTATCCGTCTTTCACGGTCTGAAAGCAGTAGCAATATATACAAATTTCTCGAATGTGATGTTGACTTTCACCTTTCGTTTTTATGGTCAAACGAATCTATGGTAAAGACTCAAGGTCTGTATCTCTTATAATTTTTTTAGATTTAGTTGCATGGCACTTATAATATTTCTTTAATGTGAGTAAACTCACATAAAATGTGAGATCCCTTCCAATAATCAGGAAAAAAATATTATACAAATATTTTTGCATTAGTTTTCCTTTTATTCTATCTTTTACGGTTTTCAAGAATGATAACAGAACTTAAGTTCAAGGTTGAAGGTCAATGTTCTACAGTGACATTGAACTTTAACATTCAGACCATTTCCAAGGTCAAATCTTAGGTTGTCCTATGGTATAGCCCGTAGGTGTATATGGCTTGCGGTTTGCAGTTTTGACCGAAATCGTTTAGTTCAAAGAACACAATAAGGAAATCCTTTATCATAATCAGAACGAACAATAAGCAATAGGGCAACAGGAACCTGCAGCATCAGTGTTGACAGGCATGTCATCAAAAGTAGCTGGTTAATAATCTTATGCACTCGGCCGTTATTTCATACATTATTCTAAGAGCGGTAACTCGTATAGAAGGTAGTTTGTCGTAAAATGTCTAAGTTTACTCATTATTATTATTCAAATATTTTATGAAGAGGAATCATTACAATATTTTTAAAATAACATAGGTCAAAAATATGGAAATTATATTTTTTAAGTTGATAATGGTGAAATAATATAAGCATTACAAGTTAACTTAGCGATTAATACTTGTTTTATTTTTCTGTATTATTCGCTAGAAGAAAGCATTCCTGAAGAAGTAAAGTGTCGCAAAAATTTTTCACACTGTATACATTTACATTATTATCAAAACATGTTAGAATGAAGACTCATCACAATATCTGTATTAGTATCAAATGTCAAATATTAGGACACGACATTTACTTTGTTTATTTTCTGTAATATTTTCTAGAACTTAATAATCCAAGAGAAGTAACTACTGGTAAATGTCATTAAAAACTCTTGCAATATTTCATGTCTAAATTTAACTAATAATAATATAATTAAAACATTTAAGAAAAAAGAAATCATGTCAATTATTTAATAAATATAACAGGTAAAATTGTGTTTGGCTTGAGGAAGATGAAACAATATAAATACTACAATCTGAAAGTTTTCTGATTTTGCTACAAATATACTTTAAAACTTTTCTGTATTATTTGATAGAAATTAAAGTGTTAAAAACTTGCTGTGACATGTCAAAATTTTCTCGGAATAATAAATAAAACAGGAAAACAAACATGTCAACATTAAGACAATGGGAAAGGTCAACAACTAGACTGCAACTTTTTCTTTGAACCAATTGTCAATGTCAAAGGCCCATACCCCTGTTGTGAATAGTTAATGCGCTATGCACTAAATAGTAATTAACCATTGAACTTATGAAAGATAAGATGACGTCAAGTCTTTTAATATTAATGCTATAAAGTTTCGACTTTACAAGGCAAACAATCTTTCTATTTTATTTTCGGTGTATCTTTTAATGTTTAACAGGAGAAGCAATATAAATTAAATATCTAAGCCCAAAATGTGAACCTAGACCTTGTATCCATTTCAAGTTAAAAGATAATGAGGATCTTTGGTGAAGTTTTACTGGAAAAAAATAGAAATTGTCTTAATGGGAGATAACTCCTATAACATGTATTAAAATCTGTCCATCCTAATAGGACAGGGCTGTGACTTAATAAAGGAAAAACTGTACTCTGAATTCGTGTAGTTCTGTATTTAAAAGTTTCAATGCAATTAAATTGGAAAATCTAGAATATGGTTGACCTTTGAACTTGTGTACATTTTCAGCCAGGTATGTATTTCCTCTGTTTCCTGAGATTTAGTTGCATGTCACTGATTATTTTTTTATACTTGGAGAAAACTCATATAAGATCTTGTCAGAATCCTTAATGTTAGTAAACGTTTAATGTCGCTAGCTTTTACAGTTAGGAGTAACAGCGTTAACAAGGTTTCCGGGGAAAGTGTAGAATACGTCATAAGGGCTTTGACAGGGTCCACTTAATTTACGTAACCGATAGAGGATAAAACATATCAGAGCGACAACAAAACAGCTACGGCAGAACAAAAGACAACATACTAATCAGAACAGAAGCTAAAGATGTTCTTGCGCAACGGTAGATAGACCTAGTAATAATTATGGTCTATACTTTTGAATTTAACCCATACATATGTCTTCTTGGTTTGTTTGAATAAGGTTAAACACCACTTTCAGCAATTTGTCAGTTATACCATGGCGCCAGATTTTTAGGAATGAAGCCGGAGTACCAAGAGAAAACCCGACCTTATGTATGATATATGCATTAAAAGACTGGTAACTCCTATAAATTGTTGCCAAAAATCTTAATTTAATCATAATTACGAAAAGACATTCAAGTAAAAAAGAATAATTTCAATATCTTAATAGTAATAAAGCTAACATTGTGTTTTTAGCTTGAACATGATCATTACAAGGTGAGACGTTATCACTTAAAGATAAGTACTAGTATCTTTTGAATTGAATTGTCTATGTAATTTGCAAATACTAAGGCATTCTTAGAGATGTAACTCCGAGGAAATTGCACTAATACTTCACGCTACTTTAACAATAATAAAAACATTTAAGAAAGAAGATCATTTCAATATCTTACAGAGGGCAACATCTGGTACGATGCATTTACCTTGGATTTAATGGTCAGAGGTCATACGCGTCTTTAGTGAAAACACAATCGCTGCATTATTAATAGGTATCATGTTAAACACTAAAAACTACTGAACCATGGCGGAAATCTACGATTAAGTCAAATTACTTCCGTTCCAATGAGTTCAGTTGTGTCTGTACAAGGCCAGCGTTTTGCCTAATTTTATCTTGTGTTGATCTATCACGGTTTAGGAGCATTAACAATAACACACAAATATGGAAAGGTCAATAGCCATTACGTACAATAATTTTTCTTTGTTTTTTGTTTTTTGTTCGTACAGAAACAGAAAGGCTTTAACAGTTTCTAAGTATTGCCGATAACAAGCAATTACATTGTTTCTTTATGAACCAAATCCTTTTCAATTCATGCCAATCCAATTAATACTCGATTCCAATCTAAATGAAAGGGATTGCCATTATTGTCTACCAAACAGCGGGGGTTGTTACCGAGTTCAACGGTTTCGCCCCCCAAACTAAAAACTAACAGTAACAATAAATGGGGTTAAACCTCATTTACTTAAACACCAACAAAATGTCAACTTGCTTTTGCACATACCGATTTTTATAGGCTTTTCCCAACTTTTTGTAATATTTAATACTTTGCAAAGGCTTTTACTAGACTCCCACTTGCATCTGTATAATGGAATACTTGGCAAGTAAGCAAGATGGCATAATTTATTGCATACGAAAAGCGCAACAATATGCATATTTACATATTGGTTCTCGTTTAATGGACCGATATAGATAACCGCATGTTTTGTAGCAGAAGTTTAGCTTTAAGAAGCTTCAAATGATAATTGTAGATTTTCTTTATGCTTTTTATCTCTAATGTAGGTATGCATTATTAAACTAACAAAACGTCGGAATCTGATAACTTGTTGCGCTATATTGCATTTTCCTCTACCTTTCTCAAAGATTGTACCTACTTTCCCAATATGTTATCAATAAACATACCCAAAAGAGTACACCAAACATGACTGATGAGGTCGATATTTTGCATCATTGCAAACTTCCCATCCCCCGTCTATTATTCCTCCAAGGCGTACTATTTCTTTACAATGTGTCTGGATTGAGGTCAAATACCTATTAATAAAAACATGCACTTCAGTTTTCGTAATGACAGTGTGTCTTTCAATTGATTAATTCTTTTAATAAAACAGTTTCGTTTCGTTTTATTGATTGGAGTGCATTAATTATTTGTCATATGAATATTTATTCGTAGAAAAAAAATCTTATTTTCAGGTTCAGCACAGAAAGATTGTCTTAGAATATCCACCGGGTATCATATAAAAAAAAAAAAAGACATTCGTAATTACAAGGGAAATTATTTAGGGAAGCCTAGTTATTAAGATAATAAGATCAGTACATTTTAGCATATTATTCATCAAATAAAAGCCCCTGTTTGGTATCCACAGGTACAAGTGATAGAGGTGGCACTGCTGCCTATTAAAATTACTGTAAATACCAGTTGTAGTCATTTACCATATTTCATTGACTGAGACTAACTGCAAATGACTGCAAAAAAGTCTGTAAAGGAGTGCAAACGATATGTCAGACTGTAATTTGTACTGTGACATACATATTTCGTCTGTCACGGACATATTTTCTGTTGACTCAGTAATTTGTCTGTTAAAACGGCGTTATTCAGTTAAGTTGAAAACTGTTACTGTTTTTATTCAGGACCATATGAATGAAATTTTAGTTATTAAAACTATATTCAGGTATTTAAACAATAAAAAGTTTGTTTCTATTGTTTAAAAAGATCAGTTAAATCACTGAACATAATAAATTTGTCCATTGTACGCTTCCGATTTTAAAGAAATACAAATGTGGTTAATATTGCTGCAGATAATCCCGCCTCACTTATCAAAGTACACGGGTACTAAACACTGGGCTAAATCATTCGGTGTTTATTCTTAAGCAAGATCAATAAGTATTTGTAATTTTATAATATACTAAATACATTTACAGTTAATGATAGTAGGATATCATGGTTTGCTTTTCTACATATATTAATTTCGAATACTTTGAGATACTGCTTTTTAAATAGAGCTCCAATATAAGAATTCCGTTGAATAAAAATCCACCGTACATGCATAGTTCGGCAAAGTCAAATATCAAAATAATGACTAATTTCCGCTCACTCAGCAAAAGTTCATTAAAAGGCCATTGTCAAACATTTGCTTCATTTATGTATGTCCTTATAAAACCATTCATGTCACTGTCGCATAAAACAAATTATTAACATAAATATTCTGCCTGCGTGTTCAGGTATACAGCGAGTTTTTATTTATTTTTTCACCTATGAACTTTTTCAACAGAAGCATTGTAAATCATAACAGATTTTAGTGATGATTCTTTAAAAATAATGCGAAGTGTTTATTAAATTATCATATTACACAATGTCAATCGTTGATCTGAAAGATCGCGGAAAAAACACCCGATAGTATCGGTCAGAGTTTAATACACATGTTCTTTGATCAGTGATGCAATATTACCTGTAACCTTATTAACAGCGTTGATTATTCTTCAAAATATACCATTGTATTGTCTATACTAATTTACCAGATCCATTGAAACCGAGATTTTGTTGTTAAATTTCAAAAATGTTTATAAAGAAAATTAAAATGAAAAATATTGATAATTTCGTTGTAACAGACATATTTTAATTGGGTCAACCGAAAAAATGTCTGTGACAAACAAAATATGTCCGTGACATACGTTAATTGACTGTCATAATAAAAAAATATGCAGTAATTTGCAGTCAATCACAGTCAGTGACAGATGAAAATTGACTGCAACTGGTATGTATAGTAATTCTTATAGCCAAAAGTGTAGGAGTAAATAAACCGTTAACTCTCCGCTTATATGCAGGATAATATTTGTCACAAATCTGCGAATCCTATACAAATAACAAGTGCTGGCATAACCAGTGACATTTCAGCATTATTTGCATTCCAATACTAACTATCACTGCACCATGTGATATTTGGAATGGATTAAAAACAAGGATTAGTACAATTGTAACATGATTTATGTTTAGCATTATCTGTACAAGTTAACGTACGCTTGTCTTTATATCATGATTTAAGATATATGAAAACATTGAAAACGTACTGATAACATAATTAATTTAGATATTGAATTTTTGCATCTTCGCATGTTTTATTTCGGCACATTTAGAGCCTCGATGGCCGAGTGGTTAAGGTAGTGCATCTACTACTGACGTGGCTGGCCAACACTGAAGTTGCGAGTTTGAGTCGCTCTGCGGGCAGGTTGTACTTGACTCCCAATCTTAATTAAAAAAAAAGATTGCCAGATTTCCTTCCAAAGGTCGGGGTTTTTCTGGGTACTCGGCTTTGTCCCAATAAAAAATGGACGCCAATAACTATAGCCGGCAAATTGCTAAAAAGTGACATAAAACATAGTTGAAACAAACAAACTACGTCAACCTTCGCCAAAAAAAAAACGATTTAATTACTTTGATATAGTATGATATCTCACGTCTACTTGACCACTAGTTAATAGATTGGATTTAACACCTATAGCTATTTTTGCGACATCTGATTTGTATTATCAAAATGATCGGTTTTAAATGTGAAACAGCAATCAATACTATGGACTTTCTGATTAGTATGTTGCAACATAGTATTAGGAAACGATAGTGTGTCGGTCAAGTAATAAAACAGTTCTTTAGTTTTAATTATATACTTATAGAAATATAAAGTTTCCTGGTCAGCATTGAAACGCGACAGCGCAGCTTCGTCTGGTATAGTTAAATGCGGATGATTGTTCTACAAAATAAAGACAAATTGAAAAGAACCTATAACTTTGAATTCACGACTACTGATTTGCTTAAAATTAATCTTAGTTACACTTCTCATTATTATTTTGTTTTGAGTTTTGTATTTTCTATTTTGTCTGTTACTGTTTTTTGTTGTTCTATTTTGTTTTTGTCTCATTTCATTTATTTAATTATAACGCTGTAACCAACTGACGTAAGCAGAAAATTTTCTTTTGTGTTAATTCATCGCTTTTGATGAAAAGAACAGTTGAAAAAAATTCTGTTTTGGACTGGTGACAATACAAGGACAAACACAATTATTACCGAAAACCGACATATATTCCAAGCATAGTGATACTTTGAATTGCTGTTCCCCTACGATTGGCATATCTGCCAATTAATGGCTGCATGAATACTGCTTGCAGCACTTTTATCAAGATACTTCTTGAATGATATCTGCAACGTGGAAAAAAACTCTAGCGGTCTTCGGCAATAAAGCAACATTTTTCTGAACATAACACATGTTTCAATGCAATGTAATCTTATTAAGTTATCTGCAGTTATCGAGTACATCCATACACGTTATTGGGCTCATATATAAAAATTGGTTAACTCAACCGGTGTTATATAAATTATGTAAGAAGGTCTAATAAAGCTGTGATTGCAGTTACATGTATATAGCTGTATTTATTATAATGGCTAAACAAATAAATTAGTGGTTTTGGTCGAGTTGTAATGACTGCATGATTTACATTACATTAATGATTTTACTTACTAATACACGTCATAAAAACGACATGTCTTATTTAACGTTTTAAAACTGTATAACAATTATAATCTAATTGTATATGTGGTTCTAGTCATTTTTTGTCTTTGTATTTAAATTTCGTACTGTTGCGATAAATAGTTTGCCAAATTTTTGCAGAAATTTAGAGAAAAAAATGAAGTGGAAATACCCAATTTTATTTATACTTATAAATGAATTTACTGTAGAAAAAAAATTGGCTGCAAAAAGCAAGCTTAAGATGCTGTAAAAACTGCGAAGACGTCTTCGCCATTAACAACTGGCAACGTTTAACGTTAACATTATAATGCAAGATTTAAATTAGCATAAGCCAACTGAGACAACTAGACCTACACATTGTTGTTATACCACAATGGTGACCCGTAGTGTTCGAGAACATATTCGGGTAGTTTAGAGATGAGTTTTAAAGTTGTTGATATTACGTACGAAAAACTGATGAACACGTTATCAAACGTTAAAATTCAAGAATCAATTGACATTGCCATGAAGAACAGAACCTTGCTATAATGCAGCAAATAAATTAGTAGCAAGAACCGCTTTTTAGAAAAAGGGTATAAGAGTTGGTTGTAAAATTTGACATGTTTTGCTCTAATTATTACAATTGTCGTTCTTAAACTCGGTCGTTGGTCCCGCGGGGGAAGAGAAACTAGTAAGATATTTAAAGTTATTTGCCACCATCTGCATGACAATCATACTGTACCACTTTGCAAATTCACGAGAGTAATAGCTAAGAACATCTATTTTTGCAAAAGAATTGTATACTTGTCAACACTTAACACTGTATGATTCTTCAATGTGTGTCTTCAATTTGATTTGTCTTTGGTTTGGAAATTCATTAAGTAAGTCGTCCCATTGATAATATTAACGAGAATATTGTTTACTATTGTTGTGAGATTTTCTAAGCATAATTTCATATTCACAATTCATTTTAATTTTGTTCTTACCGACAGTGCTTTGTTTTCACAATTCTTATGTATCTAAAAGTAATAAAGAACAAAGCATAATCGGAACATAAATATGCGCAATCAAAAGAACATAATTCTAATGTCAAATTGCAAAACCACTACTATAACTCTTATACCGGCAATAATCTGTTGCAAAGGAAAAATGAACATAAACCAAATCGGAATTAGGATAAAACGATGAGTGAAGCAGGATATGTTTGTTTGTTTGAATTGTGTTTTTAACGCCACTTCAAGCAATTTTTCATCTATATTATGGCGTCCAGTTTTTATTGGGGGAGGAAGCCGGAGTACCCGGACAAAACCCCCGACCTATGGCAGGAAAACTGGCTGAAGCAGGATATGAAAACCGTTTGTTCAGTAGTGGTTTGTATTACCTAATCGTTCATTGTATATTTGAACATTGCTTCTTGTTTTGTTTTGTGTTGTCTCTTTGTCATAGTTTTATATTTTTATGTACTTTAATTTTATATCGCGTCCCCGAATTTTGTTCTTTGCTGTAATTGACAGAACGAACACTATATTTATATGTATTTACAACATTGTGTTAGAAAAAAGTAAATAAGGCATCTTTTAGTTATTTCTTTATGTGTAATTATTCGTATATTTGGATATCGTGTTTTATATTATTACTTAGCAAATTATTTCTTATTTAGATACGAAATTATCTCCTGTAATGACTTTTTCGCTTGCATTTTGTTGATATTTATTTCGTTTATCTTTATTTTATTTATAAAATTAATAATTGATACTTTTTTTGCTAACAGAATAAACAATTAATTGCCTTCTATTTTACTAAGTTAACATTCGTTTTCCCTGATAGATGGGGACTTTCGTTTTCATACTACACGACGAAAGATTTTGTAAGTTCTTGTCATTTGTAATTGCACTTCTTTGTTAAATTATTTAGGCTTCCAATGAGAGCATATTTATTTTTATGCAGTTACACACGTTAGACAATAATAAAAAAAATAACAATAACAAATTATACATACCCAGTTAATTGTAACGCAACTTGTCCTGTAAATACTTCCTTTTAATAAGCAATCCCATTCCATCTCGTACCAATAGATTCTAAATCCATTGGCGTACAATTGTTTCAAATGATACAAAGCAGAGACATAATCAATGCGAGATTTGGTAGAATCTGCATACTGAGTGCGGAAGGAGATTTGTTTGAAGTATTTTAAAAATCCATTTTCAAGAATGAAATCAATTGTTTGCTTTGTCAAATCACCGACGTCGATGATTAAAACATCGTTTGTTACCTAAAACAGATAATAATATGATCAAACTATTTATCTATCAATTAAGAGACTAGTTATATAAACTTTTTCGTGTTTCTGTGCAACAAAAAGATTTATATTATCTTCCGGTTTAATAGTGATACGCTGTGTTTAGACAACACAATCTTATGGCTACACATTTAATTCGTTTGCAACTTTGATATTAGAACCGTCCAAGCAAGTTAGTAATAGAGCAAGTAAAACATCGACATAACTAAGTTCATTAAGCGTTAACTGCGGTATGCCGGTTTTAGGGAGACTTGTCTAACCTATCCATTTTTCTATCCATTTGGATGTGGTAATCATGATGTCCTATACACTGGATCCACGGTTTGCTGTTATCAATCAGGTTTTCAATTTGTGCCTTCTTCTGTTTCTTATGCACGCACATTTTTATAAACTGACCGAACACGCTATTTATACGGTAAAGCGCCCATAATTATAATTGTAATTTCTCACTTTCAAGATTTCTTTCATATATATTTGTATCGTAGCGAGCGATACCAGTGAATAAAGCAATATACAGATTTCTTTAAACTAGCAAATATATTGACAAAGACGTGCATTTGCTCATGTGTATTATGATAAAAAATAATATCTTGTCCGCAAATGGTGTGCATAATGTGCGTGAGGACTGTTTTTTGCTTTAAAGTGCGTTTGTTACGCGTCATTTTTATGTCAATGGTTTTTGCACAACCCTTGCCCTTTTAAAACAAAACTCTTGCTTTTCGTCATTCAAGAATGGGTTATATTCTAAATCAAGATTGTTGTATCTGTTAACAAAAATAAAAATGACAAAATACAAAAATGCTTTTAATCAAATTTTATTTTTAGGCTCTTCTTGTTCCTCCAATTCATGTCGATAAATTAAGTATATTACTGATTTGTTCCCAGGAGTAGGCTAAAACAAATCCGCTCTTAATACCACTAAATGTGTTCCGAAGGTGTAATCCTCGGTAAACCAAAGTAACGCTATAATGCAATAAAAATCGCTCTAACTTTAATGCCTTGAAACCTTGAAATCGTTCTTCAATAGAGAAAAATGTAGAAGACTATATATTGTAATCTCCATTAAACGTGTTGTCCGTGAAAGCAAGAAAAACGACTGCAAATTATCACGCACTTCCATGAATGTATTGTGCTTCCGGCAGTGATGATTGGGTAAAATGCAAGAAAAAAGAAACACAACTCAATCAGGAACACCTTAAATAATGAATGTCGAGATTCTTCTGTCATTAAGCAACTTTTATTTGAACGTCCAATATAAGGGGGACGCAGCCAAATGTGGTGGGTAGATTTTTTTTCACTTGTGGGTGTGTTCATTAAAAATACCTTAGCTAGATGAATATTACATATATTTCTATATATACTAACTCAAACTAGAAACGTAACATACAAAAAATGGAAATTTTACTTCATATATTATTTTAACAATTTATCATATAATAATTGATAAAGAAATGTAAAAATTGGCACACTTCTTGTTCATGCGTTCTTTTACCATGTGATATAACATTTTGTCGCATATTGTCAATAAATCACGCAAAAATATAAGTATCTGTTGTGCCCACCATTTGCTGGTAACACAGCCCTTACTCTTTTTGGCATGGATTAAATTAAACGAACACGCGGTATTCTGTGCCACTCAGACTGAAGTACTTGCTCTAATTGTTTACAGATTTTGCAGCGGTGATTGTCGTTGGCGCACGTGCCCATCCAGTTTATCCTACAGATGTTCAATTGAGTTAAGATCCGAAGATCGTGATGGTCAACGGATCACATTGACATTCTGTTGATCTAAACAATCTACTGTTACACGTATTGTATGTGGTCAAGAATTGTCGTGTTGAAACATTTCTCTTTGAATGTAAATTACGGGCAATAAATGCGGCCGTATAATTTCGTCTCTATACCTAACAGCGTTAAGATTGCATTGGATATGTATCAGCTATTTATTCCATGGCGCAAGCGATGGCGGCCCACATCATAATACTGTCTCCGCAGTTTTGCGCAAAACGTTCATTTAGGCGCCTTTACACTCGTAGGCGACCATCTCGCTTTTCAAGCTGCAAACGTGACTCATCGCTGAACCACACTCTTGTCCAGTTCTGTAAATTTCATACATAAACGGTAGTACACCATCTAACCCCTGCTCGGCGTCTCAGTGTAGCTCCGACGTAACGTCTTCTTGCCTGCAATCCATGAGAGCGTAACCGATTACGTACTGTCTGTGGTGATATACGGCGCAACCCATGGACGTTTACAGCTGTTTCTGTTGCAGCAACAGTGCTGTTCCGTAGATGGAATAATTGAATGTAACGATCCTGGGTACGAGTTGTAACACGCAGACGCCCTAAATGTAGTCGGTTTGTCGTAGCACCAAGCTGCTGATAGCGTCTCCAAAGGCGTGACATTGTGCTACGGTGAACACTGTACATTTTGTTTACAGCATGATGTGATTCCTCGGCCTCAATTCGACCGATAGCGATAATCCGGGTAGCATCATCTAATTTTGGCATAGTACCTCATCATAATGTTATTTTACTAATGCAGTCAAGAAAAGAAATAACGGGTTTTATACCGTTGTCTGAGTTAAAAATATACCCACGATTTGCACGTGAAAGTCGACCTTGTTTTTAGCAATGCGTAATTCATAGTGTGTTCCAGATTTCGACCACAGTCGTTCACGGGTGGATGAACTTAAATGCTTTTACCTGGAAACGTTTAATTGAGGTGTTGTTATGTTGTTGTGTATATATATTTGAATATTTATCGGTTATTTGTCCGCAAAAATGATTAAAAAAAATCAGATGTTGCTTTTCTTTTTTGAGTGAGTATATGTCATTAAATACAAAAGTGCACACATATAAATGTTTTACACATCAATATCCGTGTAGTAGTCGATTTCAAGGCTGCTTAATGTCAGCGGGTTTGCAACAGTATTCTAAACACATGTTTTTAAATGCTAGCTAGACGACTGAATTGGCAAGCACATGACTGTATGCTCGAAGACCAAACCATTATCAGTCCCTTCTTGCAAACAGCATACATCAACGCAATCGCAATAAGTAATAGTTTGGGACCGTCTGAGTATTTTGTAATTAGTTAAATGCATACACTCGAAAACAAAATAGTTTGTTACAGCTATGTAAAAACAGTCTGTCAAAAATATATTTTGGCTTTTACAAAAATTAACACAATAGGTATGACACATTACAGACATCTTCAAAACGAAAATCCAACAATGACTATATACACTGATCACTATGGTTGATAAACTGCAATTAATATTTAATATTAACACACAATAAAATGGCAATTGAAAGTAATATTAATTGCACGCTTGAATTGAACTATATACACTGATTCACAAAGCCAAAATGCCCAAATGATATGATTTGGTGCTAACTTGTCATAGATGACCCCCAAATACATTTCGTTAATACTGATGTAATTATTCAATCTTTAATGTGTCATATTTGAAATGCAAAATACAATCATACCTCCGATTGATGGATGTCATCTGTAAATGTATACATTTGGTGTTGTAACTGATTTGATGCCCGAATAAATTCAGTTTTAATTCCTTCACCAAATGCTCTGAAACATAGCAAGGATTATGATTACAAAAACGTACCTGTATTTTGCCTTGCTTGTTTTTAGTAGAAATGACAGCAATCTTGGTTTTTGCCGTAACCCTTCTGACAAGTATAAAGAACATATATATTTATAATTTTACTGCAGAATGGGGTCTTAATTCCTCATCTATATCAATGTGGGGATCAAATTCGATAAATGCTAGAAAGAGTTAAGAAGTTTCAAATTATACTGCTTAACTGATATAGGTATTTTTAAGTCTTCACATTCTTCTGGCTTAAATATAGCAAGTGGGCGTCTACTATTCGATATAATTGAAAAGATTGGTATGGGAATACAAGCTCCAAAACATCTAAATGATTAAGATTCTTTTTCACTTTAGTCACCAATGATTCGCCTTATAAGACAAAACGCGTAAATTGTACCACCTCAGTATATGTCCATTTTTGTTTATAACATCAATTGAATTCCTGGGTTATAGATTCCTACACATTCTCACAAGTCAAGGTTTCTTCATCTAAGCATGTCCATGGAGATCCTTACAAGTTTGGAAGGGCTCGATTGCATCCGACACTGTGACTGAACCAATATTTTTAATCGCATTATTGCAAAGAGTCCATTTTTCGGCAGTATGATACATACAACATAATAGAGTGTTTTAAAACACGAATTATTTAGTGCTTTCGTTTAGTTTTAAAGTAGCGACTTACGTGTAACGTGCAGGCGGTGAATATTGTAACATAATTTTTAAAGGTTTCGTGAACAAGTCTGGACACAGAAACCATGACTTGTGAGGATGCCTGTTACATTGGTCTTAGCTTTATTTGTTCTATTCTCGTACAACTGCTACAATACCATTTGGTTGCCCAAATGTGTAAAACTAACTTACTTTGGTGCATAATTAAAAACTCTGTTGTGATAAGCGTTTGCAACACTTTGTATAACTTTATCGCTATAAGGTACTCTGAAATAAGAAAGCAAGCCATTCTTTTAGTTCGTTAAATGTTTTCCGCTTCTAATGTTACCATATGTCTGTAAATTTAAATGATATAAAACGTCATGCAAATCAAAGCAATATATATACCATATACAGGGTAAATAACAAAGTAAACCAAAAGATTATCTAAACATTGTACTCAATACACAAATACAGTCTGAATTAAACTGCCATTTGTTCTGAGAACAAATGGAAAGGTTTTTCTTACTGTCTCTCTGTTAAGTTTATATGATGCTATGGGATGTTGTGTCTTCCTAAGCGAACAATGACACTTCCATCCATTAAATTAAGTTATTTGAGTACAAGAAAGGGGTCCCGAGCCAGAAATATTGGTTGTTAAGGACTTTTATTCCGCTGCCAGGGACAAAATGCAGTTTCCGGTCATAAATACATCATTCTGATTTTAAAAATATATGGTTGCTAAGGACTTTTTATCCTGTTACCTTGTTGCTATCATAAGACCTTGACCTTGGGCTCATGTTAAGCCTATACGTTTACTATATTATCTCTAACCGTTTTCACGTTTGAACCAGAAAAACGATTAACCAAAACGCGTCAAGGGCTGTAACTCGAAAACGGTTCATCGCACAGCTTCGCGCCAAAGTAAAACATGAAGATCTTGATATTTATTGTCTGCTTCTATTTTTAATGGTTTATGAGATATAGGGCTAACAAGACTTATGGCGACATTTGACCTTGAAATTTTAAAATGTAATATACGTCACTTAGGATCAATAGTGGTGGTACCAAGTCTCTAGGACGTACGGTTTTGGGAAAATTGTTTTGTACGAGTTGAGAGCTTGTTCAGGTCAACAACGCGTAAACAGGAAGTCAATAGGAAAAAATATGCGTGTAAAATCATTGCCATAGGTCCTCCGACATTTCGTAAACGTCAGATTTTGAGAATCCGTTACGGTTTCTGAGTTTATTTGCTAACAAAGGATTACAGTGTTGAGGCAGATAACTCTGTTACTTAAATAGATCGGTTCCACCAGGTGAACTGAGTCATCGGCCAGTATAAGGAATTAATGGTTCCAAGTATCAAAATGATATGTCGCGACACTGTTTCCAAATGACTGCGGAAAAAAGAAAATTAATCAGAAGAAAGGTAGGAAGGTCTTTTTGACCTTAACAAGTGAAGGTTTCCATATCCAGAGTGTAGGGGTGTGAACTGAGTTCCTTGTTACACGCATTAAACTCGTAAGAAAAACCTATATAGTATTAACTGTCGATATCTGGTAAATGCGTGTAATTGTCCATAACGACCAATTGTAAACAATAACTACTATAATTTGCTTTAGAGCTTTACCTTCCGGAAAGAACACGAATGACTGTTTCATTGGTAGGTTTGTAGCAAACATCTACACACACGTTCCATCCGCTCAAACAAGTCCCGTGTTTATCTTGCCGAGAACAGTATGCTTGTAGACTTGTCGTGTATCTGCATATTAAATTAAAAACACTAGTTAATCACGTTAATGGATTGCATGGGGCAATTGAAATAAACTGTTTTATGACATCATTTTAATATGAAAAATGAAGTAATTCATAGTCGAATTAGTGAAACAACTCTATTAACATTCCACATCTATTATCATATTTCATAACGTCGGTAATTTAAAAGCGTCTGTTAAATGCAAGACTTTGAGTTGCACTGTAACATGTAGAGGCCAAACATGTAAGATATTATTCGAGTGATATTATATAAATGTAATGATGTATGTGTACATTGGAAAAATATTTTGTTCTGTAGAAATTTACAAAAGTTTATAAAACTATTAACTGCGCTATCATTTGTTCTTTTCTATTGCTCATTTAGAATGTCATTTCAGTATTTCATCAGCATATTAATACGAGCACACATATCTGGTCAAAACTATGACTAAAAACAACAGCAATCATTTACATTACAGAAGAACATAATTTCTCTGCAAGCGACTACTTCGTAGTACAAGACGCTCAATTTCCATGGAGAAGTATTTGTTTTCAAATTGTTGGCTTTGCCATCTCGCTTCTGTCACAATTATTTGAATCTTTAAGAATAAAAATCTATCTGACGCAAAGGTATATGGGTATGCTAAATTATAATTGAATGCATATAATAATAGTTTGTTCCCCGCCAAACAGTGAAGATCAGGTAATACAGATAATTGGATGCGTTGAAACGAAACCGTGTTAAGTGCCAAGCCAAGTCTGACTCAACCCAATATAAATTTTTTTTTCCTCGTTATTTCACTGTTTTAACAAAAGAGAAGAGGATATAATGCAACCACAGATTTAAATGAAACATAATATCATCATAAACAACGGACATAATCCCAAAGTAATCAAAGTTTTAACCTTTCTTAACATGAAAAAGTAGTCCTAACAACTCTTTGCAAAAAAGATATGTAGTAATTTTCTCTTTACCACATGAAAAAATAGAAACCATCCTTTGTCTTTTAGACAACATTACAAGTGTGTTTACAATCACCTACTTTTACCTCAAAGGGAACCTTTGAGAAAAATTATAATATCTTGTTCTCATTACGTAAACGGAAACATATTTGCATTTTTATGTGTTGTTATACCCTAATACTGTTACGCTTATAGAGTGGACCGAAGGTGGCAACATGTCTTATATGGTGGCCCGTATACATTACGAAACGAAAACAATTCAGTTTGAAAAGATATTTATCTGCTTTTGCCCTGTGAAGGTTACAAACTTGTGGCGATTTCTTATGACTATCTAACAGCAGAAAATGACCACATATGCTTTATGTTGCAAATTGTCTTTGCATCCATAACAGAAAACAGTTCTTTCGGAAATGTGTTGATAAAAAGATATATACTGACTGCCCATGAAAACGTAACTCTTATTTTTTCGGAATATGTTTATGTGTGTTAAAGTTTCATGAAAAGAAAAGGCAGATGTGTTTTAAATCAATCAGTAACCAATCGATACACCAATCGAATAATGGTCCACTGACTTTCTTTAAACTTTCTCTCCTACATTAACATGTAGACATGCATTAATAACCTGAAAAAGTCCATTTGTTAACCTTTTCTTATGGCTACAGAAATCCCATCTTAAGTTTTCAAGTTTCATTCTATTCCACTGTGATAATGCCATTGCTAAGTTTTCAGACAACCAATGACATGAGGTGTTGGGCATAATCCAAGGTCTCGACTTGAAATCGCTCGTCAGATGCATCGTTCAATAATTACTCGCTTGACCCAGTGACATCAGCAGACGGGTACATCGAACGACATGCTACGCCAATGAAGAGAACGATCAACGACCCCTCAACAAGATCGTTACATTCGCCTCTGGCATTCACAAGATTGATTCCGAACCGCCTTACAGACGTCACGTGGGAGGTTGGATCCAATACATTGAGATGTCGACCACGCCCAAATGGACTTGGAGCAAGAGATCTTTCCGGGGAAACATGTTCACCCCTCAGCGGCGTCAAAACTTGAATGAACACAACCACATTAACGATAGGTACACTGAAAATGGGCAGCTGTTTTGTAGTTCAATTAATTGTTTTGGACAGTGACGGACAAACACGTGTTTAAAGGCGAACGCTACGCTGGTGCATTTGTTCAGGAGACACACCGTTAGGGTGGAGAAAGCGTTACGGTTTGGTGAGAATGTCCTCTAATTACGGACAAATCTCATTTTGATTAGATTAAATGAAATTTGACGGCACAAAGCTACATTGGTGTTACAGCCTTTTGTTGTTCCGTTTCCTCGTGGACATCATGATGTTGAGTTCTTCAGCAAAACAATGCCCGCGCGCGATCATTCCGCTAGCCTCACAGGTACTTTCTCAACGCAAACAATGTGCACACTCCTCCATGGCTAGTGTTTTCTCCTGACTTGAGTGCGAAGGAACACCTATGGGTTCAATTTGGACACGCTGTAAGAAAACGCCAACCAATGCCGATAACGATACATCAGCTTGAAATTGCGTTGCAAGAAAAATGCAACAATATCTCACAACATCGAATGTACCATAACGGCTCGAAATCAACATGACACTAAGGTAGATACAGCTGTTTTCAGTAATGATTGTTATTATCTATACAATTTGTTCTTTATTCTATGTATACGTGTCATTTACGTGTAGCTACCTGGGGTGCAAAGAGACACTAGTAAGAGACGTTAATTGTTTACATGTTAATTGCAATCACAACAGGTAAAAGAGGATTACGTGTCCCTTTGAAGTGATTTTATTACAGTGTAACTTTTATTACAACTTGATTATCTTTTGATAATTACTTTAATTTGGAAGAAACGATGTCACACGGCCAGCATCATATTTAGTTGATAAAAAGGTGTGGATGCATGTATTTTTTTAGATATATGTTTAACTATCTGTTAGGGCAGACAAAGAAAAACATCTTTATTTTCATTATTTATATTTCATCGTTCAATAAAATGTTAGACAAAAATTAGACAAACGAGTACAAATTTTGGATAAATGTTATAATTTTAAATCAATTCGGATTGTCATATTCAAAGTTCGAATAAATACATCAAGTTGTCATTTAATTACAAACTAACATAGGTACTTATGAAAAAATCCTTATTGTTTAACAACCATAAAATAATAGTCCCGCTTGTTACGTGCGTATGCAAAACCCGGCTTCTACATATATGTACAACTACGCATCAATTAGACAGCTCAAAATCAAATATTACTTATGAAAACGGTATAAAATCAATTTGAAATAGGAGTGTCTCGTGCATGCAATTACGCACAAAAGCTACATTATTATTACTCCTTTGAACATTTTTGTTATCTCGGCGGAGCTATCATATCTCACTCTCAGTGTACTTGTTTATTACTTGTATCATTTTAGTGCGTATATAAACTACACATGTTTCCTATGACCATCTTGGTTAAACAGCTCATGAGATAGCTGGTGTTCTTTTCTTATAAACCATATAAACTTTAAATAAAACTTTGTTGTATGTTCCGATGTATTCATATCGACTTAAAAGAATATTTATTTATTTATGTATTTATTTATTTATTTATTTATTTATTTATTTATTTCAATTTGTATTATGTATAAAAATAAGATCTTTTTTATGCAATATTGTATCAACGTATAGAAACCTTTTTACATCAATGATTCACTAAGTTATTTAAAAACTATTAATGCACAGTTATTATCCGTAGATCAGAAATATGGTATTTAATGTTGCAGTTTACCAAATGTACGAACGATGTATAGACGTTGTATGAACGATAAACGCACGATGTACGAACGACAAAATCGTTGACTTATACGTTCCAGGGACTGTAACACATGTTTTACTATAATTAAAGTTGCAAATATTGTAAACTTTATAGCGATTTGGGGTTTTCAGCTATCGGATGGTGTACAGATTTTATTGTGGGAGGAAATCCGTAATTCACTTGAAAACATGCAATACTTTTCAATTTAGTTGGATTCGAGTACACCGTAACCACAGTAAGTAGCGAAATCCGCAAACTCAGTATTGACAGGCACGTGATCAGTAGTAGATCAACTAACCAATCGAGGCCTAAATCACGCTAACAAGAAAAATCTGCAAATACTTCAAAAGTTTGAGATCATAGCAGACACATTTTATGGTACGAAGTTGTAATTTTGTGTATGAAACTACATTAGTTCTTCTGTTAATAAAGATCGGCTTTAAAGCATAGTCATTGCAAATCAAATTAATAAAACAGAACCTTTTCGAAACGTATTTCAAATACTTTTTTTCAAGGTAACATTTACATTTATATCTGATTATTTTCTGACTAGATAATAGACATATTAAATTATTGAACATCTTAATTAAAATCACATTTTCAATAACCTCTACTTTTTATTTCTTTTGTTAATAAAACCGTCTTGAAAACGCGAAATTGTGACGGCAAACATTCGGATATCTGTAATGAGTTTCATCTTGCGCTTACGTGTTCGCATTTTTAACTCAGAAGTATCTGTAAGTAATCATGCGTATTTTTTTTTATTTGAGAATTAATTCTTGTAAATTCATGTGAAACCATTAATCAGTAAACAAATATGTATAGATGTATTTTCGTTTTTGTCGTAAACTTATTAAGCATTAAAATTCTTTGTTTTTTTTGCTCAAACCGCGATAAGTGATTTTTATCTCAAGTACTGTGGCATGACACATTTCTATCATAATTCAAAATGAGATCCGAAAGAAAAAAATAATAGTCAACTTCCCTGCTGATGCTACATGTTAAATTGTTATAGACCAACGTATATTGTAGCTTCATGCAAAGGTAAAAACAATAATAATGATAACAATGAAAAATACAGATAATGCTAAGAGGGAAAAAACCGAACAAATATTTAATACTACGAAAATGAGTTATTTCCCTTGAAAAAGACAACCACGAAGCTGATTAAACATATGACATATATTATGTACTAAAAACTAAAAAAGTAAAAATACAGAGTTATTTTTTGTTGTTGTTCGGTCGGTTCCTTTTCTTCAGTTCCCTTTTAAGCATGCACAAGTAATATAATTTCATGTGAAATTAACATTTTACAAAAAAAGAATAAAAAATTCATATAACTATATAATTCATACGTATATAATTCTAGTACATATGCTTAGCCTCATCGTCCGAAACCAACGTCCCTTGGCACAATTGTAGATATTTCCTCGTTTTCATGAATATTCAATGTCCCATTTTGATTGGTCGCTTCTACTTCCGGCGAAGCATGGCAACTAATAAAGAGATATGACATACATAGGTTCGGAAATAAATGTTTTGTACAATAAACGACGTTTCCATTGGCTAATTAAATTTAATGAATTTTCATGAAAACGAGGAAATATCTCAAGTTGTACCCACAGTCGTTAAGTGGTAGAAGCGAGAACGTGGCGGGGGTGGGTTTCCAACGATGGCTAAGCCTTTTGACATCTTTACTTTTTTCAATGTCATTAAAGAGATAAAATCTTGCCATAAAATAACAGTTGTAGAATCAGGCATTGTCAAGTTGAAGTTTTGGCTAAGTCTGGTCGTTAGTCCAATATTTCTTAGAGTAATATATCGTGGAAGAAATTATGTGCATTGCATTGACATGTAAAGACTCTCTACCTCTACCTTTAAGTGTTTATTTTTCAAAAAAAAATAGCATAGCATAATAGTTCACATCGAAATCTGAACATATCATAAACAGTGATATATGTCCATCAGATAAGGTAAAATTGCCCACAAAAAATGCCGAAGAAATTATCTCACAGCTCTCTCGGCGGCCATCTTGCTATTCTTCTAAACGTATTTTTCACAACTCAACGAGCACGCAGTTTACACACATTTGTAAATAGAAATGGATGTTTTATTTACAATATTGTATTGCTTTTTATATATAAAAAATACTCACCTATGATATAAGCAATCAAGAATATTCAGTGGTAAATCCGACAATACACTTTTTTCTGGGATGACAAAGTTGCCCTCGTTGTCTTTGTGCGCGACGGATTTAATCTGAAAATCATTATACGGTACAGTTATAGTTTTATATGCAGCATGAATATGATTCCATGTAAGTGTTTTAGAAAATCATCATCATCACGAATCAGTGTTTATTGTGTTTCAACAGTTTAGCCCAGAAATTACGCCAAAATAAGGAACGTCATTGTATTGTTGATAATAACGTTATCGGCACCTAACTAAAAAGACTTCCTGAAAACGTGTGTTTTTTGGCAAATCGTGATACAATAGTTGTAATTTATGATATTACAAATATGACATCATAAGAGAGAGTTGTCGTAAAAAAATATGCAATTCTTAGGCTAATTGAAAATAACATGTCTGAAAAGAAATATTCTCGTCACTTTTTTTGTTCTGATGCTGCATTTATTTTATATTAGTATTCAGCATTTGTTGTGTAAATACACTATACGTCAAATCATCTCCAAAGAAATATTTTATAGAACTTTCAAAATTCATTGTATTGGTTCTTGTTAAAATGACGTGCATTTCAATACTCAACCCGACAAATATTATGTAAGCGATTTGTAACAATACAAAATGCTTACCGTATTTAGGCAATATTTGTCCAATCCTAACTGAATGTCACTCTGAAATAAACACGGTCTATATGCTTTAGTGTATGTGTAATATATAAACAACAGAGTACTTAAATTAATAATATTACTATTAACAATACAAATATTCAGAATATACTCCAACACATATTGATGTAATTAAGTTGACATGTCTGAAATTTTTTTTTATTGTAGTGACATTAAGCATTCTTTTCTTATTCTATTTTCTGCAACTTCTTCGCTCACGAATATGTACAATAAAAGAATAAAACTTGTCAATTAAAGTATTAACGCCAAATACATTTAAATGTACATTATCGAGTATAAGCTATACTAAACAAATAGAGAAATAATATATATCAATGATTATGAACCTCTCAATATCAATATGTACACCCAAGAATCTCGAATAAAATTTCAGTTGAAAGGTGACTAACACTTATACACATGTTATGTAATATTGCCGTGAAATATACATTAAATGCAATGGTAGATTTATAAGCCATCTTAAATTATGCTTAAAAATAAATAATGAAAACACGTGGAAAAGGGTATTACAACAATAAATTAAAAAAAAAACAAAAATATCAATGTTGTATTTTTTATGCAAAGGCATTTGTTAATGAAAGAAAACAATTTTATTGATTATTTAATTTTGGTACTTGTCACCTTTTGCACGTCCGCAAATTTCAGTCGTATGCTTTGAACATTATTTATTCATGCTTGTGTGTAAAATTGGAAAAAAAAATTCAAAACAAGAAACAGACCCGAAAATATGCAACATAACACAATAACACAAGCAAACATAAACAAAAAGAGAGTAATCAGATCCCAATAAAAACCATGTTTACACTCACATATTCTGACGCGCGCCTATTAGCATCAATTACGTCATGGATACGACTGTAGAACAACTCAAGGGATTACATAAAACTAGATAGAACGCACTTTGAGTAGCTTAGGTGTCAAAATTAGTGAGCGGTCTAGAAAATCTGAATATCGATCGCAGAGTCTAGTTGTGAACTGCACACATCATGCGGAGGAGTTCCTGAAATGCTGATATATGTGAATGAAAGATGATAGAAGTTGAAGTCATCACGTTTGTTGCGTAACTTTCTAGTTTATTTATAAAAGTAAGTCTTAAGTACGAGGCTCATTTAAATGCAATGGTGGTATCATTAATTTCTAAGTCGCTGGGGATAAACTGAATGCAATTAGTAGGAAAATTTAGCATTGTTCAGGGATAGAGCATTATCTATATAGCGGAATGTGAAGTTAAAGGTCCGGAAAAGTTTCTTTTCGTTCCTCTTCCGAAGGACTTTTAGAAACTTAGAATCATAGAAGTGTGTGGCTAAGAGAGACATCAGGATACTATCAGTCTGTGAAGAACTTGGCATCCAAACATGAGAAATACGTTGCCAATTAGAAAATTATTTCAGACTCACTGATAACAAAGTTAGTTCGTTCATGGCTAATTTCAAGATATTTATCATCCCATTTCGTTTTTCTTGAATAAATCAACGTTTAATAAGATCATTTAGCCAGTGTTTGCGCTGCCTATGAGGAATGGCCGTGTAAAGTGTCAAAATATCAAAGGTTTTAATGATGTGACATTGGGAAACAGATCTAGACCGTAATATGTCTATCAGGTTCTTTGATTCTCTTTAGTATACAAGTTTTATTTATGCCATTCATGGCAAGCAAGTGTCGCTGTATTTTTGAAGCTCCCGTTTTATTGTTAAAATATTAGTCAGCAGATTAATATATGTTTGGTGGAACATTTAGATTTTTTATTTTGGTTTTCAACGCCACTTTCAGCAATTTTTCAGCTATAACATGGCGTCCAGTTTTTATTGGGGGAGGAAGCCGGAGTACCCGGAGAAAACCCCCGACCTGCGGTAAGAAAACTGGCAATCCTTGTCAATTAAGATTGGAGTCGAGTACACCCTGCCTGCAGTGAGAATCGAACCCGCAATCTCAGTGTTGACAGGCCACGTGATCAATAGTAGACGAACTACCTTGACCACTCGGCCACCGAGGCCCCTGGAACATTTAGACGATCCTGTTGTAATAAAATGTCATCAAAGATACCAAGGGTAATGCTCTCTGTATAGATGGTTGTGAAATTTCGATATCCTTTTCAAGAAGATGGGACCACAATCTTTGACTGTGATATAGAGACCGAAGGATGCACACGCCGATTTGTTCCTTTAAGGAATCTCCTCTTTAGAAAGTGTAATATGGCTTTGTAAATAGCATTGCAAAGTAAACTATCCATGCATTATTTATTTATTAAACACTCTATATCATGTTTCTTAAAGATATAAATAAGTTATTGGTGTTATTTGCTGACACAGCAACATATTCGACATGAACGTCGACAGTTTTACTAACCCTACCCCTAACCCCGTTTAGTCCTCTATTGAATATATTAATAATTTAAAGTTGTGACTCTAGTTGGTGGAATAAGGTTCGCGGTATTTTGGTACTTGATACAAAATTTTTAGCAATCTTTCATCAACAATGTTGTAAAGAAAGGAAAGTTACTTCTGGGTTCTTTTACATATTTTGCCTAGATCTGTAAATTGTAGTGAATAACAAAAAAAAATTAAATTTATCATAGAACAAAACAAAAATAAAGAACATATTTACAAAACAAATCAAAACCTTTCACACCTCAATCTCAACACACCGTTCAACATACCTCTACCTGAAATATTACAGCAGAAAACAAACTAAAAAATAAAACTCTAGTAATAAAGTCAGTTTATAACAGTCTTAAATTTATCACATACATTTTCCATTCGAAACTTCTATGACTTTTCAAATTGTAATGAATACCCTGTCCAAAGTGTTTGTATTCTGTAATTCAACTTTATTGCTATTCAAATTAACATATTAATTAACCCGCCAAAGTAATAAGTAAACAAGGATAGCCGAGAGGAGTTGGACAACCCGTACAACCTGACAACCTACCTGGGAACCTCTTAATGACCTGGTGAGCTCAAATAACCTGGAAATTACTTTTATTTCCTTTTTTTAATGTTGAACTCTTAAAATACTGAGGTTCCATCTCAAATTAATCAACAGCGATCAGTGCGATCATAAACATACATAAATCAGTCAGTTTATGGATATAATAGATATAAGCAGAACGTAATTGTTGTTTAAGTTTGGGAGACTTTTTAAAGCAACAGACATGTGATGTAAGATTAATAACAGAAATGCCTTTGTTAGCAAGACGTAAAGAAAGGAACGAGGTTTTTGTTCAACTTTGTGGACGAAAAGTATGTTAGACATGACTAGAAAATTACCTATAACGCTAATTTAGAGTCGTATAGAACACAATTTAGTGCAAACATGATGAAGTTCTAATGGTGTGTGAACAGACAGTGGTAGACCATTAATTAATACATGCCCGTCATGCAATAGAGATGATGTATAAAGACGACGACTATGATTACGTTATCGATTGTGATTATGATTATGATAAGAGACACATCACAATCACACTAGTGCAACCAGGAATGGAAAAGTTACTCATACTTTCGAATTTAGAATTGCACTCTTATGGTATTATAGTTCCCTATTTTATTATCTAGTATTCTTCTTTATTCTAGGTAGTGGTGTGCTTAATTGAAGATTGTTAGAATAATGGTAGATAATTGTTAAGGTTGCGGACCTTAATGTTAAAAAAGGAGTGTACAGGCTAATAAAATGTTGATAGCTATATCATTTACTGTAGGACAAGTGCCGGTATTATTTCCTGAAAGTGTGTAGTGTTTAGTCGCACTTAAGTTAGCACATAAAGAAGCTCGTATAAGTTACATTATAACGCGGAGACAATGTTTTCTTTACAATTAACATCATCCGAACTTCCGGTGAAATATGTTTTACAAGACAAATTGGTTGTAAATTTAGTGTTTTTAAAATAATGCAAATGAAGGTAATGCCACACATTTTGTAATTATTAGATTTACATTTAGAGATATGGAGATGGTGCGATGTCTTTCATCGTCCTAATGTTTAAAATATGTCCTATAACTGGGCAAAACAAGGACAACCATTTTAAAATTGATCTGAATTTTTATGATAGGAACGACACAAAAATAAAATACTATTTAGTTTGGAGATCATTTTCCTATTAACCAAAGTAAGAAAATACGGATGATGTTCACTGGGACAATAGTACACCAGTTGTGACATTGGGGTAAAATACAGCAAGGAAACCAACGGAACACTTGTTAAAGGACAATGACAAATCCGGATATCGACAAATATATACGAGGTAAAAAAAACAAAAAGTGAGCAACCCAAACCCAAATAAAACCCACATCATCAATTAAGTGGTTTGTAAAGTAAAAGCCGGGGTCAGTGTCTTTTCTTTCTCTTTATGAGGCCTTCTAAGTTTTCTGCCTAATAATATTGCAAAAAGTTCGACAGGAAGACAAGTAAGGTGGTTATTTTAAATCCCGTGCAACATTGATGAAATTCTTCCACTGCAGGTTTAAAAAAATGTTTGGTTGCAGTTATTTGGATCAGAGATGCAGAAACGCAATCAGAGAAAGCGCTCGTCATGTATTCCACCACCATTCAACGATTAACCGAACTGTGGTGAAAAGACAATGGTGTTTGTATTCAGAACAAAACAGGATAGATTCAAAGCAGAAGGTTACCGTTCAAGATGGCCTGTGACTATTCCATTTCTATTGCTAACACAGAGATATAAAGCAGCAATTTTGCAATGGCGTCAGGTGCGTCTTCAACGGAATTTGGCCTCTCTTAACAAGGCTCTTTTGTCTGATGAGAGTCGCTGTAAGTAATATGTAACAGATGGCAGAGTTCCAGTATGACTGTATAAACGGCTAACGCCGAACGGTTCCGTTTGGTGGTGCGTCAGTAATGGATAAAAGATGTGTCATATGCCTTTAATCTCACATGCGCAAAGATATCATTCAGGAACCGAATGTAGAGCCTTCTTTTGACAATCAACTTATGCGGTGACATTTTTTCTTTCGCGTATTTCATTGACAAGTTGGTGAACAATTTGCGATCGCCAGAAATAGTCTCGACTGAATTCGACCAGGAATTTTAACAATTAAATTAGCAGCTTATTCGATGTATTTGGTGTATACATTTCACAACTTATACGTTATTCTAGATCCTTTATCTGTCCCGGTATTCCGATTTCCTGATCGATCACTGCTGACTACTAAACTTATAAAACAACGGTTTGTTTTACCAAGGTTGATGTTATCTCTCCAGAAGTTCTATGGTCGTATCCTTGACTTAATTGATCGTTATGGGAAATTTATCCTTCAAATACAATCAATAAACTTTATAAACGAAATTGATCCTTATAACAGTTGCAGACGTTTCTGAATGTGAATTACTTAGACCAGTTGTTTCCAACAGCACATAATTGGTATTTGAGTTTAAATGAAATTTTGCGTTCTTAAATATGATTATATGTAATGTTTTTTTTTTTATCAATATGCATCTGCAATTATTTTACTGAGCATAATATAATTGGAGTTTAGCTGTATTTTAATGTGAAATTGACTTTCATCTGCAAACAATTCGAGTATTGCAATACTTTTTCCAGGTGTATATATGAATAACCGATATTTGTTTCACCTAAAAGAACTTTGTGTATTATAATAACATTTGATGTCACTCCTGTGAAAACAAAACATCGGAACGATTTTTTTCTTTTGCAATATTAAATGCGCATCGAAAATATAAATATACACTAAATGACGCAATGATATTTTAGATCGGAGCCCAGGTGGCTTGCCGTAGTAGCATTTAAGTCATCAACCTGCTAAATAAATTACATGTGATAAAATCAACCTTTGAGTGGTAAGGGGAACATTACTAATACTGAAACGAAATGTATAGCGAACTAGTCATTGTAAGAATAAACGCCTGCAAATATTTTTGTCCACGTATTGTTCTGAATTCATGGATAAATGTGTTAAATATATGATTAATTTTTAGCACTGTGCTATTGACCATACCTGTTCACGATTTTTTCTCGTATTTAAAGTCTGGTCCTTTTTGTAAAACTGTATACAAATAAATACAAACATGACAAAGAACACACCTGAAAAGAACGTCTTTGTTCTGGAACCCATATCACAACTGGAAAAAATATGCAATATTAGTTTTATGGAGACTAAAAAGCGCGGAGTGGCTTTGTAGAGGTGTCTTCCTTGTTTTATATTAGTGTAAGCGTTTCTGTATGTCAGCAATTTAAGAATACAAATACAAAGGTACGATAAAGGATTATCTTAAAACAGTTTATCGTCACTTCGTTATCCTTGATGCAGTGTTCCTGGTTCATTTGTTTATTTCTTTGTACGTATTTGTTGTTAATTTTTGTAAATCTTGGTGATTTGTTGTCCTATCCTTGAACGTCTAATTGTAAAAGTACCCATATCCTCCAATGCATTAAAAACTGATTAATTAGTTAAAGAAACAAAAGAGGAACATATTTAAAAAAGCAAAAAAAAAAAAAACTCACTAACTTCATCTTTAAATCTGCACCAAGGCATTATTCCGGTAATGTTTATCTACTCTTGCCCCTGCATGCATGGGGCAAAAGTAGAGAAACATTACCGGAATAATGCTTGGTGCAGATTTAAAGATGAAGTTAGTGTGTTTTTTTTTTGCTTTATTTTATATATTTTATGCATGCATGCAATGTATGCAATTAAGTTATTGAATAAGAATAATATAGTTTATTTTACGTGGTTATTTAAAACTTACCCGAATGTTCTTTATACGTATTATTTTAGTCCGTTTCTTGTTTACATATGCAAGTTAACAAGTTAATTCTAATCATATTTTAAAAAGACAAATATACATACAGGTATTGCAGTCCTGAATCTTTGATATGTCAGTGTATTCTAGGACACGCTGTAGTGACTTTTCAGTGACTTTATGGTTGAAGCCTTTATTAAAGAAGGTTGACATTTCTGACTTCCAAGACACGAGTTATGTGCAAAAGAATTTGCCTAACAAGCTGACTGCAATACATAAACTGCATCTTCAACAAGTCCAAAAATACTTGGTGTTAAAGGTCGCATTCCGCACATGTTAGAAGATAGTACGCTATTTAGAATCAATATTAATACTATACCAAAATTTGAACTTTTATTGCTTTTTTTATTTGAAAGCCCAACGGGTTAATTTATTTTTCGTTTATGTTAAAGTGGCGTTCAAAGTTACTTTTGACAGCCTGCATGAATTCAGATTTGCAGTAAGTGGCACATTGCCACACAGCCACTAAGGCATAGAAAGGATATTAAAGAGAAAACAAGACAATTATGATATGTCCTGAGTATACAAAAGGCACGTCTGGAGTAATAATTTTGTCACATTGGTAATTTTGATTACATCTTGTTTAAATATTTGACCAAAGCCAAGTAATGCGGGTGGCGGACTAGGAAGCAATAATTAAAAGTTTTGGGTTCAGTTGGAGTGGGAAAGTTTAAGATCAATATGTTATGACTTGTTTACGTTATTGAGTCATATTGACACTCAATGACTAAGGCCATTCGTTGGTCAGTCTGTGTCTATAATTTTGACAAGAAACACCCCCATTTGTATCCTTGCATAATCTTCTAGACTTGTATACGTTTAAAAAGATGTACAACAACATCTAAATACATAATTAAAGCGAAAACAAAGTTTTTCACTTAAAAAATTGCACAAATAATTAGCCTGACTAACAGGCTTCGTCAGTGTTTTTGCCACTAATGACAGGTAAAAAGTGTTTGTCATTATACGCCTTGATATACAGTAATACTCAGTTTAAGACAAGACATAACGAAATCGAAGAAATGGGCCAACATTTCGGCATTATTTTATTAAATAACACATAAATACAATGTAAATGTCATGAATTAGAATTATGATATAAAATTGATTTTAATTGTATGTATCATTCGATTGGAATGATTCCCATTGCAGACGAATATAGTTCTCCAATAACAACAGTGTAATTCAGACCACGTGATCAACCGTAGACGAACTACCTTAACCCCTCTGCAACCGAGGCCCCTGATTCTTGAATGGGGTAAATGTATCATGCTTTCATTTCAGACACAGCTGTTCATAGGATATGTTGCTTAGTTTAGTTTTAGGTTCTACTTTTCATTAGTACTAATTTTCAGTATCACATTTTCTTTTACAACGAGTTTACAAGGATGGGGAAGGAATCGGTTAAAGCAAGAAGAGAAAGGGGCACAAAGGAAATAATGAAAGGTAGATAAAATTTTAATTAAAATTATATATATGTTCTTCTTCCTGTATTCGAGTGTTACTGCCCTAAATGACTGTGTAGATATAAAGATCAACATTTTGAATTCTGTAGGGTTTTGATCTCCACAAATACTGGAAACCTGTACCAGAACTTGGCTGTAAATAAATCTGATTAAGTAGATAAATAAAAAAAACAACAGCGATTTTGTTGTGCGGTCATTGGAATCATCGCATGGGATAAAATACCGGACCCAGTTATATTTTGGCAGACAGGACCGAGGATTTTCGCGAACTCTGGGTGACATTATTACTTGGAAATTTTCCTTTTTCAATTTTCAACATGTCAAACTTGTTTCCTAGGGTTTAGTCAATTTTTTAATACAAATTTTACTGGTATAATATATAGTCACTTCAAAATCTTTGCCATCAAAAATCGTTTTCTGGACCAGCTTTAAACACATTAGAATTTCATTTGCTGTTTAGATTTCAAATCATATTTGAACTTGGAACTGACCACAAAGAGTATAGAAACATTTAGAGAAGAAACAGTTGTTAATTGTAAAAAAAGAATGAAAATAAACAATTTCGTAAAGAAAGATCCTTGTTTTCAAACCTGGCAAAATACCAGAGAAGAAAAAGGTCGTCTGCCTTCTTGCAAAGGAAAAATAAGCAAATTATTGATTGAATTGAACGTGTGTAGTCAAAATATAAATATTAGGAAAATATTAAACAAAAGTTGCTTAGTTGGAGGTAATATTCTTCATATGATCTAGTTTTTATTGCAACGATTAAATTACAATGACATGATTACTGAGGTGTGATGCCTACGAAAAAACGTGAACACTAAACATGGAGTTTCTTTCTCGTAACATGAGTGTGCACACAACTCAGTGACGCCGTTACCCTTGGGGAGAAAGCATACACACAAAGCAGTGAAGTCACTACGCCTTGCGTTGGGTGAAAGAGAACCAGCGAAGCTGCTACTCTTGCGTAAGGACACAGCATGCTCACAAACCAGTGAAGCCCCTACTTGCATTCGGATAAAGCCATTACTCCTTGCATTCGGATAAAGCATGCACACGAATCAGAGATTGAGGAAAAGTGCACAAAAACCGCTATTCTTAGATTAAACACACCGAGCAATTCTGAACAAGCTATTGTGTTAGATATAAATATATAGATGGTATTGAGAATGGCACCAAATCCTCTAAAAAGATATTCAAAATGTAATGCTGTCTTTTTGACAGACATGCCCGTAGGCATTTATCAAAATGCAGTGTAAGAGTTTGCGACATAAAATTATTGTTCATTGATAACTATTAGTAACATGGCTAAAATCAAAATGACATTAGAGCTGAAAAAACGGGAATTTTATGTTGATCATAAGAGAAAATTGATTAATATTCCATCAAAATTAGGATATTTTCAGGCTAAGATGACTTACAAAGATATTGTTAAAATACAAAGAATTTGAGTAGGAAATAGAGAAGCTAGCATACTGGTTTTGTGGCATTATGGCATTTAATATATTTCTGATGCTTCTGTAACCTTACTTTTGAAAATTCTATAGGCATTTCAAAAGTTTCTGTCTTGTAAATCGGATGTGTATTTCAAAGAAGAGAGGATTTGCCCTGACACTATCTACCAGCTATCAGTTATCCTAAAGAGGTTAGGATGCAAACTATATGTAACTTGTATTAGATATGTTTTATATGAATTTGGGGATTAAAGGTTAACAAGCTATAAATATATGCTCAAATGTCAAATTTCCTAACCAATTTCTTCCTCATCTTGGACAGATGTGTGAACAACCCTATCTATAGCAAATTAATAACGAGCCCTACATCGTTTTTCATATACATGTAAGATTTATTCTTAATAAATGGTAAGATTTAATAAGCTCTTAAAATCAGCTATGATCAAGTGAACTTGCAATAGTATAGTTTGCAGAGATATTTGATGCCTGTAATTTGTTAATATAACTTAATACTGAATTGTGGTATGTTTGTAAGTAAGCATTTTCGCATACATGTCAAGTTTACACCAATAAATTTCAAGTAAAAAGGAAAGAAAGGAAATGCAAAAAAGGAATAAATGTTGAGAACCAGATGTATATAATTACAAAGATGGATGGAGATATGTTATTAATCAATGAACTAAGTAATTTACCCCAACAATTATCTGTTCGTAAATCGATATTTTCCGGTAACCGACCAGACGGTATATAATAGAGAAAACAGTATCGGAGATAAAATTTAAAAAAAATCGATATGAATTGTAAGATCCTCTTTTACTTAATAATCTTGAATTTTAAACATGCATATATTCTTCAATGTGACTGTATCGGTTGTTAAAGAAAAACAGCGCTAGTTCTTTCCGATTGTTATAATCATCCTAATCCCGGTAATATCGAGTTGAGCCGTGTTGTTTTGCGAGATTTTAGCCAGTTGCCAATCTTTAATTATCTGTCTCTGTGACAACTAACTTCTAAATCATCTTTGTACAAACTGTTGAAAAAGTATTGTAGTATGATGTGGTGTTTTTTGCATATGTTTAAATGTCAACAAATGTATACATTATAGACTACCGGAATATTCACAAAAATATGTACCAGACACTTCAAGATTGTAAACAAATGTATGCATTAGATACTACAGGATTATCCATATACAGTGTTATATTCTTATTACAAATGCTTCTAATAAATAAACGTGAAAACCGGGATAAGCAAGTCTGAATATTTATATACTCGGTAGTTAGTGGCGGGAATGCATGCTTTTTAGTGCTTAGTGGGATATGTGCTGTACTGTCTGTAAACGCGGTAAAGATCGTAAATTTGTCGAACAGTCTGTAATGAGTGATAACTGAATGATTTTATGAATATATGATGAATTAGTTAAACGGAAAATATTCCGCATACATAAATTCAATACACCCTATTCTACAATAGGAATCAAAATCATAAATCCGGTGACAACATGTATTTGTTTGTTTGAACGATGTTTAACGCCATTTTCAGCAATTTTTCAGCTATATCATGGCGTCCATTTTTTATTAGAGGAAGAAGGCGGAGTGCCCGGAGGAAACCCCAGGTCTGCGGTAGGAAAACTGGTAATCCTTGTCAATTAATATTATAGTCGAGTACACCATGCCCGCAGTGATAACCGAACCTGCAATCTCAGTGTTCACAGACCACTTAATCAATAGTAAAAGAACTACCTTAACCACCTTAACCACTCGGCCACCGTGGCCCCAACCGTAACATAAATTATCTGTTGGTTTTTATCATTCTTTAGGTTGATATTTTACGGTCCATTTAAATTTTAATAATTATCGCAGTTTACTTCAATAGTATACTGCTAAATTGACATTACTCAATATTGCATGACACTCAATTTCTCTAATTTTGGCATTACATGTATTGTTTAAATTTTTGGAATTGAGATCAATATTGATAGAAAAATGGATCAATATTAGGAAAGATAAAAATATCATAGTTTCGTAATATTTATTTGATATTGCAATAACATGTCATTAAACTGTTAACACCTATAGTATAAGAAATTCGTCGCATTTTGATTTAATACGATCAAATGTCAGTGATGATCTTATCCACCTTTCATTAAAAACAATATGTCCGATATAAAATGTCGTCCCGTGTTTTAATGGGAAAAATGTTAAAGATTATTTGTCGTCGAATTGTTTAAATGTCTGTATCAACACAATTTTTAAGATAACATATCGTTCCACTTTTATAAGGAAAAACTGCTGCAGACGACATGTTGCTTACCTGTCAATGTACACAAAATGTCCCAGTAAATGTGAACAAAAGACTATTTTTCGTGCGGAGTGTGAATTGCTTTTTAATACAAAAACCACAAAATATTTAAGAAATAAAAAATATTTATTATAATGTGAGGGTAAGCACAACTTTGAAAGAATTAATCTCAACCTAATAGTGTCGGAATTATATTTCAATGATAATAATCAACGAACTGAAACGGAGAATCAACATTTTTCTTAATAGACAAATTTGTGCCATTATTTAGTTAGATCTTAAAGCTACATACAAGTAAGTCTTACTAACATGGATCTCAATTTTTAAACGTCTAATACGGTAAATGAACTATTATAAGTAACACTTTGACTGATTTACAACAGATTGGTGACTGATTGTTGACTGCGGACTGATTCCGCTGACGCATTCGCACGCGCCAAAACAAGAATTCATCATTATCTTGGTAATTCAACAGCGAATGAATCCAATCAAGAATCTGTCATTTAATTATATGCATATATCGGTCAGTTTTGACGGATACATAAAACGTAAGCAAAATTACAATGAGAACATTTGTAATTATTAATATAACGTACATATTTTTTATTAAAAACTCAAAAATATTATGTCATGTTATGTTTATTAAATAGTTAATCAGTTAACATACTCGTACAGCTACAAGGAAACCTTTTGTATGTAACATATAACAAACCACATTTATTAAATGGCCGTAAAATAAAATTTAAAAAAATACAATAATATAAATTGAATGCGAAGCCTACGCGATTAGCCGCAACCAAATAAATTTAGATGTAACCAGCCGTCAGCTAGTGAATCAAGATAGCTGGCAGCGGAATCAAGATAGCTGTCTACACCTCATCTCACAGACACAAACAAAACAAATTAAATATACAAGTTATTAACATGTAGCTTAAAAGTTAGTTTTACATTAACCTTAAACTGATTGATTTATTTATTTAGAAATCGAGTAACTCATTTTTTGTTGTTGTTTAAATTACATTTTATGTGCTTTATGTACAATAATTAGGAAATTTGTATATATGTTTTTATATTTTTATCATCGAAATGCCCTACCCAGATGTGGATGTGCATATTTGCCAAGAAAATATCATATATGATCATATAAAATGAAAATGTTAGTCTGTTAGAAAAAAAAATCAAATAAAAAGCGTTTTCAAATATAAATTAATAGATTATTGAAATATTTAATACAGATAACAGCTTTTGTTAAAACTGAAGTGTTCAAGGAAGTTAAATATGACATAGCCCTTACACAAACCTTACATATCAATTTCATACAAAATATTATGTATAACAACGAAATATATCCATGTATACGTGTGTATTTCTAAAAAGCTGCCAGATGTAACTGAAACAAATAATTTCCTTGATTAGAAGAGGGTACCCCGTGTGTTCTCTTGCTGTTGACCTACTCCGAAAATGATGTTTTCTTCCCAGATAATGATGTTGTCCGAAGATTTGAAGTTACATTGTCGTCGTGCAGGGCTACGAGGGATCACTACGAGAGAACACTAGTTATATTTGATTTGTAATCAAAATTGGTCCGAAATGAACATTTACTTCAGCGGAGTTTTGGTAACTGTCACTCTACGTCAATGTCTTGATGTTTGGCGAAATTATTTACGAATCTTTGTGTACAAAGCGCGCCAAGTCCTAACGATATGAAAATGCAATAATTGTATATATTTTATTTATTTCAGTGATCTTAGTCAATCGTAGGACATTATTTTTAACCGTCGCAATTACAATATCAGCCTGTACTTATTTTCTTATATCTGAAGAAGACAAGCTTGAAACCTTTCCATCATACTATACGTCAACATTGAAAGAAAAAACGGGCATGCACATTTCTATTACAAGCAGAGAATATGTGTGCATTAACTGTGTAGATGGCAACGGTATTGGGAATGAAATGTTCCAATTTGCCTCGGGATATGGAATTGCGAGGCAGAAAAATATGATCGTTGCCATTCCTGAAACTTGCAAACTGCAAAATATTTTTAGGCTTAGTGCCTTTGTTTTAATAAACACATCAGTTTGTAGCCATTTTCAAACATTAAGACAGTTAAATATTGGATTTTACGATCGTAAGATTGTAGAATTTAGCAACAACACAAATGTGTCAATAATTGGCTTCTTACAATCATATCGCTACTTTGAGAAATATGAGTCTGATATTCGAAATGCGTTTTCATTTAAAGACATAACAAAGACAAAAGCAGACACGATATTTAATGACATCCTTTATAAAAATAATTTAACATGCCTACGAACACATCAATCTACTTTAGATACAAGAAACAACTACATACAATGCACTAAAGGTCCAAAATTTAATGTAGTTACAATAGTAGGCATACATGTCAGAAGGGGTGACTGGTTGGATCCACATTATGCTGAGCTTGGATTTCAGACTGCCTCTAAAGAATATCTACAAAAAGCTGTGAATTGGTATAAAGAGAGATATGCGGAAATACTATTTATTGTGGCTTCAAATGGCATGGTGTGGACAAAGCTTAATTTACCCGAAAATATTTCGGTCGAATATTTAGAAGGCAATGCCCCAGAAATTGACATAGCAATATTAACATCTTGCAACCAGTTTATTTCTACAACAGGAACATTTGGTTGGTGGATAGGTTGGCTTATTGGTGGAAATGTAACATATTATAAATGGCCTGCGAGAGAAAATACGCCTTTTCGCAATACATTTGGAAAATACTATTCTGATTATTACTGTCCATGGTGGATTGGCCTTTGATAAATGCAAGTTAGAAGTAATACCATATAACATCAGTGAACACTTTGTTTAATTGCATATTTACTATTTCTTCAGTCGTCTCGTCCGTAGTTCTTCTATATATATATGATAAACAGTAGCTTTTTTGTGTACAGATTCATATAAGAATACATTGTAGGTTTGCAATATGATATTCCATAATGTATTGAAAATCACAATTAAATCACAAGAATGCTCCTGGCACACTTCGGGCGAATGTGATGTTGTATGTGGCGACGTCGTTACCGGCGACGCCACTGGCGTTAAATAATAATGGGGAGTAATTAAAATACAAATCAATATAAAAAGGAGTTTTTTTAGCGTGTACTATTTAATTTCGGTTTAAACAAATTAAATAAAATGAGCTTCTGTCGCCAGTCTTAAGCTCTTAATCGGTTTTGGGGCTTTATTAAAACTGGAAAACAGAGTAATTAGTGCTCCGTGCACAAATCTCCAACACTATGAACCAAAAAAGGACTGACATTACCATACACAGTTAAAATTTAATTAATAGAAACTGATAGTAACTGTAAATTTACTGTTCACGATTGGTAAATCACTGTATACAATCCATACAATTCACGTCAGTCATTTACAATTTTTATCTTTTACTGAATGTTTTTGTCCTGAACTGAAACAGTTCATGACTGTTGTGTACAGTACTTTTGTAGGATTGAAAAGAACTGTTAGTCACTGCATCAGATCGTTACATTACTTAATTTTTACCTAGATTTAGAATGACTGACATTCACTGTAGCAGTCCCTGACAGTGATTATCAATATTTACCTGTATTTAGAATGACTGATAATCACTGTAGCAGTCCTTGTCAGTCATTATCAGTTCTTACCTTGATTAAGAATGACTGATAATCGCTGCAACAGTTCTTGTCGGTCATTATCAGTTCTTATCTTGATTTAGAATAACTGATGTTCACTGTAGCAGTCCTTAACAGGGATTGGCAATATTTACCTTGATTTAGAATTACTGATATTTGAACATTTTGTTTATTTTAGCCTTGCAAAATATGTTTTTATGAAAGTTGTTGTAAAATGCATAAAAGTATGTCAGCTTTTCATATGAACATTAGCATTAATCTTGCATTAAATGGTTTTTTAAAGTCACAATACTGTTTCAAGTCAATATGTTTTTTAGTTTGAATGGCGTTTATTGCCCTTTTGGCATTTTTTCAGCTATATCATGCCGTTCAGTTTTTATTGAAGGAGGAAGCCGGAGTACCAGGAGAAAAATCCCGACCGTCAGTAAGAAAACTGACAATCCTTGTCAATTAAAATTGGAGTCGAGAGCACCTGCAGTAAGACTCAAACCCGCAATCTCAGTAAACTGACCACGTGACCAATAGTAGAGGTTCTACCTAAACCACGCGGCCACCGAGGCCCCTTCAATTCAATATCAGTACATCGGGAAAATAGAAAGAAGTTTGTTCAATATTTGTGGGCAGTATATATATTTAACGCCATTTTCAGTAGTATTTCAGCTATATCATGGCGTCCAGTTTTTATATTTGGGGGAAAAGCCGTAGATAGCTCCCGACCTTCGGTAGCAAAACTGACAATCATTATCAATTAATAACTCAGTATGGACCGACCACATGATCAATAGTAGACGTACTACCTTAACCACTCAGCAACGGAGGCTCCTAAACACTAAACAGATACACATTCGCCTTTTGTCATGCATGTATATACAAATTATGAAAAAAATGTTATAGCAGAATATACAGATATAAAAAAAAACATTAACAGCTACATTTGTGTACAATTGCATGAACTAGGGACTAATAACTTTATACCTGAGTAATGTATGATTTTAAGCCGATGGGATAAATATCTGTACATACGTGTACATGTATTTCTAAAAAGGGACATTTTTATTTGTTAATCTGTTTATTGGTAATTAAACCACAACTTGATATATTTTTTTTAGAATTTAAAATATGACCGTGTGGATTCGAATTGATTTGAAACTATAACTTTTATCCAGAATATTAGCAATATATCCTAATATATACTAAAGTCATTTTTATTTGTGAACATCGGACGTTTTTTAAGTTTGTCCTCCCCAACAAATGAAGTTTTACAATTCATCTCAAGAATTGCATGTATCCCCTCCAACTGTTCATCAATCAAATATTATCCTGCACGTACGACATCGTTACTCAGAATTAAAAGTAATTATCAAGATATAAATTTGTTATAAAACTTAAATAAAATCGCTTGACAGTAACACGAAGCAAATTAACAATTAACATCTATAACATCTACCTTTGCCTCCCAGGTAGCTACACGTACACGACACATTTTCAAACGACTGTCAGATACTTAAAATCGGAAACCAATTTTATACGTAATAACAATCACCTCAATAAAATAACTTTTTCGTATTTCCAACAAAGTTTCTAGTGCATAATGATACAAAGGTGTCCTGCTTATTTTATTAAAATTATACATATATATATATATATATATATATATATAAAATTCGTCTTAAGAAATAGTCAACAATTGTTCGTAAGGGATGTTGCATCGTTACGGTAGATAAAGATGCTGTACAGACTAAAATAATAATATATTCGTTTAAAAATATGTACAACAACATCTAGATACATAATTAAAGCGAAAACAAATTTTACACTTTAAAAAAGATTCGAACTCACACCGTTGTGACACTGTGGCACCAAATCGCCTGCACTATGTCCAGCGGTCTAGACCCCTCGGCCAAATCCGCTATATATATCCGCCCTGTATTTCTATACTTCTGGATGGGTAGTAAGGTGTACTTCAGACAGTTATAGATGGTAGTAAGGTGTCATTTGGAGTAAGGTGTCTTCGATGGTGCACCTTAACTTTGATTAACAATATAAAATTTATGCAACGATTTTGGAAGAAATTGAAGATACGTGATGAAAGAGTATGATAAAACGAATCGATATCATATTTTAAATCTGTAAAATGTTATATATTAAAAAAGTTATCACAATTTGAAATTTTGCAAGTCATAATTTCGTATATCTAAAATATTTGAAGTAGTGTAGAATTGGGTGAAAGGTGTACTTCACTTTTAAATGTAAAATTTAACGAAAAATCCCAACAGATATATGTTTTCGACTTTACATTTCGTACTACGTTCCGACATTAGAAAATTTTAGTTTGGTGTACTTCCGGTGAACATATAGGAAAATGGCGTGCACAATGATCTATGGAATGGGTATAATCTGTCTTGTCAACGATGCATTTATACATGTCCATCCGTGGTTTAAATGGGAAATATTGCAATATTAATAGGAAATAATTGTCTACATTTTAAATGCGGTGAATATTTATTTACATTATTAATGACGACATAGTGTTTTAGTGGGAGTAAGGTGTCATTTCAGAAACCTATATATCGAAGCGGTGACCCACTTTCCAATATATAATAAGGCACTACAGCTACTTTTGGACGACTTTTGTAGTAAATTGTAATATTTTTTAGATTGTTAATATGTACACAGGTGTGATCTTTTAATATCTTTCAATACCTTTCAATATTTGATCATTCTCGTGTGTGTGGTTTTGTGGGGAGGGGGGGGAATACTACAGATCATTTTATTGCATTGATGCCAAAAAGGGAGAAGCAAATAAGGGACTGCTGTTACTGTTGGGAATGGTTTAGTATCTAGTCCTTTTGCACTACATGTATGTCCAATTCATACCATGTTCATTTGTACAAAGATTTACCATATTGTACCACTATTTTGTCATTGGGAAAATAATAAAAAGGAGATATATGCATTGTACATGTATACACACATATTACATCTTAAAAATCAACGCACGCAAAAGTGATTAATGGTTCCAAACCCTAGGCCTGCATTAGTCACTTTTGCGTGCGAAGATTTTTAGGATCTAACGTTTGCAGAGATTTATACTAACAGTCCCCCAAGGCGATTAAATAATTGCATGGTCGAGTAAAGTTTGCTTTTCCATCCTCCAGGTGGCGATATGTGATGATTTGGTTGATATACTGTTTCTACCAATTTTGCCCTGTCATTCTGAACGGTAGCGGTATGCTTCGTTCAATTTAATTTTCATATTGGTAAGAAATCTTAAATATTTTTGTTTCTGCAACATGTTTATCCTGTTTAGGCACCACACTGTGTTAGCTGGTCCCATATGACTTTTACTTTGTGCATGAAGGGTATTAAAAAAATAACGGAAACCAGTTCAAAGTAAAAAAAAATATGCAAATGTCAGGAGCACATATGACCCAGGGGCTGCTCTGGCTTCTAAAAAGCTGGCGCCAAAAAAATCGCCAACTGCAATTTTCTGTCGGCAGTTTTGTAAAAGTGTCGCCATATTAGAAATCGCTAGATCACTATATGACATGGCGAAATTGTTTAACATGTGTGACATATTCTGTAACGTCGGACGAAATCCAAGTTTGCCGGACTCTTAATTCAATTTTTCAAAAGTTTGGTCTCGAGCAGCCCGTACACTAATTGTATTTTAATCATGAAAAGATGTGTGAGTGATTTCTTGTTGGCAGAAAACCAAAATTTTACAGTAATTTATTAGAAACATCTATTCCCGTGCTGAATGAACATAAAACCGGAAATACTGAAAATAGAACTACGCTTGTGTAAGAGTTTTCTAATTACGAAATTAAGACGGACATCCGTTCCGGAAATCACCCAACAACGACGTCAGTTTTCATACCTGTATTTTATTAATTACATTATAAAAAAAATATTACTACAAAAATATGTTTGTGTTATTATTTTTATAAATTAATTAACAGCATCAATTGTTTTATTACATGTCTACTCAAATGTGATGAGGTAAAGCTGCTTTTCATCAGACAACTTTGTTGATTCATTTATTGCCGATTTCCGTTTAATAACTCCAAATAACACACATGTCACTGGATACTACACAATACACGTGTATTTACGACCATAGAAGCCCGCAAAGGATCTTTAATGATGCAATCGCCGACTACCGATAATTTAAACGTGCATGCATCGTTTAACACTATAAAACCTTGGCGCCAAAAAAATCGCCAGACGCAATAGTTTGTCGCCAAATGAAAAAAACGCAATTGGCCACATTGGCGAAGCCCAGCGCGGCCCCTGTGACCTCCCGGTCAGAGATTGCAAATACGATGCGGCTAGTGTTGAAATGAGTATTGCAATGATTTAAACATAAGGCCACGCCCAATTAATTACTTGTTCGTCGAACTGACCGCACATAAAATGATTTCAGAAAGAAAACAAATAAATTTCTTCTGCCCGCTTAAACTGTAAACCCGCCCACATCCAGAACCGGAAGTTGTCTTTAAAAAAAATTATCTTCTCCGCGTTTTACAATTTTCATCCAAGTGCTCCGATAGCTAAAGATTCATTCAGAACTTAGAAGGTTAAAAGAAACATTTTATGGGCAACTGAATTCATAATTTATTTTCGTCATTTCTAAAAAGGTATCCGTCAATTGGGGAAAGTGTGGGAGTGCTAGCTAAATCACTGTGCTTTAGATTTTGTGTCTGTGTTTGCATCTTGGAGGTTATGTTTGAGAAAACCTAGACTTATTTCCATTTGCTGTGATGTTTTCATGATGTTTGTTCCATTTGAGATTAGACTAGAGTGTTATGCCAAGGTACATTGTATTTTGTTGATGTTACAGGTTCCAGAGTATGTTTGTGTTAAATGTAGTTATGGTTGAAAGTTGACTTTTCTGTGTGATGGATAATTTACTGCGTTTGTCTAGATCGAAGGCCATGATTTAATTGGCCTCGCATCCAGCAGCAGCATCTTGATCTAGATGTAGTTGGAGTTTTTTGCAGTCTTCTGTACTTTTGATTTCTTTATAAATGATGCTGTCATCAGCAAAGAGTCTTAGTTTGCAGTGTTTTTAAGTACTCTGGAAAATCGTTTATGTACATGAGAAATAAAATAAGGGCCAACACGGAGATTATTTTGAGGACCGAATTTTAATTGTTTTTATTATGCTGTTCAAAATGCTTTGCAAATACAAAGTTTCTATATTTTCTTTATTGGTCATTGATATTTCTTTCAGTGCTCATTTATTCATATGTATCTACTTTCGATACAAAAAATAATGTTTACTTATCTTTGATAAAAAAAATATGGAGTTTTATTCTTCTGATTCATATATAATTTAATAATTTTATACATGCATGTAACATGTTACATGCTATGTTATACAATTAATGACTTTGATATAGGTTGCTATCAGGATTTATCAGCCAGAAAAAATGTAATATTCACTGAGTCGCTTGGCAAGGTGAATATACATTTCCACAGTATATCACAGTCAGTAATTGTTTTATTACATGAATAAAATCAATATCTTCCTGTCACCTGACCTTGACCTTAATTTCAAGGTCAGCGACCACGTTAAAGTTTTTAGATTAAGGCAGTTGCTCTGTAACCATGCATGGAAGCTATAGGATGACTATAATTGGTATATAGGTTGCTAATGAATAGTACATGACTGTTTGGTAGGTGTCACCTGTTCTTGACCTCAATTTCACAGTCCAGCGATTACGTTTAAAGTTTTTTGGATTAGGGCAGTTCCTGTGTAACCATGCATGGCAGGATGACAATATTTGGTATAAAGGTTGCTGAGGAATAGAACATGACTGTCTGGTAGGTGTCACCTGACCTTGACCTCAATTTCACAGTCCAGTGATTACATGTACTTTAAAGTTTGTGTATGAGGTCAGTTTCTCTTTAACTATGCATTGTATATTTTAAATGATAACAATTTACATGATGCTCCCAACGCAACACATTTTTTTCCGTTACTGATTGGGAATGCAGGTGAGACATTTTTCTGTGTCCACACTTAATTAGTGGAAAATCATATGTATGCAATTCTGTTACTTAACATGACCATTTGATGTTCAAAGCTTCCTTATTTTGTATTGATCAGACAAAAAGTATAGCAACCATGTGAAATTCTTATTTCTAAGTCATAACCATTAACAATACATTGTGACTTTGCACAATATAATAAAATGTACATTGTACATTGTAGGCTCATTACTAACATTCTTCAGTTTATACCTATTAGACTTTAGACAAAGCTTTTTTGAGAATTTACAAATTCTGGAGTGCAGGGCCAAATGAAGAACATTTATTACCGGTATTTTTTAGGCAAATTTTGGGATTTTTTGCAGATCAGTTGGCAAAGATTGCTATCACTAAAAGTACTCGTTTTATTGCAGTCTGTCAACCATGTTTGCAGTACAGGCACACATAAGCTTCTAGTATAGTTTTATTTAAAACATATGTTGCTGAAACATATTCTTCTTTTGTATTACAGGCTTAAAAGATACATGTACTAGTGTGAATGAATCATGGAATTGCACATTCACTGGATTGAGAATTGTGTCAGATTGTTAATTAATAGTTTTCTGCACAGTTTTTAGTTCATTGTTATGCAAACTTACATCATCAAGTGAAGAACAAATAAATTTGCAATGACTATGAAAATACTTTTACTTATATGCTAGATCTTGCAATCAGTTGTCCAGCTGCTGTTGATTATTAAGCTACACAAACAGGTAATTGTTGTACATGTAAATCAGTTGATGTTATTATGTTCCCTGGAGAGGAGAGCATTTAATCTGTTTTGTCTGTCTGTCAGTCATAGTTTTGTCAAGAGCATATCTCCAAAACTGTTCAGAATTGGAGGTTGGATAAATCATGACAAGTAGGACTGCAGCGTGCAAGAACCAGAATGATATTAATTGTTGAGTTGTCTCCCTTATTTGATATTTTGTCTAGAATACAACTTGAAACCAATAATTTAAATAAAACTTAACTGAAATAAACTGACTGTGGTCCTGAGATGCATATTCTTCTTTCAGATCTAGCCTATTATCTAGATGGCCACATAACCTCTAATAACAATTATATTCAGAAAATAAACCACTGTATCAATCTGGATTGGATGTCAGTTTCAAAATTATGAATAATTACTTTAAGATTTAATTGGTTACATATACACAAAACATCGGTGGGCATTACACATAAAATTAAAATAGTAGTTTGTGTTAAACCAAAATGATAATGATAGTTGTTTATGATTAAAATCTCACACGAGCTACATGTATATTGCAAGGCAAAAAACATCTGTTAATGATCTTGTAGAGAACCTGTCATATCTTGCAACTTAAAAAATTAAATACCATTTAAAGCTGATAAAGAAAGAAGTTAATGTTTTTCCTAGTATGTTTGCCATCATCCTTATGACTAAAGCATGTTTGAAAATAAAGACATATGTGATCTAGTGCATACCGCTCATTCAAAATGTCTATTGCATATAATTCATATTTTGTCTAAACTAAACCCACTCTAAATTGTGTTGGATTAAGTTAAATAGTGCAAGTTCATGCTCTGCCATGTAAATGTCTATTAGCCTCCCCCATGAACTTGTCTATTAGAATATGGCTCCCCAATGTAAATGTCAAAAATATTTAAGTCTAACGAGGTCTACGTTCATGCTACCCAATATAAATGTCTATATAAGATTAGAATCAAATATGGTCCAAGTGCAAGCTCCCCTGCGTTTTAAGTTAAATATGGTATAAGTTCATGCCCCCTCATGCAAATGTATATTAGGTTAAAGTAAAATATGGTGTAAGTTTATGCTCCCCCTTGTAATCATCCTCACAAGTCGGGGTTTCTGTGTCCATATGTGTCCCCGAAAGGGTTTCGTGGGGACAAATGTGGACACAGAAAGCCTGACCTATAAGGATGCCATGTAATCTATTACATTAAAATTAAATATTGTCTAAGTTCATTTTCGCCCAATGTAAATGTCTATTAGATTAAAGTTAAATATTGCCTGAGTTTATGCTTGCTCAATGTAAATGTCTATAAGATTAACTTAAATAGGTTCATGCCCGCCCAATGTAAATGTCTATTAGATTAAAGTCAAATATGGTCTAAGTTCATGCTCCCCTACGTAAATGTCTATAAGATTAGAGTCAAATATGTTCTAAGTTCATGCTCCCCTACGTAAATGTCTATACATAAGATTAGAGTCAAATATGGTCTAAGTTCATGCTCCCGCATGTAAATGTCAACAAGATTAAAGTCAATTATGGTCTAAGTTCATGCTCCCCTACTTAAATGTCTATAAGATTAGAGTTAAATATGGTTTAAGTTCATGCTTCCCCTACGTAAATGTCTATATATAAGATTAGAGTCAAATATGGTCTAAGTTCATGCTCCCCCAATGTAAATGTCTGATGGGATTTAGGTCAAATATGGTGTAAGTTCATGCTCCCCCATGTAAATTCCACTTGGGTCATGCTACCCCATGTAAATGTCAATACGAATAAAGTTATACATGGTTTAAGTTCATGCTTTCTTATGCAAAAGTCTATACGATTAAAGTCAAATATGGTCTAAGTTCATGCTCTCCATTGTAAATGGCTATTAGAATAAAGTTAAATATGGTCCAAGTTCATGCCCCCTCATGTAAATGTCTAATGGGTTAAAGTCAAATATGGTCCGAGCTCATGCTCCCCCATGTAAATGTCGTTTGGATCAAGATCAAATGTGTAAGTTCATGTGCCCCCATGTCTATACAATTAAGGTCATATATGAAAAAGCGAGCATATTTTTTAATCTGATCTATATCCTTTGAAATTTTAAGACAAGTTATATTAAAACACTAATATCTAAATTTATCTATTGACTACTTGCCACATCATTGTAAAGGTGCTTATTTACCACAACTGGTCAGTGAAGCCCGCATTTGTAATAATCTGTATGATTTTAGTAAAAAAAAGTTATTGAAAACTTCGATGTATTGTGAAGCATTTACTTTGCACTAATTGTAGCCTGTAGACACTGGTTTACACAAAACAAAACGTCGTAAATCTAAGGTTTAAGCAGGTGCATATACTTACTGATATAATTTTCGTATATTTAGTACAAAAGACAAACGTTCTGAATATGGGATGCAGTACACACTGTGTTCAATCCATATTGCGAACCGTTTATCTCGCCCCTTTGTCGCACCCACCTTTTATCGCATGCCACCTTTATGCTTTGAAGTTTCTCGGACAGGTTACACTGACGAACCTGTAAAGACGGGATATTATATACGGACCAACAAGTAAGACTTGATATTATATACGGTTCAACCTGTCGTGAAATGATATACGGACCAAATTGGAACGGCGGGATATTATATACGGACGAAGCTGTAAAGACGTGATATTATATATACGGACCAGATTGGAAAGACGGGATGATATATACGGATCAATATGTTAAGACGGGATATAATACATGGATGAACCTTTAAAGACGGGATATTATATACGAACGAACCTGTAAAGACAGCATATTATATACGGACGAACCAGTAACGATGGATATGATATACAGACAAAGCTGTAAAAACGTAATATTGTATACGGTCCAACCGTAAAAACGGAATGTATTATATATGCGGTCCAACCTATAAGGACGGCATATTATATACGAACGAACTTGCCAAGACAGGATATTATACACGGACCAACCTGTAAAGACTGGATATTATATACCGACCAAGAAGTAAGACGTAATATTATATACGGTCCAACGTGTAAAGACGGGATATTATATACGGACGAACATGTCAAGACGGGATATTATATTAGAACGAACCTGTGAACACAGAATATTATGCACTGACGAACCTGTAAATACGGGATATTATATTACGACCAACCGTATTATATACGGACGAACCACTTAAGACGGTTATATTATACGCGGGCTGACCTGTAAAGACGTGATATTATAAACGGACGTCATATCAGTCATATCATATACAGTAAAACCTGTAAAGACGGACGAAACTGTATGGACGGAATATTATACACGGACTAATCTCTTAAAAAGGGATATTATATAATGACTAACCTGTAAAGACGGGATATTATAGAAGGACCAACAAGTAAGAGGTGAAATTATTTACGGTCTAACCTGTATAGAATGGATATTATATACGAACGAACCTGAAAAAGTCGTGATATTATAAGCGGACCTGCAAGTAGATGTCATATTATGTACGGTCAAACCTGTAAAGAGGGGATATTATATACGGACGAACCTGTAAAGACGTGATATTATATACGGACCAAATTTTAAAGACTGGATATTATTCGGACCAACGAATTGAGACGGGAAATTATACATGGACGAAGATGTAAAGGCGGGATATATACGACGAATCCGTAAATACGAGATATTATATACCAATGAACCTATATTATATAAGAACGAACCTGTGAACACGAGATATTATACGGGCGAACCTGTAAAAATGGGATATTATAATACACACAACCTTTAAAAACGGAATATTATATATATACGTACGAACTACTTAAGACGGTATATTATACGCAGACGGACCTGTAAAGACGTGATCTTATACGGACGAACCACTTAATACCGTATATAATAAACGGACGAACCTGTCAATACGAGATATCATAATACGTCCAACCTGTATATACGGAGATTATATACGGACAAACCACTTAAGAAGGTATATTATACTCGGACTAACCTCTAAAGACGGGACACCAGGCCAAACATAATACACAGTAACATCCACCAACAGACCATGCCAATTATACACGTAATACAGTGATATAAAGTGACATCCACCACCAGACCATACCTATAAAACACGTATACAGTTATCTACAGTAACATCCACCACCAGGCCATGCCTATAATACATAGAATACAGTGATATACAGTAACATCCACCACAAGGCCATACCTATAATACATGTAATACAGTGATATACAGTTACATCAACCACCAGGCCATACATATATGACATGTAATACAGTGATATGCAGTAACATCCACAGTAGGCCATACCTATAATACACGTAATACAGTGATATACAGTAACATCCACCACCAGACCACATCCATTATACATGTAATACAGTGATATATAGTAACATCCACCACCAGGCTATACCTATAATACACGTAATACAGTGATGCACAGTAACATACACCACCAGAACACACCTATAATACACGTAATATAGTGATGTACAGTAACATCCACCACCAGGCCATACCTATAATACACGTAATTCAGTGATATGCAGTAACATCCACCACCAGGACACACCTATAATACATGTAACAGTAATATGCAGTAACATCCACCACCAGGCTACACCTATAATACATGTAATACAGTGATATACAGAACTATCCACCACCAGGCCACACCTATAATACATGTAATACAGTGATATACAGAACTATCCACCACCAGGCCACACCTATAATACATGTAATACAGTGATATGCAGTAGCATCCACCACCAGGCCATACCTATAATACACGTAATACAGTGATATACAGTAACATCCACCACAAGGCCATACCTATAATACACGTAATACAGTGATATATAGTAACATCCACCACCAGACCATACCTATAATACACGTAAGACAGTGACATGTAGTAACATCCACCACTAGACCATACCTATAATACACGTAATAAAGTCATATGCAGTAACATCCACTACCAGGCCATACAAATAATACACTTAATACAGTGATATACAGTAACATCCACCACCAGACCATACCTATAATACACGTAATAAAGTCATATGCAGTAACATCCACTACCAGGCCAAACCTATAATACACGTATTACAGTGATATACAGTAACATCCACAACCAGGCCATACCTATAATACATGTAATACAGTGATATACAGTAACATCCACCACCGTGCCATACCTATAATACATGTTATACAGTTATATGCAGGAACGTCCACCACCAGTTCATACCTATAATACATGTAATACAGTGATGTACAGTAACATCCACCACCAGACCACCCCTATAATACACGTAATATAGTGATGTACAGTAACATCCACCACCAGGCCATACATATAATACATGTAATACAGTGATATACAGTAACATCCACCACCAGGCCATACCTATTATACATGTTATACAGTGATATGCAGTAACATCCACCACCAGGTCATGCCTATAATACATGTAATACAGTGATATACATAAACATCCACCACGAGGCCACACCTATAATACATGTAATACAGTGATATACAGTACCATCCAACACCAGGCCATACCTATAATACATGTAATACAGTGATATGCAGTAACATCCACCACCAGACCACACCTATAATACATGTAATACAGTGATATGCAGAAACATCTACCCCCAAGCCACACCTATAATACATGTAATACAGTGATATGCAGTAACATCCACCACCAGGCCATACCTATAATACATGTAATACAGTGATATACAGTTACATCCACCACAAGGCCATACCTATAATACATGTTATACAGTGATATACAGTTACATCCACCACCAGGCCATACATATATGACATGTAATACAGTGATATGCAGTAACATCCACAGTAGGCCATACCTATAATACACGTAATACAGTGATATACAGTAACATCCACCACCAGACCACATCCATTATACATGTAATACAGTGATATACAGTAACATCCACCACCAGGCTATACCTATAATACACGTAATACAGTGAAGCACAGTAACATCCACCACCAGAACACACCTATAATACACGTAATATAGTGATGTACAGTAACATCCACCAACAGCCCATACCTATAATACATGTAATTCAGTGATATGCAGTAACATCCACCACCAGGCCACACCTATAATACATGTAACAGTAATATGCAGTAACATCCACCACCAGGCTACACCTATAATACATGTAATACAGTGACATACAGAACTATCCACCACCAGGCCACACCAATAATACATGTAATACAGAGATATACAGAACTATCCACCACCAGGCCACACCTATAATACATGTAATACAGTGATATGCAGTAGCATCCACCACCAGGCCATACCTATAATACACGTAATACAGTGATATACAGTAACATCCACCACCAGACCATACCTATAATACACGTAAGACAATGACATGTAGTAACATCCACCACTAGACTATGCCTATTGTACACGCAATACAGTCATATGCAGTAACATCCACTACCAGGCCATACAAATAATACACGTAATACAGTGATATACAGTAACATGCACCACCAGCCAAAACCTATAATACACGTATTACAGTGATATACATTAACATCCACCACCAGGCCATACCTATAATACATGTATTACAGTGATATACAGTAACATTCACCACCGTGCCATACCTATAATACATGCTATACAGTTATATGCAGGAACATCCACCAGCAGTTCATACCTATAATACATGTAACACAGTGATATACAGAAACAGCCACCACCAGGCCACACCTATAATACATGTAATACAGTGATATGCAGTACCATCCACCACCAGGCCATAAATATAAGACATGTAATACAGTGATATGCAGTAACATCCACCACCAGAACACACCTATAATACATGTAATACAGTGATATGAAGTAACATCCACCCCCAGTCCACACCTATAATACATGTAATACAGTGATATGCAGTAACATCCACCACCAGGCCTTACCTATAACAGATGTAATACAGTGATATACAGTAACATCCACCACCTGGCCATACCTATATTACATGTAATACACCGTTATGCAGTAACATCCACAACCAGGCCATACCTATAATACATGTAATACAGTGATATGCAGTAACATCCGCCACCAGGCCATACCTTTAATACACGTAATACAGTGATATACAGTAACATCCACCACCAGACCATATCCATTATACATGCAATACAGTATTATACAGTAACATCCACCACCAGACCACATCTACAATACACGTAATACAGTGATGTACAGTAACATCCACCACAAGGCTATACCTATAATACACGTAATACAGTGATGCACAGTAACATCCACCACCAGAACACACCTATAATGCACGTAATATAGTGATGTACTGTAACATCCACCACCAGGCCATACCTATAATACATGTAATTCAGTGATATGCAGTAACATCCACCACCAGGCCACACCTATAATACATGTAACATTAATATGCAGTTACATCCACCACCAGGATACACCTATAATACATGTAATACAGTGAACTTAAGTAACATCCACCACCAGGCCATACCTATAATACATGTAATACAGTGATATGCAGTAACATCCACCACCAGGCCATACCTATAATTCATGTAATACAGTGATATACAGTAGCATCCACCACCAGGCCATACCTATATTACATGTAATAAGTGATATGCAGTAACATCCACAACCAGGCCATACCTATAATACATGTTATACAATAATATGCAGTAACATCCGCCACCAGGCCATACCTATAATACATGTAATACAGTGATATAGTTACCTCCACCACCAGGCCTTACATATATGACATGTAATACAGTGATATGCAGTAACATCCACAGTAGGCCATACCTATAATACACGTAATACAGTGATATACAGTAACATCCACCACCAGACCACATCCATTATACATGTAATACAGTGATATACATTAACATCCACCCCCAGGCTATACCTATAATACAAGTAATACAGTGATGAACAGTAACATCCACCACCAGAACACACCTATAATACACGTAATATAGTGATGTACAGTAAAATCCACCACCAGGCCATAACTATAATACATGTAACACAGTGATATGTAGCAACATCCACCACCAGCCCACTGCTATAAAACACGTAATACAGTGATATGAAGTAACATCCACCACCAGGCCATACCTATAATACATGTAATACAGTGATATGCAGTAACATCCACCACCAGGACATACTTATAATACATGTAATACAGTGATATGAAGTAACATCCACCACCAGACCACACCCATTATACATGTAATACAGTGATATACAGTAACATCCACACCAGACCACACCTATAATACACGTAATACAGTGATGTACAGGAACATCCAGAACCAAGCTATAACTATAATACAGGTAATACAGTGATGTACAGTAACATCCACCACCAGACCACACCTATAATACACGTAATATAGTGATGTACAGTAACATCCACCACCAGGCCATACCTATAATACATGTAATTCAGTGATATGCAGTAACATCCACCACCAGGCCACACCTATATTTCATGTAACAGTAATATGCAGTAATATTCACCACCTGGCTACACCTATAATACATGTAATACAGTGATGTACAGTAACATCCACCACCAGGCCATACCTATAAAACATGTAATACAGTGATATGCAGTAACATCCACCACCAGGCCATACCTATAATACATGTAATACAGTGATATGCAGTAACATCCACCACCAGGCCATACTTATAATACATGTAATACAGTGATATACAGTAACATCCACCACCAGGCCATACCTATAATACATGTAATATAGTGATATGCAGTAACATCCACCACCAGGCCATACCTATAATACATGTAATACAGTGATATACAGTAACATCCACCACAAGGCCATACCTATAATACATGTAATACAGTGATATTCAGTTACATCCACCACCAGGCCATACATATATGACATGTAATACAGTGATATGCAGTAACATCCACAGTAGGCCATACCTATAATACACGTAATACAGTGATATACAGTAACATCCACCACCAGACCACATCCATTTTACATGTAATACAGGGATATACAGTAACATCCACCACCAGGCTATACCTATAATACACGTAATACAATGATGCACAGTAACATACACCACCAGAACACACCTATAATACACGTAATATAGTGATGTACAGTATCATCCACCACCAGGCCATACCTATAATACATGTAATTCAGTGATATGCAGTAACATCGACCACCAGGCCACACCTATAATACATGTAACAGTAATATGCAGTAAGATCCACCACCAGGCTACACCTATAATACATGTAGTACAGTTATATACAGAACTATCCACCACCAGGCCACACCTATAATACATGTAATACTGTGATATACAGAACTATCCACCACCAGGTCTTACCTATAATACACGTAATACAGTGATATATAGTAACATCCACCACCAGACCATACCTATAATACACCTAAGACAGTGACATGTAGTAACATCCACCACTAGACCATACCTGTAATACACGTAATACAGTCATATGCAGTAACATCCACTACCAGGCCATACAAATAATACACGTAATACAGTGATGTACAGTAACATCCACCACCAGACCACACCTATAATAAACGTAATATAGTGATGTACAGTAACATCCACCACCAGGCCATACCTATAATATATTTAATTCAGTGATATGCAGTAACATCAACCACCAGGCCACACCTATAATTCATGTAACAGTAATATGCAGTAACATCCACCACCAGGCCATACCTAAAATACATGTAATACAGTGATATACAGTAACATCCACCACCAGGCCATACATATAATACATGTAATACAGTGATATACAGTAACATCCACCACCAGACAACACCTATAATACATGTAATACAATGATGTACCGTAACATCCACCGCCATGTCATACCTATAATACATGTAATGCAGTGATATACAGAAATATCCACCACCAGGCCACACCTATTATACATGCAATACAGTGACATGCAGTACAATCCACCACCAGGACATACTTATAATACATGTAATACAGTGATATGAAGAAACATCCACCACCAGACCGCACCCATTATACATGTAATACAGTGATATACAGTAACATCCACACCAGACTACACCTATAATACACGTAATACAGTGATGTACAGGAACATCCACCACCAAGATATAACTATAATACAGGTAATACAGTGATGTACAGTAACATCCACCACCAGACCACACCTATAATACACGTAATATAGTGATGTACAGTAACATCCACCACCAGGCCATACCTATAATACATGTAATTCAGTGATATGCAGTAACATCCACCACCAGGCCACACCTATAATTCATGTAACAGTAGTATGCAGTAATATTCACCACCTGGCTACACCTATAATACATGTAATACAGTGATGTACAGTAACATCCACCACCAGGCCATACCTATAAAACATGTAATACAGTGATATGCAGTAACATCCACCACCAGGCCATACTTATAATACATGTAATACAGTGATATACAGTAACATCCACCACCAGGCCATACCTATAATACATGTAATACAGTGATATACAGTAACATCCACCACAAGGCCATACCTATAATACATGTAATACAGTGATATTCAGTTACATCCACCACCAGGCCATACATATATGACATGTAATACAGTGATATGCAGTAACATCCACAGTAGGCCATACCTATAATACACGTAATACAGTGATATACAGTAACATCCACCACCAGACCACATCCATTTTACATGTAATACAGTGATATACAGTAACATCCACCACCAGGCTATACCTATAATACACGTAATACAATGATGCACAGTAACATACACCACCAGAACACACCTATAATACACGTAATATAGTGATGTACAGTATCATCCACCACCAGGCCATACCTATAATACATGTAATTCAGTGATATGCAGTAACATCGACCACCAGGCCACACCTATAATACATGTAACAGTAATATGCAGTAAGATCCACCACCAGGCTACACCTATAATACATGTAGTACAGTTATATACAGAACTATCCACCACCAGGCCACACCTATAATACATGTAATACTGTGATATACAGAACTATCCACCACCAGGTCTTAACTATAATACACGTAATACAGTGATATATAGTAACATCCACCACCAGACCATACCTATAATACACCTAAGACAGTGACATGTAGTAACATCCACCACTAGACCATACCTGTAATACACGTAATACAGTCATATGCAGTAACATCTACTACCAGGCCATACAAATAATACACGTAATACAGTGATGTACAGTAACATCCACCACCAGACCACACCTATAATACACGTAATATAGTGATGTACAGTAACATCCACCACCAGGCCATACCTATAATATATTTAATTCAGTGATATGCAGTAACATCAACCACCAGGCCACACCTATAATTCATGTAACAGTAATATGCAGTAACATCCACCACCAGGCCATACCTAAAATACATGTAATACAGTGATATACAGTAACATCCACCACCAGGCCATACATATAATACATGTAATACAGTGATATACAGTAACATCCACCACCAGACCACAACTATAATACATGTAATACAATGATGTACCGTAACATCCACCGCCATGTCATACCTATAATACATGTAATGCAGTGATATACAGAAATATCCACCACCAGGCCTCACCTATTATACATGCAATACAGTGACATGCAGTAGCATCCACCACCAGGCCATACCTATATTACATGTAATACAGTGATATTCTCTAACATCCACCACCAGGACACATCTATACTGCATGTAATACAGTGATATACAGTAACATCCACCACCAGACCACAACTATAATACATGTAATACAATGATGTACCGTAACATCCACCACCAGGCCATGCTTATAATACATGTAATACAGTAATATACAGTAACATCCACCACCAGGCCATACCTATATTACATGTAATACTGTGATATGCTTTAACATCCACCAACAGGCCATACCTATTATACATGTAATACAGTGATATATAGAAACATCCACCACCAGGCCATTCCTATAATACATGTAATATAGTGATATGCAGTAACATCCACCACCAGACCATACCTTTAATACATGTAATACAGTGATGTACAGTAACATCCACTACCAGACCACAACTATAATACATGTAATACAATGATATGCAGTAACATCCACCAGCAGGCCACACCTATAATACATGTAATACAGTGATATGCAGTAACATCCACCACCAGGCCATGCTATTATACATGTAATACAGTGATACACAGTAACATCCACCACCAGGCCATACCTATTATACATGTTATACAGTGATATGCAGTAACATCCACCACCAGCTCATACCTATAATACATGTAATACAGTGATATACAGAAACATCCACCACCAGGCCACACCTATAATACATGTAATACAGTGATATACAGTACCATCCACCACCAGGCCATACCTATAATACATGTAATACAGTGATATGCAGTAACATCCACCACCAGACCACACCTATAATTCATGTAATACTGTGATATACAGTAACATCCACCACAAGGCCATACCTATAATACATGTAATACAGTGATAAACAGTTACATCCACCACCATGCCATACATATATGACATGTAATACAGTGAAATGCAGTAACATCCACAGTAGGCCATAGCTATAATACACGTAATACAGTGATATACAGTAACATCCACCACCAGACCACATCCATTATACATGTAATACAGTGATATACAGTAACATCCACCACCAGGCTATACCTGTAATACACGTAATACAGTGATGCACAGTAACATCCACCACCAGGCCATACCTATAATACATGTAATTGAGTGATATGCAGTAACATCCACCACCAGGCCACACCTATAATACATGTAACAGTAATATGCAGTAACATCCACCACCAGGCTACACCTATAATACATGTAATACAGTGATATACAGAACTATCCACCACCAGGCCACACCTATAATACATATAATACAGTGATATACAGAACTATCCACCACCAGGCCACACCTATAATACATGTAATACAGTGATATGCAGTAGCATCCACCACCAGGCCATACCTATAATACACGTAATACAGTGATATACAGTAACATCAACCACAAGGCCATACCTATAATACACGTATTACAGTGATATATAGTAACATCCACCACCAGACCATACCTATAATACACGTAAGACAGTGAAATGTAGTAACATCCACCACGAGACCATACCTATAATACACGTAATACAGTCATATGCAGTAACATCCACGACCAGGTCATACAAATAATACACGTAATACAGTGATATACAGTAACATGCACCATCAGGCCAAACCTATAATACACGTATTACAGTGATATACAGTAACATCCACCACCAGGCCATACCTATAACACATGTAATACAGTGATATACAGAAACACCCACCACCAGGCCACACATATAATACATGTAATACAGTGATATGCAGTACCATCCACCACCAGGCCATAAATATAAGACATGAAAAACAGTGATATGCAGTAACATCCACCACCAGAACACACCTATAATACATGTAATACAGTGATATGAAGTAACATCCACCACCAGACCACACCTATAATACACGTAATACAGTGATGTACAGTAACATCCACGACCAGGCTATACCTATAATACACGTAATACAGTGATGCGCAGTAACATCCACCACAAGAACACACCAATAAGACACGTAATATAGTGATGTACAGTAACATCCACCACCAGGCCATACCTATAATACATGTAATTCAGTGATATGCAGTAACATCCACCACCAGGCCACACCTATAATGCATGTAACAGTAATATGCAGTAACATCCACCACCAGGACACACCTATAATACATGTAATACAGTGATATGAAGTAACATCCACCACCAGGCCATACCTATAATACATGTAATACAGTGATATGCAGTAACATCCACCACCAGGCCATACCTATAATTCATGTAATACAGTGATGTACAGTAACATCCACCACCAGGCCATACCTATATTACATGTAATACAGTGATATGGAGTAACATCCACAACCAGGCCATACCTATAATACATGTTATACAGTGATATGCAGTAACATCCGCCACCAGGCCATACCTATAATACACGTAATACAGTGATTTACAGTAACATCGACCACCAGATCACATCCATTATACATGTAATACAGTGATATACAGTAACATTTACCACCAGACCACACCTATAATACACGTAATACAGTGATGTACAGTAACATCCACCACCAGGCTATACCTATAATACAGGTAATACAGCTATTTATAGTAACATCCACCACCAGACCACACCTATAATACACGAAATTTAGTGATGTACAGTAACATCAACCACCAGGCCATACCTATAATACATGTAATTCAATGATATGCAGTAACATCCACCCCCAGGCCACACCAATAATACATGTAACAGTAATATGCAGTAACATCCACCACAAGGCTACACCTATAATACATGTAATACAGTGATATGCAGTAGCACCCACCACCAGGCCATAACTATAATACATGTAACACAGTGATATGCAGCAACATCCACCACCAGCCCACACCTATAAAACATGTAATACAGTGATATGAAGTAACATCCACCACCAGGCCATACCTATAATACATGTAATACAATGATATGCAGTAACATCCACCGCCATGTCATACCTATAATACATGTAATTCAGTGATATGCATTAACATCCACACCAGACCACACCTATAATACACGTAATACAGTGATGTACAGAAACATCCACCACCAAGCTATAACTATAATACAGGTAATACAGTGATGAACAGTAACATCCACCACCAGGCCATACCTATAATACATGTAATTCAGTGATATGCAGTAACATCCACCACCAGGCCACACCTATAATGCATGTTATACAGTAATATGCAGTAACATCCACCACCAGGACACACCTATAATACATGTAATACAGTGATATGAAGTAACATCCACCACCAGGCCATACCTATAATACATGTAATACAGTGATATGCAGTAACATCCACCACCAGGCCATACCTATAATTCATGTAATACAGTGATGTACAGTAACATCCACCACCAGGCCATACCTATATTACATGTAATACAGTGATATGGAGTAACATCCACAACCAGGCCATACCTATAATACATGTTATACAGTGATATGCAGTAACATCCGCCACCAGGCCATACCTATAATACACGTAATACAGTGATATACAGTAACATCGACCACCAGATCACATCCATTATACATGTAATACAGTGATATACAGTAACATTTACCACCAGACCACACCTATAATACACGTAATACAGTGATGTACAGTAACATCCACGACCAGGCTATACCTATAATACAGGTAATACAGCTATTTATAGTAACATCCACCACCAGACCACACCTATAATACACGAAATTTAGTGATGTACAGTAACATCAACCACCAGGCCATACCTATAATAAATGTAATTCAATGATATGCAGTAACATCCACCCCCAGGCCACACCAATAATACATGTAACAGTAATATGCAGTAACATCCACCACAAGGCTACACCTATAATACATGTAATACAGTGATATGCAGTAGCACCCACCACCAGGCCATAGCTATAATACATGTAACACAGTGATATGCAGCAACATCCACCACCAGCCCACACCTATAAAACATGTAATACAGTGATATGAAGTAACATCCACCACCAGGCCATACCTATAATACATGTAATACAATGATATGCAGTAACATCCACCGCCATGTCATACCTATAATACATGTAATTCAGTGATATGCATTAACATCCACACCAGACCACACCTATAATACACGTAATACAGTGATGTACAGAAACATCCACCACCAAGCTATAACTATAATACACGTAATACAGTGATGAACAGTAACATCCACCACCAGGCCATACCTATAATACATGTAATTCAGTGATATGCATTAACATCCACCACCAGGCCACACCTATAATTCATGTAACAGTAATATGCAGTAATATTCACCACCTGTCTACACCTATAATACATGTAATACAGTGATGTACAGTAACATCCACCACCAGGCCATACCTATAATACATGTAATATAGTGATATACAGTAACATCCACCACCAGGCCATACATATAATACATGTAATACAGTGATATACAGTAACATCCATCACCAGACCACACCTATAATACATGTAATACAATGATATGCAGTAACATCCACCGCCATGTCATACCTATAATACATGTAATGCAGTGATATACAGAAATAAACACAACCAGGCCACACCTATAATACATGTAATACAGTGACATGAAGTACCATCCACCACCAGGCCATACCTATATTACATGTAACACAGTGATATTCTGTAACATCCACCACCATGCCACATCTACAATACATGTAATACAGTGACATGCAGTAACATCCACCACCAGACCATACTTATAATACATGTAATACAGTGATATACAGTAACATCCACCACCAGGCCATACCTATATTACATGTAATACTGTGATATGCTTTAACATCCACCAACAGGCCATACCTATTATACATGTAATGCAGTGATATACAGAAACATCCACCACCAGGCCATACCTATAATACATGTAATATAGTGATATGCAGTAACATCCACCACCAGACCATACCTTTAATACATGTAAAACAGTGATGTACAGTAACATCCACCACCAGACCACAACTATAATACATGTAATACAATGATATGCAGTAACATCCACCACCAGGCCATGCTATTATACATGTAATACAGTGATATACAGCAACATGCACCACCAGGCCATACCTATTATACATGTTATACAGTGATATGCAGTAACATCCACCACCAGGTCATACATATAATACATGTAATACAGTGATATACAGAAACATCCACCACCAGGCCACACCTATAATACATGTAATACAGTGATCTGCAGTAAAATCCACAGTAGGCCATACCTATAATAAACGTAATACAGTGATATACAGTAACATCCACCACAAGTCCATACAAATAATACACGTAATACACTGATATACAGTAACATGCACCACCAGGCCAAACCTATAATATACGTATTACAGTGATATACAGTAACATCCACCACCAGACCATACCTATAATACACGTATACAGTGATATACAGTAACATCCACCACCAGACCATACCTATATATCACTGTATTACGTGTATTATACGTTTGGTCTGGTGGTGGATGTTACTGCATATCCCTGTATTACATGTAATATAGGTATGGCCTGGTGGTGGATGCTACTGTATATCACTGTTTTACATGTATTATAGGTATGGCCTAGTGGTGGATGTTACTGCATATCACTGTATTACATGTAGTATAGGTGTCGCCTGGTGGTGGATGTTACTGTACATCACTATATTACGTGTATTATAGGTATGGCCTGTTGGTGGATGTTACTGCATATCACTGTATTACATGTATTATAGGTGTGGTCTGGTGGTGGATGTTACTGCATATCACTGTATTACATGTAATATAGGCATGGCCTGGTGGTGGATGCTACTGTATATAACTGTTTTACATGTATTATAGGTAAAGCCTAGTGGTGGATGTTACTGCATATCACTGTATTACATGTAGTATAGGTGTGGCCTGGTGGTGGATGTTACTGTACATCACTATATTACGTGAATTATAGGTGTGGTCTGGTTGTGGATGTTAATGTACATCACTGTATTACATGTATTATAGGTATGGCCTGGTGGTGGATGTTACTGTATATCACTGTATTACATGTATTATAGGTGTGGTCTGATAGTGGAGGTTACTGTTTATCACTGTATTACATGTATTACAGGAATATCCTGGTGGTGGATGTTACTGCAAATCACTGTATTACATGAAATATATGTATGCCATGGTGTGGATGTAACTGTTTATTACTGTATTACATGTATTATAGGTAAGGCCTTGTGGTGGATGTAACTGTATATCACTGTATTACGTGTATTATAGGTCTGGTCTGGTGGTTGATGTTACTGAACATCACTGTATTACATGTAGTTTAGGTATGGCCTGGTGGTGGATGTTAATGTATATCACTGTATTACATGTATTATAGGTGTGGTCTGGTAGTGGATGTTACTGTATATCACTGTATTACATGTATTATAGGTATGGCCTGGTGGTGGATGTTACTGCAAATCACTGTATTACATGTATTATAAGTATGGCCTGGTGGTGGATGTAACTGTATATCACTGTTTTACGTGTATTATACGTGTGGTCTGGTGGTGGATGTTACTGTATATCACTGTGTTACATGTATTTTAGGTATGGCCTGGTGGTGGATGTTACTGCATATCACTGCATTACATGTATTATAGGTGTGGTCTGGTGGTGGATGTTACTGCATATCACTGTATTACCTGTATTATAGGTATTTCGTGGTGACGGATGTTACTGTATATCACTGTATTACATGTATTATAGGTGTGGCCTGGTGGTGAATGTTACTGTATATCACTGTATTACATGTATTATAGATATGGCCTGGTGGTTGATGTTACTGCATATCACTGTATTGCATGTAATATAGGTGTGGTCTGGTTGTGGATGCTACTATACATCACTGTATTACGTGTATTATAGGTAAGACCTGGTGGTGGATGTTACTACATGTCACTGTATTACGTGTATTATATGTATGGCCTGGTGGTGGATGTTACTGCATATCACTGTATTACATGTAATATAGGTATGGCCTGGTGGTGGATGTTACTGTACATCACTGTATTACATGTATTATAGATATATCCTGGTGGTGGATGTTACTGCATATCACTGTATTACATGTGTTATAGGTGTGGCCTGGACGTGGCTGTTACTGCATATCACTGTATTACATGTATTATAGGTGTGGTCTGGTGGTAGATGTTACTGCATATCACTGTATTACATGTATTATAGGTATGGCCGGGTTTTGGATGGTACTGCATATCGATGTATTACATGTATTATAGGTGTGGCCTGGTTGTGGATGTTTCTGTATATCACTGTATTACCTGTATTATAGGTATTGCGTGGTGGCGGAAGTTACTGCATATCACTGTATTACATGTATTATAGGTGTGGCCTGGTGGTGAATGTTACTGTATATCACTGTATTACGTGTATTATAGATATGGCCTGGTGGTTGATGTTACTGCATATCACTGTATTGCATGTAATATAGGTGTGGTCTGGTGGTGGATGCTACTATACATCACTGTATTATGTGTATTATAGGTAAGACCAGGTGGTGGATGTTACTACATGTCACTGTATTACGTGTATTATATGTATGGCCTGGTGGTGGATGTCACTGCATATCACTGTATTACATGTAATATAGGTATGGCCTGGTGGTGGATGTTACTGTACATCACTGTATTACATGTATTATAGATATATCCTGGTGGTGGTTGTTACTGCATATCACTGTATTACATGTATTATAGGTGTGGCCTGACGTGGCTGTTACTGCATATCACTGTATTACATGTATTACAGGTATGGTCTGGTGGTAGATGTTACTGCATATCACTGTATTACATGTATTATAGGTATGGCCGGGTGGTGGATGGTACTGCATATCGATGTATTACATGTATTATAGGTGTGGCCTGGTGGTGGATGTTTCTGTATATCACTGTATTACATGTATCATAGGTATGACCTGGTGGTGGATATTACTGCATATCTCTGTGTTGCATGTATTATAGGTATGGTCTGGTGGTGGATGTTACTGTATATCACTGTATTACATGAATTATAGGTATGGTCTGGTGGTGGATGTTACTGTATATCACTGTATTACGTGTATTATAGGTATGGCCTGGTGGTGTATGTTACTGCATATCACTGTATTACATGTATTATAGGAATGGCCTGGTGGTGGATGTTACGGCATATCACTGTATTACATGTAATATAGGTATGGTCTGGTGGTGGATGTAACTGTATACAATGTATTACGTGTATTATAGGTGTGGTCTGGTGGGGGATGTTTCTGTACATCACTGCATTACATGTTATATATGTATGGCCTTGTGGTGGATGTTACTGCATATCACTGTATAACATGTATTATAGGTATGGACTGGTGGTGGATGTTACTGCATATCACTGTATTACATGTAATATAGGTATGGTCTGGTGGTGGATGTTACTGTACATCACTGTATTACGTGTGTTATAGGTATGGCCTGGTGGTGGATGTTACTGCAAATCACTGTATTACATGTACTATGTGTATGTCCTGGTGTGGATGTAACTGTTTATCACTGTATTACATGTATTATAGGTATGGCCTAGTGGTTGATGTTACTGCATATCACTGTATTACGTGTATTATAGGTGTGGTCTGGTGGTGGATGTTACTGTACAACACTGTATTACATGTATTATAGGTATGGCCTGGTGGTGGATGTTAGTGCAAATCACTGTATTACATGTACTATATGTATGTCCTGGTGTGGATGTAACTGTTTATCACTGTATTACATGTATTATAGGTATGGCCTGGTGGTGGATGTAACTGTATATCACTGTATTACGTGTATTATAGGTGTGCTCTGGTGGTTGATGTTACTGAACATCACTGTATTACATGTATTTTAGGTATGTCCTGGTGGTGGATGTTAGTGTATATCACTGTATTACATGTATTATAGGTGTGGTCTGGTAGTGGATGTTACTGTATATCACTGTATTACATGTATTATAGCTATGGCCTGGTGGTGGATGTTACTGCAAATCACTGTATTACATGTATTATAAGAATGGCCTGTTGGTGGATGTAACTGTATATCACTGTATTACGTGTATTATACGTGTGTTCTGGTGGCGGATGTTACTGCATATCCCTGTATTACATGTAATATAGGTATGGATTGTTGGTGGATGTTACTGCATATCACTGTATTACATGTAATATAGGTATGGACTGGTGGTGGATGTTACTGTATATCACTGTTTTACATGTATTATAGGTATGGCATAGTGGTGGATGTTACTGCATATCACTGAATTACATGTATTAAAGGTGTGGCCTGGTGGTGGATGTTACTGTACATCACTATATATTACATGTATTATAGGTATGGTCTGGTGGTGGATGTTACTGTATATCACTGTATTGCGTGTATTATAGGTATGGCCTGGTGGTGTATGTTACTGCATATCACTGTATTACATGTATTATAGGAATGGCCTGGTGGTGGATGTTACGGCATATCACTGTATTACATGTAATATAGGTATGGTCTGGTGGTGGATGTAACTGTATACAATTTATTACGTGTATTATAGGTGTGGTCTGGTGGGGGATGTTTCTGTACATCACTGCATTACATGTTATATATGTATGGCCTTGTGGTGGATGTTACTGCATATCACTGTATAACATGTATTATAGGTATGGACTGGTGGTGGATGTTACTGCATATCTCTGTATTACATGTAATATAGGTATGGTCTGGTGGTGGATGTTACTGTACATCACTGTATTACGTGTGTTATAGGTATGGCCTGGTGGTGGATGTTACTGCAAATCACTGTATTACATGTACTATGTGTATGTCCTGGTGTGGATGTAACTGTTTATCACTGTATTACATGTATTATAGGTATGGCCTAGTGGTTGATGTTACTGCATATCTCTGTATTACATGTAATATAGGTGTGGCCTGGTGGTGGATGTTAGTGTACATCACTATATATTACATGTATTATAGGTATGGTCTGGTGGTGGATGTTACTGTATATCACTGTATTACGTGTATTATAGGTGTGGCCTGGTGGTGAATGTTACTGTATATCACAGTATTAAGTGTATTATAGGTATGGTCTAGTGGTGGATGTTACTGCATAACACTGAAATACATGTAGTATAGGTGTGGCCTGGTGGTGGATGTTACTGTGCACCACTATATTACGTGTATTATAGGTGCTGCCTGGTGGTGAATGTTACTGTATATCACTGTATTAAGTGTATTATAGGTATGGTCTAGTGGTGGATGTTACTGCATATCACTGAATTATATGTAGTATAGGTGTGGCCTGGTGGTGGATGTTACTGTACATCACTATATTACGTGTATTATAGGTGCGGCCTTGTGGTGGATGTTACTGTACATCACTGTATCACATGTATTATTGGTATGGCCTTGTGGTGGATGTTACTGTATATCACTGTATTACATGTATTATAGGTGTGGTCTGATCGTTGAGGTTACTGTATATCACTGTATTACATGTATTATAGGTATATCCTGGTGGTGGATGTTACTGCAAATCACTGTATTACATGAAATATATGTATGCCCTGGTGTGGATGTAAATGTTTATCACTGTATTACATGTATTATAGGTATGGCCTGGTGGTGGATGTAACTGTATATCATTCTATTACACGTATTATAGGTGTGGTCTGGTAGTGGATGTTACTGTATATCACTGTATTACGTGTATTATAGATATGGCCTGGTGGTTGATGTTACTGCATATCACTGTATTGCATGTAATATAGGTGTGGTCTGGTGGTGGATGCTACTATACATCACTGTATTACGTGTATTATAGGTAAGACCAGGTGGTGGATGTTACTACATGTCACTGTATTACGTGTATTATATGTATGGCCTGGTGGTGGATGTCACTGCATATCACTGTATTACATGTAATATAGGTATGGCCTGGTGGTGGATGTTACTGTACATCACTGTATTACATGTATTATAGATATATCCTGGTGGTGGTTGTTACTGCATATCACTGTATTACATGTATTATAGGTGTGGCCTGACGTGGCTGTTACTGCATATCACTGTATTACATGTATTACAGGTATGGTCTGGTGGTAGATGTTACTGCATATCACTGTATTACATGTATTATAGGTATGGCCTGGTGGTGGATGTTACTGCATATCACTGTATTACATGTATTATAGGTGTGGCCTGGTGGTGGATGTTTCTGTATATCACTGTATTACATGTATCATAGGTATGACCTGGTGGTGGATATTACTGCATATCTCTGTGTTGCATGTATTATAGGTATGGTCTGGTGGTGGATGTTACTGTATATCACTGTATTACATGAATTATAGGTATGGTCTGGTGGTGGATGTTACTGTATATCACTGTATTACGTGTATTATAGGTATGGCCTGGTGGTGTATGTTACTGCATATCACTGTATTACATGTATTATAGGAATGGCCTGGTGGTGGATGTTACGGCATATCACTGTATTACATGTAATATAGGTATGGTCTGGTGGTGGATGTAACTGTATACAATGTATTACGTGTATTATAGGTGTGGTCTGGTGGGGGATGTTTCTGTACATCACTGCATTACATGTTATATATGTATGGCCTTGTGGTGGATGTTACTGCATATCACTGTATAACATGTATTATAGGTATGGACTGGTGGTGGATGTTACTGCATATCTCTGTATTACATGTAATATAGGTATGGTCTGGTGGTGGATGTTACTGTACATCACTGTATTACGTGTGTTATAGGTATGGCCTGGTGGTGGATGTTACTGCAAATCACTGTATTACATGTACTATGTGTATGTCCTGGTGTGGATGTAACTGTTTATCACTGTATTACATGTATTATAGGTATGGCCTGGTGGTGGATGTTACTGCATATCACTGTATTACGTGTATTATAGGTGTGGTCTGGTGGTGGATGTTACTGTACAACACTGTATTACATGTATTATAGGTATGGCCTGGTGGTGGATGTTAGTGCAAATCACTGTATTACATGTACTATATGTATGTCCTGGTGTGGATGTAACTGTTTATCACTGTATTACATGTATTATAGGTATGGCCTGGTGGTGGATGTAACTGTATATCACTGTATTACGTGTATTATAGGTGTGCTCTGGTGGTTGATGTTACTGAACATCACTGTATTACATGTATTTTAGGTATGTCCTGGTGGTGGATGTTAGTGTATATCACTGTATTACATGTATTATAGGTGTGGTCTGGTAGTGGATGTTACTGTATATCACTGTATTACATGTATTATAGCTATGGCCTGGTGGTGGATGTTACAGCAAATCACTGTATTACATGTATTATAAGAATGGCCTGTTGGTGGATGTAACTGTATATCACTGTATTACGTGTATTATACGTGTGGTCTGGTGGCGGATGTTACTGCATATCCCTGTATTACATGTAATATAGGTATGGATTGTTGGTGGATGTTACTGCATATCACTGTATTACATGTAATATAGGTATGGACTGGTGGTGGATGTTACTGTATATCACTGTTTTACATGTATTATAGGTATGGCATAGTGGTGGATGTTACTGCATATCACTGAATTACATGTATTATAGGTGTGCCCTGGTGGTGGATGTTACTGTACATCACTATATATTACATGTATTATAGGTATGGTCTGGTGGTGGATGTTACTGTATATCACTGTATTGCGTGTATTATAGGTATGGCCTGGTGGTGTATGTTAGTGCATATCACTGTATTACATGTATTATAGGAATGGCCTGGTGGTGGATGTTACGGCATATCACTGTATTACATGTAATATAGGTATGGTCTGGTGGTGGATGTAACTGTATACAATTTATTACGTGTATTATAGGTGTGGTCTGGTGGGGGATGTTTCTGTACATCACTGCATTACATGTTATATATGTATGGCCTTGTGGTGGATGTTACTGCATATCACTGTATAACATGTATTATAGGTATGGACTGGTGGTGGATGTTACTGCATATCTCTGTATTACATGTAATATAGGTATGGTCTGGTGGTGGATGTTACTGTACATCACTGTATTACGTGTGTTATAGGTATGGCCTGGTGGTGGATGTTACTGCAAATCACTGTATTACATGTACTATGTGTATGTCCTGGTGTGGATGTAACTGTTTATCACTGTATTACATGTATTATAGGTATGGCCTAGTGGTTGATGTTACTGCATATCTCTGTATTACATGTAATATAGGTGTGGCCTGGTGGTGGATGTTACTGTACATCACTATATATTACATGTATTATAGGTATGGTCTGGTGGTGGATGTTACTGTATATCACTGTATTACGTGTATTATAGGTGTGGCCTGGTGGTGAATGTTACTGTATATCACTGTATTAAGTGTATTATAGGTATGGTCTAGTGGTGGATGTTACTGCATATCACTGAAATACATGTAGTATAGGTGTGGCCTGGTGGTGGATGTTACTGTACACCACTATATTACGTGTATTATAGGTGCGGCCTGGTGGTGAATGTTACTGTATATCACTGTATTAAGTGTATTATAGGTATGGTCTAGTGGTGGATGTTACTGCATATCACTGAATTACATGTAGTATAGGTGTGGCCTGGTGGTGGATGTTACTGTACATCACTATATTACGTGTATTATAGGTGCGGCCTTGTGGTGGATGTTACTGTACATCACTGTATCACATGTATTATAGGTATGGCCTTGTGGTGGATGTTACTGTATATCACTGTATTACATGTATTATAAGTGTGGTCTGATCGTTGAGGTTACTGTATATCACTGTATTACATGTATTATAGGTATATCCTGGTGGTGGATGTTACTGCAAATCACTGTATTACATGAAATATATGTATGCCCTGGTGTGGATGTAAATGTTTATCACTGTATTACATGTATTATAGGTATGGCCTGGTGGTGGATGTAACTGTATATCATTCTATTACACGTATTATAGGTGTGGTCTGGTAGTGGATGTTACTGTATATCACTGTATTACATGTATTATAGGTATGGCCTGGTGGTGGATGTTACTGCAAATCACTGTATTACATGTTTTATAAGTATGGCCTGGTGGTGGATGTAACTGTATATCACTGTATTACGTGTATTATACGTGTGGTCTGGTGGTGGATGTTACTGCATATCCCTGTATTACATGTAATATAGGTATGGACTGTTGGTGGATGTTGCTGAATATCACTGTATTACATGTATTATAGGTGTGGTCTGGTGGAGGATGTTACTGCATATCACTGTATTACATGTAATATAGGTATGGCCTGGTGGTGGATGTTACTGTATATCACTTTTTTACATGTATTATAGGTATGGCCTAGTGGTGGATGTTACTGCATATCACTGAATTACATGTAGTATAGGTGTGGCCTGGTGGTGGATGTTACTGTACATCACTATATTACGTGTATTATAGGTGTGGTTTGGTGGTGGATGTTACTGTACATCACTGTATTACATGTATTATAGGTATGGCCTGGTGGTGGATGTTACTGTATATCACTGTATTACATGTATTATAGGTGCGGTCTGATAGTGGAGGTTACTGTATATCACTGTATTACGTGTATTATAGGTGTGGCCTGGTGGTGAATTTTACTGTATATCACTGTATTAAGTGTATTATAGGTATGGCCTGGTGGTGGATGTTACTGCATATCACTGTATAACATGTATTATAGGTATGGACTGGTTTTGGATGTTACTGCATATCTCTGTATTACATGTAATATAGGTATGGCCTGGTGATGGATGTTACTGTATATCACTGTATTACATGTATTATAGGTATTGCCTAGTGGTGGATGTTACTGCATATCACTGTATTACGTGTATTATAGGTGTGGTCTGGTGGTGGATGTTACTGTACACCACTGTATTACATGTATTATTGGTATGGCCTGGTGGTGGATATTACTCCAAATCACTGTATTACATGTACTATATGTATGTCCGGGTGTGGATGTAACTGTTTATCACTGTATTACATGTATTATAGGTATGGCCTGGTGGTGGATGTAACTGTATATCACTGTATTACGTGTATTATAGGTGTGGTCTGGTGGTTGATGTTACTGAACATCACTGTATTACATGTATTTTAGGTATGTCCTGGTGGTGGATGTTACTGTGTATCACTGTATTACATGTATTATAGGTGTGGTCTGGTAGTGGATGTTATTGTATATCACTGTATTACATGTATTATAGCTCTGGCCTGGTGGTGGATGTTACTGCAAATCACTGTATTACATGTATTATAAGTATGGCCTGGTGGTGGATGTAACTGTATATCACTGTCTTACGTGTATTATACGTGTGGTCTGGTGGTGGATGTTACTGCATATCCCTGTATTACATGTAATATAGGTATGGACTGTTGGAGGAAGTTACTGCATATCACTGTATTACATGTATTATAGGTGTGGTCTGGTGGTGGATGTTACTGCATATCACTGTATTACATGTAATATAGGTATGGACTGGTGGCGGATGTTATTGTATATCACTGTTTTACACGTATTATAGGTATGGCATAGTGGTGGATGTTACTGCATATCACTGAATTACATGCAGTATAGGTGTGGCTTGCTGGTGGATGTTACTGTACATCACTATATTACGTGTATTATAGGTATGGTCTGGTGGTGGATGTTACTGTATATCACTGTATTACGTGTTTTATAGGTATGGCCTGGTGGTGTATGTTACTGCATATCACTGTATTACATGTATTATAGGAATGGCCTGGTGGTGGATGTTACGGCATATCACTGTATTACATGTAATATAGGTATGGTCTGGTGGTGGATGTAACTGTATACAATGTATTACGTGTATTATAGGTGTGGTCTGGTGGGGGATGTTTCTGTACATCACTGTATTACATGTTATATATGTATGGCCTGGTGGTTGATGTTACTGTATATCACTGTATTACGTGTATTATAGGTGTGGCCTGTTGGTGAATGTTACTGTATATCACTGTATTAAGTGTATTATAGGTATGGCCTAGTGGTGGATGTTTCTGCATATCACTGAATTACATGTAGTATAGGTGTGGCCTGGTGGTGGATATTACTGTACATCACTATATTACGTGTATTATAGGTGTGGTCTGGTGGTGGATGTTACTGTACATCACTGTATTAGATGTATTATAGGTATGGCCTGGTGGTGGATGCTACTGTATATCACTGTATTACATGTATTATAGGTGTGGTCTGATCGTTGAGGTTACTGTATATCACTGTATTACATGTATTATAGGTATATCCTGGTGGTGGATGTTACTGCAAGTCACTGTATTACATGAAATATATGTATGCCCTGGTGTGGATGTAACTGTTTATCACTGTATTACATGTATTATAGGTATGGCCTGGTGGTGGATGTAACTGTATATCACTGTATTACGTGTATTATAGGTGTGGTCTGGTGGTTGATGTTACTGAACATCACTGTATTACATGTAGATTAGATATGGCCTGGTGGTGGATGTAACTGTATATCACTGTATTACGTGTATTATACGTGTGGTCTGGTGGTGGAGGTTACTGCATATTCCTGTATTACATGTAATATAGGTATGGACTGTTGGTGGATGTTACTGCATATCACTGTATTACATGTATTATAGGTGTGGTCTGGTGGTGGATGTTACTGCATATCACTATATTACATGTAATATAGGTATGGCCTGGTGGTGGATGTTACTGTATATCACTGTATTACATGTATTATAGGTGTGGTCTGATAGTGGAGGTTACTGTTTATCACTGTATTACATGTATTACAGGTATATCCTGGTGGTGGATGTTACTGCAAATCACTGTATTACATGAAATATATGTATGCCCTAGTGTGGATGTAACTGTTTATCACTGTATTACATGTATTATAGGTATGGCCTGGTGGTGGATGTAACTGTATATCACTGTATTACGTGTATTATAGGTGTGGTCTGGTGGTGGATGCTACTATACATCACTGTATTACGTGTATTATAGGTAAGACCTGGTGGTGGATGTTACTACATGTCACTGTATTACGTGTATTATAGGTATGGCTTGGTTTTGGATGTTACTATATATCACTGTATTACGTGTATTATAGGTGTTGTCTGGTGGGGGATGTTTCTATACATCACTGTATTACATGTTATATATGTATGGCCTGGTGGTGGATGTTACTGCATATCACTGTATTACATGTAATATAGATATGGCCTGGTGGTGGATGTTACTGTACATCACTGTATTACATGTATTATAGGTATATCCTGGTGGTGGATGTTACTGCATATCACTGTATTACATTTATTATAGGTGTGGCCTGGACGTGGCTGTTACTGCATATCACTGTATTACATGTATTATAGGTGTGGTCTGGTGGTAGATGTTACTGCATATCACTGTATTACAGGTATTATAGGTATGGCCGGGTGGTGGATGGTACTGCATATCGATGTATTACATGTATTATAGGTGTGGCCTTGTGGTGGATGTTTCTGTATATCACTGTATTACATGTATCATAGGTATGACCTGGTGGTGGATATTACTGCATATCTCTGTGTTGCATGTATTATAGGTATGGTCTGGTGGTGGATGTTACTGTATACCACTGTATTACATGAATTATAGGTATGGTTTGGTGGTGGATGTTACTGTATATCACTGTATTACGTGTACTATAGGTATGGCCTGGTGGTGTATGTTACTGCATATCACTGTATTACATGTAATATAGGTATGGTCTGGTGGTGGATGTAACTGTATACAATGTATTACGTGTATTATAGGTGTGGTCTGGTCGGGGATGTTTCTGTACATCACTGTATTACATGTATTATAGGTATATCCTGGTGGTGGATGTTACTGCATATCACTGTATTACATGTATTATAGGTGTGGCCTGGACGTGGCTGTTACTGCATATCACTGTATTACATGTATTATAGGTGTGGTCTGGTGGTAGATGTTACTGCATATCACTGTATTACAGGTATTATAGGTATGGCCGGGTGGTGGATGGTACTGCATATCGATGTATTACATGTATTATAGGTGTGGCCTTGTGGTGGATGTTTCTGTATATCACTGTATTACATGTATTATAGGTGTGGCCTTGTGGTGGATGTTTCTGTATATCACTGTATTACATGTATCATAGGTATGACCTGGTGGCGGATATTACTGCATATCTCTGTGTTGCATGTATTATATGTATGGCCTGGTGGTGGATGTTACTGTATATCACTGTATTACGTGTATTATAGGTGTGGCCTGGTGGTGAATGTTACTGCATATCACTGTATTAAGTGTATTATAGGTATGGCCTGGTGGTGGATGTAACTGCATATCACTGTATAACATGTATTATAGGTATGGACTGGTGGTGGATGTTACTGCATATCTCTGTATTACATGTAATATAGGTATGGCCTGGTGGTGGATGTTACTGTATATCACTGTATTACATGTATTATAGGTATGGCCTAGTGGTGGATGTTACTGCATGTCACTGTATTACGTGTATTATAGGTGTGGTCTGGTGGTGGATGTTACTGTACATCACTGTATTACATGTATTATAGGTATGGCCTGGTGGTGGATGTTACTGCAAATCACTGTATTACATGTACTATATGTATGCCCTGGTGTGGATGTAACTGTTTATCACTGTATTACATGTATTATAGGTATGGCCTGGTGGTGGATGTAACTGTATATCACAGTATTACGTGTGTTATAGGTGTGGTCTGGTGGTTGATGTTACTGAACATCACTGTATTACATGTATTTTAGGTATGTCCTGGTGGTGGATGTTACTGTATATCACTGTATTACATGTATTATAGGTGTGGTTTGGTAGTGGATGTTACTGTATATCACTGTATTACATGTATTATAGCTATGGCCTGGTGGTGGATGTTACTGCAAATCACTGTATTACATGTATTATAAGTATGGCCTGGTGGTGGATGTAACTGTATATCACTGTATTACGTGTATTATACGTGTGGTCTGGTGGTGGATGTTACTGCATATCCCTGTATTACATGTAATATAGGTATGGACTATTGGTGGATGTTACTGCATATCACTGTATTACATGTATTATAGGTGTGGTCTGATGGTGGATGTTACTGCATATCACTGTATTACATGTAATATAGGTATGGCCTGGTGGTGGATGTTACTGTATACCACTGTTTTACATGTATTATAGGTATGGCCTAGTGGTGAATGTTACTGCATATCACTGAATTACATGTAGTATAGGTGTGGCCTGGTGGTGGATGTTACTGTACATCACTATATTACGTGTATTATAGGTATGTTCTGGTGGTGGATGTTACTGTATATCACAGTATTACGTGTATTATAGGTATGGCCTGGTGGTGTATGTTACTGCAAATCACTGTATTACATGTATTATAGGAATGGCCTGGTGGTGGATGTTACGTCATATCACTGTATTACATGTAATATAGGTATGGTCTGGTGGTGGATGTAACTGTATACAATGTATTACGTGTATTATAGCTGTGGTCTGGTGGGGGATGTTACTGTATATCACTGTATTAAGTGTATTATAGGTATGGCCTGGTGGGGGATGTTACTGCAAATCACTGTATAACATGTATTATAGGTATGGCCTGGTGGTGGATGTTACTGCATATCTCTGTATTACATGTAATATAGGTATGGCCTGGTGGTGGATGTTACTGTATATCACTGTATTACATGTATTATAGGTTTGGCCTAGTGGTGGATGTTACTGCATATCACTGTATTACGTGTATTATAGGTGTGGTCTGGTGGTGGATGTTACTGTACATCACTGTATTACATGTATTATATGTATGGCCTGGTGGTGGATGTTACTGCAAATCACTGTATTACATGTACTATATGTATGTCCTGGTGTGGATGTAACTGTTTATCACTGTATTACATGTATTATAGGTATGGCCTGGTGGTGGATGTAACTGTATATCACTGTATTACGTGTATTATAGGTGTGGTCTGGTGGTTGATGTTACTGAACATCACTGTATTACATGTATTTTAGGTATGTCCTGGTGGTGGATGTTACTGTGTATCACTGTATTACATGTATTATAGGTGTGGTCTGGCAGTGGATGTTACTGTATATCACTGCATTACATGTATTATAGATATGGCCGGGTGGTGGATGTTACTGCAAATCACTGTATTACATGTATTATAAGTATGGCCTGATGGTGGATGTAACTGTATATCACTGTATTACGTGTATTATACGTGTGGTCTGGTGGTGGATGTTACTGCATATCCCTGTATTACATGTAATATAGGTATGGACTGTTGGTGGATGTTACTGCATATCACTGTATTACATGTATTATAGGTGTGGTCTGGTGGTGTATGCTACTGCATATCACTTAATTACATGTAGTATAGGTGTGGCCTGGTGGTGGATGTTACTGTATATCACTGTATTACATTTATTATAGGTGTGGTCTGATAGTTGAGGTTACTGTATATCACTGTATTACATGTATTATAGGTATATCCTCGTGGTGGATGTTACTGCAAATCACTGTATTACATGAAATATATGTATGCCCTGGTGTGGATGTAACTGTTTATCACTGTATTACAAGTATTATAGGTATGGCCTGGTGGTGGATGTAACTGTATATCACTGTAATACGTGTATTATAGGTGTGGTCTGGTGGTTGATGTTACTGAACATCACTGTATTACATGTAGTTTAGGTGTGGCCTGGTGGTGGATGTTACTGTATATCACTCTATTACACGTATTATAGGTGTGGTCTGGTAGTGGATGTTACTGTATATCACTGTATTACATGTATTATTGGTATGGCCTGGTGGTGGATGTTACTGCAAATCACTGTATTACGTGTATTATAGGTGTGGCCTGGAGGTGAATGTTACTGTATATCACTGTATTACGTGTATTATGGGTATGGCCTGGTGGTGGATGTTACTGCATATCACTGTATTACATGTAATATAGGTATGGTCTGGTGGTGGATGTAACTGTATACAATGTATTACGTGTATTATAGCTGTGGTCTGGTGGGGGATGTTACTGTATATCACTGTATTAAGTGTATTATAGGTATGGCCTGGTGGGGGATGTTACTGCAAATCACTGTATAACATGTATTATAGGTATGGCCTGGTGGTGGATGTTACTGCATATCTCTGTATTACATGTAATATAGGTATGGCCTGGTGGTGGATGTTACTGTATATCACTGTATTACATGTATTATAGGTTTGGCCTAGTGGTGGATGTTACTGCATATCACTGTATTACGTGTATTATAGGTGTGGTCTGGTGGTGGATGTTACTGTACATCACTGTATTACATGTATTATATGTATGGCCTGGTGGTGGATGTTACTGCAAATCACTGTATTACATGTACTATATGTATGTCCTGGTGTGGATGTAACTGTTTATCACTGTATTACATGTATTATAGGTATGGCCTGGTGGTGGATGTAACTGTATATCACTGTATTACGTGTATTATAGGTGTGGTCTGGTGGTTGATGTTACTGAACATCACTGTATTACATGTATTTTAGGTATGTCCTGGTGGTGGATGTTACTGTGTATCACTGTATTACATGTATTATAGGTGTGGTCTGGTAGTGGATGTTACTGTATATCACTGCATTACATGTATTATAGATATGGCCGGGTGGTGGATGTTACTGCAAATCACTGTATTACATGTATTATAAGTATGGCCTGATGGTGGATGTAACTGTATATCACTGTATTACGTGTATTATACGTGTGGTCTGGTGGTGGATGTTACTGCATATCCCTGTATTACATGTAATATAGGTATGGACTGTTGGTGGATGTTACTGCATATCACTGTATTACATGTATTATAGGTGTGGTCTGGTGGTGTATGCTACTGCATATCACTTAATTACATGTAGTATAGGTGTGGCCTGGTGGTAGATGTTACTGTATATCACTGTATTACATTTATTATAGGTGTGGTCTGATAGTTGAGGTTACTGTATATCACTGTATTACATGTATTATAGGTATATCCTCGTGGTGGATGTTACTGCAAATCACTGTATTACATGAAATATATGTATGCCCTGGTGTGGATGTAACTGTTTATCACTGTATTACAAGTATTATAGGTATGGCCTGGTGGGGGATGTAACTGTATATCACTGTAATACGTGTATTATAGGTGTGGTCTGGTGGTTGATGTTACTGAACATCACTGTATTACATGTAGTTTAGGTGTGGCCTGGTGGTGGATGTTACTGTATATCACTCTATTACACGTATTATAGGTGTGGTCTGGTAGTGGATGTTACTGTATATCACTGTATTACATGTATTATTGGTATGGCCTGGTGGTGGATGTTACTGCAAATCACTGTATTACGTGTATTATAGGTGTGGCCTGGAGGTGAATGTTACTGTATATCACTGTATTACGTGTATTATGGGTATGGCCTGGTGGTGGATGTTACTGCATATCACTGTATAAAATGTATTATAATTTATGGCCTGGTGGTGGATGTTACTGCATATCACTGTATAACATGTATTATATGTATGGCCTGTTGGTGGATATTACTGCATATAACTGTATTATATGTAATATAGGTATGGCCTGGTGGTGGATGTTACAGTATATCACTGTTTTGCATGTATTATAGGTATGGCCTGGCGGGGGATGTTACTGCATGCCACTGTATTACATGTATTATAGGTTTGGCCTGGTAGTGGATGTTACTGCATATCACTGTATTACATGTATTATAGGTTTGGTCTGGTGGTAGATGTTACTGCATGTCACTGTATTACATGTATTATAGGTATTGCCTGGTGGAGTTTGGTACTGCATATCACTGTATTACATGTATTACAGGTGTGGCCTGGTGGTGGATGTTACTGTATATCATTGTATTACGTGTATTATAGATATGGCTTGGTGGTGGATGTTACTACATATCACTTTATTACATGTATTATAGGTATGACCTGGTGGTGGATATTGCTACATGTCAATGTATTACGTGTTATAGGTATGGCCTAGTGGTGGATGTTACTGTATATCACTGTATTACATGTAATATAGGTATGGTCTGGTGGTGGATGTAACTGTATACAATGTATTACGTGTATTATAGGTGTGGTCTGGTGGGGGATGTTTCTGTACATCACTGTATTACATGTTATATATGTATGACCTGGTGGTTGATGTTACTGTATATCACTGTAATACGTGTATTATAGGTGTGGCCTGGTGGTGAATGTTACTGTATATCACTGTATTAAGTGTATCATAAGTATGGCCTAGTGCTGGATGTTACTGCATATCACTGAATTACATGTAGTATAGGTGTGGTCTGGTGGTTGATGTTACTGAACATCACTGTATTACATGTAGTTTAGGTGTGGTCTGGTGGTGGATGTTACTGTAAATCACTCTATTACACGTATTATAGGTGTGGTCTGGTAGTGGATGTTACAGTATATCACTGTATTACATGTATTATAGGTATGGCCTGGTGGTGGATGTTACTGCAAATCGCTGTATTACATGTATTATAAGTATGGCCTGGTGGTGGATGTAACTGTATATCACGGTATTAAGTGTATTACACGTGTGGTCTGGTGGTGGATGTTACTGTTTATCACTGTATTACGTGTATTATAGGTGTGGCCTGGAGGTCAATGTTACTGTATATCACTGTATTACGTGTATTATAGGTATGACCTGGTGGTGGATGTTACTGCATATCACTGTATAACATGTATTATAGGTATGGCCTGTTGGTGGATGTTACTGCATATCACTGTATAACATGTATTATTGGTATGGCCTGGTGGTGGATATTACTGCATATAACTGTATTATATGTAATATATGTATGGCCTGGTGGTGGATGTTACTGTATATCACTGTTTTACATGTATTATAGGTTTGGCCTGGCGGGGGATGTTACTGCATACCACTGTATTACGTGTATTATAGGTTTGGCCTGGTAGTGGATGTTACTGCATATCACTGTATTACATGTATTATAGGTTTGGTCTGGTGGTGGATGTTACTGCATGTCACTGTATTACATGTATTATAGGTATTGCCTGGTGGAGGTTGGTACTGCATATCACTGTATTACATGTATTACAGGTGTGGCCTGGTGGTGGATGTTACTGTATATCATTGTATTACGTGTATTATAGGTATGGCTTGGTGGTGGATGTTACTTCATATCACTTTATTACATGTATTATAGGTATGACCTGGTGGTGGATATTGCTACATGTCACTGTATTACGTGTTATAGGTATGGCCTAGTGGTGGATGTTACTGTATATCACTGTATTACATGTAATATAGGTATGGTCTGGTGGTGGATGTAACTGTATACAATGTATTACGTGTATTATAGGTGTGGTCTGGTGGGGGATGTTTCTGGACATCACTGTATTACATGTTATATATGTATGGCCTGATGGTTGATGTTACTGTATATCACTGTAATACGTGTATTATAGGTGTGGCCTGGTTGTGAATGTTACTGTATATCAATGTATTAAGTGTATTATAGGTATGGCCTAGTGGTGGATGTTACTGCATATCACTGAATTACATGTAGTATAGGTGTGGCCTGGTGGTGGATATTACTGTACATCACTATATTACGTGTATTATAGGTGTGGTCTGGTGGATGTTACTGTACATCACTGTATTACATGTATTATAGGTATTGCCTGGTGGTGGATGTTACTGTATATCACTGTATTACATGTATTATAGGTGTGGTCTGATCGTTGAGGTTACTGAATATCACTGTATTACATGTATTATAGGTATATCCTGGTGGTGGATGTTACTGCAAATCACTGTATTACATGAAATATATGTATGCCCTGGTGTGGATGTAACTGTTTATCACTGTATTACATGTATTATAGGCATGGCCTGGTTGTGGATGTTACTGTATATCACTGTATTACGTGTATTATAGGTATGGCCTGGTGGTGGATGTTACTGCATATCACTGTATAACATGTATTATAGGTATGGCCTGGTGGTGGATGTTACTGCATATCACTGTATAAAATGTATTATAAGTATGGCCTGGTGGTGGATGTTACCGCATGTCACTGTATAAAATGTATTATAAGTATTACCTGGTGTCGGATGTTACTGCATGTAACTGTATAACATGTATTATAGGTATGGCCTGGTGGTGGATATTACTGCATATAACTGTATTATATGTAATATAAGTATGGCTTGGTGGTGGATGTTACTGTATATCACTGTTTTACATGTATTATAGGTATGGCCTGGCGGGGGATGTTACTGCATACCACTGTATTACATGTATTATAGGTTTGTCCTGGTAGTGGATGTTACTGCATATCACTGTATTACATGTATTATAGGTTTGGTCTGGTGGTGGATGTTACTGCATGTCACTGTATTACATGTATTATAGGTATTGCCTGGTGGAGGTTCGTACTGTATTATAGGTATGACCTGGTGGTGGATATTGCTACATGTCACTGTATTACGTGTTATAGGTATGGCCTAGTGGTGGATGTTACTGTATATCACTGTATTACATGTAATATAGGTATGGTCTGGTGGTGGATGTAACTGTATACAATGTATTACGTGTACTATAGGTGTGGTCTGGTGGGGGATGTTTCTGTACATCACTGTATTACATGTTATATATGTATGGCCTGGTGGTTGATGTTACTGTATATCACTGTAATACGTGTATTATAGGTGTGGCCTGGTGGTGAATGTTACTGTATATCACTGTATTAAGTGTATTATAGGTATGGCCTATTGGTGGATGTTACTGCATATCACTGAATTACATGTAGTATAGGTGTGGCCTGGTGGTGGATGTTACTGTACATCACTATATTACGTGTATTATAGGTGTGGTCTGGTGGTGGATGTTACTGTACATCACTGTATTACATGTATTATAGGTATGGCCTGGTGGTGGATGTTACTGTATATCACTGTATTACATGTATTATAGGTATATCCTGGTGGTGGATGTTACTGCAAATCACTGTATTACATGAAATATATGTATGCCCTGGTGTGGATGTAACTGTTTATCACTGTATTACATGTATTATAGGCATGGCCTGGTTGTGGATGTAACTGTATATCACTGTATTACGTGTATTATAGGTGTGGTCTGGTGGTTGATGTTACTGAACATCACTGTATTACATGTAGTTTAGGTATGGCCTGGTGGTGGATGTTACTGTATATCACTCTATTACACGCATTATAGGTGTGGTCTGGTAGTGGATGTTACTGTATATCACTGTATTACATGTATTATAGGTATGGCCTGGTGGTGGATGTTACTGCAAATCACTGTATTACATGTATTATGAGTATTGCATGGTGGTGGATGTAAATGTATATCACTGTATTACGTGTATTATACGTGTGGTCTGGTGGTGGATGTTACTACATATCCCTGTATTACATGTAATATAGGTATGGACTGTTGGTGGATGTTACTGCATATCACTGTATTACATGTATTATAGGTGTGGTCTGGTGGTGGATGTTACTGCATATCACTGTATTACATGTAATATAGGTATGGCCTGGTGGTGGATGTTACTGTATATCACTGTTTTACATGTATTATAGGTATGGCCTAGTGGTGGATGTTACTGCATATCACTGAATTACATGTAGTATAGGTGTGGCCTGGTGGTGGATGTTACTGTACATCACTATATTACGTGTATTATAGGTGTGGTTTGGTGGTGGAGGTTACTGTACATCACTGTATTACATGTATTATAGGTATGGCCTGGTGGTGGATGTTACTGTATATCACTGTATTACATGTATTATAGGTGTGGTCTGATAGTGGAGGTTACTGTTTATCACTGTATTACATGTATTACAGGTATATCCTGGTGGTGGATGTTACTGCAAATCACTGTATTACATGAAATATATGTATGCCCTGGTGTGGATGTAACTGTTTATCACTGTATTACATGTATTATAGGTATGGCCTGGTGGTGGATGTAACTGCATATCACTGTATTACGTGTATTATAGGTGTGGTCTGGTGGTTGATGTTACTGAACATCACTGTATTACATGTAGTTTAGGTATGGCCTGGTGGTGGATGTCACTGTATGTCACTGTATTACATGTATTATAGGTGTGGTCTGGTAGTGGAGGTTACTGTATATCACTGTATTACATGTATTATAGGTATGGCCTGGTGGTGGATGTTACTGCAAATCACTGTATTACATGTATTATAAGTATGTCCTGGTGGTGGATGTAACTGTATATCACTGTATTACGTGTATTATACGTGTGGTCTGGTGATGGATGTTACTGTATATCACTGTATTACATGTATTTTAGGTATGGCCTGGTGGTGGATGTTACTGCATATCACTGCATTACATGTATTATAGGTGTGGTCTGGTGGTGGATGTTACTGCATATCACTGTATTACATGTATTATAGGTATTGCGTGGTGGCGGATGTTACTGTATATCACTGTATTACATGTATTATAGGTGTGGCCTGGTGGTGAATGTTACTGTATATCACTGTATTACGTGTATTATAGATATGGGCTGGTGGTGGGTGTTACTGCATATCACTGTATTGCATGTAATATAGGTGTGGTCTGTTGGTGGATGCTACTATACATCACTGTATTACGTGTATTATAGGTAAGACCTGGTGGTGGATGTTACTACATGTCACTGTATTACGTGTATTATAGGTGTTGTCTGGTGGGGGATGTTTCTATACATCACTGTATTACATGTTATATATGTATGGCCTGGTGGTGGATGTTACTGCATATCACTGTATTACATGTAATATAGGTATGGCCTGGTTGTGGATGTTACTGTACATCACTGTATTACATGTATTATAGGTATATCCTGGTGGTGGTTGTTACTGCATATCACTGTATTACATGTATTATAGGTGTGGTCTGGTGGTGGATGTTACTGCATATCACTGTATTACATGTATTATAGGTATGGCCTGGTGGTGGATGTTACTGTATATCACTGTATTACATGTATTATAGGTGTGGTCTGATAGTGGAGGTTACTGTTTATCACTGTATTACATGTATTACAGGTATATCCTGGTGGTGGATGTTACTGCAAATCACTGTATTACATGAAATATATGTATGCCCTGGTGTGGATGTAACTGTTTATCACTGTATTACATGTATTATAGGTATGGACTGGTGGTGGATGTAACTGTATATCACTGTATTACGTGTATTATAGGTGTGGTCTGGTGGTTGATGTTACTGAACATCACTGTATTACATGTAGTTTAGGTATGGTCTGGTGGTGGATGTTACTGTATGTCACTGTATTACATGTATTATAGGTGTGGTCTGGTAGAGGATGTTACTGTATAGCACTGCATTACATGTATTATAGGTATGGCCTGGTGGTGGATGTTACTGCAAATCACTGTATTACATGTATTATAAGTATGGCCGGGTGGCGGATGTAACTGTATATCACTGTATTACGTGTATTATACGTGTGGTCTGGTGGTGGATGTTACTGTATATCACTGTATTACATGTATTTTAGGTGTGGTCTGGTGGAGGATGTTACTGCATATCACTGTATTACATGTATTATAGGTATTGCGTGGTGGCGGATGTTACTGTATATCACTGTATTACATGTATTATAGGTGTGGCCTGGTGGTGAATGTTACTGTATATCACTGTATTACGTGTATTATAGATATGGCCTGGTGGTGGGTGTTACTGCATATCACTGTATTGCATGTAATATAGGTGTGGTCTGGTGGTGGATGCTACTATACATCACTGTATTACGTGTATTATAGGTATGACCTGGTGGTGGATGTTACTACATGTCACTGTATTACGTGTATTATAGATATGGCCTGGTGGTGGATGTTACTATGTATCACTGTATTACGTGTATTATAGGTGTTGTCTGGTGGGGGATGTTTCTGTACATCACTGTATTACATGTTATATATGTATGGCCTGGTGGTGGATGTTACTGCATATCACTGTATTACATGTAATATAGGTATGGCCTGGTTGTGGATGTTACTGTACATCACTGTATTACATGTATTATAGGTATATCCTGGTGGTGGATGTTACTGCATATCACTGTATTACATGTATTATAGGAGTGGTCTGGTGGTGGATGTTACTGCATATCACTGTATTACATGTAATATAGTATGGCCTGGTGGTGGATGTTACTGTATATCACTGTTTTACATGTATTATAGGTATGGCCTAGTGGTGGATGTTACTGCATATCACTGAATTACATGTAGTATAGGTGTGGCCTGGTGGTGGATGTTACTGTACATCACTATATTACGTGTATTATAGGCATGGTCTGGTGGTCGATGTTACTGAATATCACTGTATTACGTGTATTATAGGTATGGCCTGGTGGTGTATGTTACTGAATATCACTGTATTACATGTATTATAGGAATGGGCTGGTGGTGGATGTTACGGCATATCACTGTATTACATGTAATATAGGTATGGTCTGGTGGTGGATGTAACTGTATACAATGTATTACGTGTATTATACGTGTGGTCTGGTGGGGGATGTTTCTGTACATCACTGTATTACATGTAATATATGTATGGCCTGGTGGTTGATGTTACTGTATATCACTGTATTAAGTGTATTATAGGTATGGCCTGGTGGGGGATGTTACTGCATATCACTGTATAACATGTATTATAGGTATGGCCTGGTGGTGGATGTTACTGCATATCTCTGTATTACATGTAATATAGGTATGGCCTGGTGGTGGATGTTACTGTATATCACTGTATTACATGTATTATAGGTATGGCCTAGTGGTGGATGTTACTGCATATCCCTGTATTACATGTATTATAGCAATGGCCGGGTGGTGGATGTTACTGCAAATCACTGTATTACATGTATTATAAGTATGGCCTGGAGGTGGATGTAACTGTATATCACTATTACGTGTATTATACGTGTGGTCTGGTGGTGGATGTTACTGCATATCCCTGTATTACATGTAATATAGGTATGGACTGTTGGTGGATGTTACTGCATATCACTGTATTACATGTATTATAGGTGTGGTCTGGTGGTGGATGTTACTGCATATCACTGTATTACATGTAATATAGGTATGGCCTGGTGGTAAATGTTACTGTATATCACTGTTTTACATGTATTATAGGTATGGCCTAGTGGTGTATGTTACTGCATATCACTGAATTACATGTAGTATAGGTGTGGCCTGGTGGTGGATGTTACTGTACATCACTATATTACGTGTATTATAGGTGTGGTCTGGTGGTGGATGTTACTGTACATCACTGTATTACATGTATTATAGGTATGGCCTGGTGGTGGATGTTACTGTATATCACTGTATGACATGTCTTATAGGTGTGGTCAAATAGTTGAGGTTACTGTATATCAGTGTATTACATGTATTATAGGTATATCCTGGTGGTGGATGTTACTGCAAATCACTGTATTACATGAAATATATGTATGCCCTGGTGTGGATGTAACTGTTTATCACTGTATTACATGTATTATAGGTATGGCCTGGTGGTGGATGTAACTGTATATCACTGTAATACGTGTATTATAGGTGAGGTCTGGTGGTTGATGTTACTGAACATCACTGTATTACATGTAGTTTAGGTGTTCCCTGGTGGTTGATGTTACTGTATATCACTCTATTACACGTATTATAGGTGTGGTCTGGTAGTGGATGTTACTGTATATCACTGTATTACATGTATTATAGGTACGGCCTGGTAATGGATGTTACTGCAAATCACTGTATTACATGTATTATAAGTATGGCCTGGTGGTGGATGTAACTGTATATCACTGTATTACGTGTATTATACGTGTTGTCTGGTGGTGGATGTTACTGTATATCACTGTATTACGTGTATTATAGGTGTGGCCTGGGGGTGAATGTTACTGTATATCACTGTATTACGTGTATTATAGATATGGCCTGGTGGTGGATGTTACTGCATATCACTGTATAACATGTATTATAGGTATGGCCTGGTGGTGGATATTACTGCACATAACTGTATTATATGTAATATAGATATGGGCTGGTGGTGGATGTTACTGTATATCACTGTTTTACATGTATTATAGGTATGGCCTGGCGGGGGATGTTACTGCATACCACTGTATTACATGTATTATAGGTTTGGCCTGGTAGTGGATGTTACTGCATATCACTGTATTACATGTATTATAGGTTTGGTCTGGTGGTGGATGTTACTGCATGTCACTGTATTACATGTATTATAGGTATTGCCTGGTGGAGGTTGGTACTGCATATCACTGTATTACATGTATTACAGGTGTGGCCTGATGGTGGATGTTACTGTATATCATTGTATTACGTGTATTATAGATATGGCTTGGTGGTGGATGTTACTACATATCACTTTATTACATGTATTATAGGTATGACCTGGTGGTGGATATTGCTACATGTCACTGTATTACGTGTTATACGTATGGCCTAGTGGTGGATGTTACTGTATATCATTGTATTACATGTATTATAGGTATGGCCTGGTGGTGGATGTTACTGCATATCACTGTATTACATGTATTATAGGAATGGTCTGGTCGTGGATGTTACTGTATATCACTGTATTACGTGTATTATAGGTGTGGTCTGGTGGTGGATGTTTCCGTATATCACTGTATTACATGTATTATAGGTATGACCTGATGGTGGATGTTACTGTATATCACTCTATTGCATGTATTATAGGTATGGCCTGGTGGTGGATGTTACTGTATATCACTGTATTACATGTATTATAGGTCTGGTCTGATGGTAGATGTTACTGTACATCACTGTATTACGTGTATTATAGGTGTGGTCTGATGGTGGATGTTACTGTACATCACTGTATTACGTGTATTATAGGTATGGCCTGGTGGTGGATGTTACTGCATATCACTGTATTACATATATTATAGATGTGGTCTGGTGGTGGATGTTACTGCATATTACATGTATTATAGGTATGGCCTGGTGGTGGATGTTACTGTATATCACTGTATTACGTGTATTAAAGGTATGGCCTGGAGTTGGATGTTACTACATATCACTGTATTACATGTATTATAGTTGTGGTCTGGTGGTGGATGTTATTATACCTCACTGTATTACATGTATTATAGGTATGACCTGGTGGTGGATGTTACTACATGTCACTGTAACACGTGTAATATAGGTATGGCCTGGTGGTGGATGTTACTGTATATCACTGTATTACATATATTATAGGTATGGCATGGTGGTGGATGTTACTGCATATCACTGTATAACATGTATTATAGGTATGTCCTGGTGGTGGATGTTACTGCATATCACGGTATTACATGTAGTATAGGTATGTCCTGGTGGTGGATGTTACTGTATATCACTTTATTACGTGTATTATAGGTATGGCCTGGTGGTGGATGTTACTGAATATTATTAATATTATATATTTTCTTTATTTTGATTTGTCTAACGATACCACGTGGTCATTTTGTATTTCTTTGAGCACGTATAATATACATGAAAATAGAATTTTCCAATGATATTTTGTTATGCTGCATACATATACAGCACGTTACTAAAAGTAGATTTCAAAAATTCAAAAAGTTAAATCGGAATATCAGATGACAAATTTATCCAATCAAAATACTAGTTTAAGTGGTTTCCTCTGCACGAGATGTCGGTTGCAGACGAGAATTATGTCTTCCAGAAGGATATTGGTAAATTTTATGTAGAAAAACGGGTCTGTGTATTTTGTGATGTGGAATACTTGTCAGAGAACAATTATAAATTTATTATGTATGTAGACTCGTACTCATATTACATTTTAAAAATCTGTCAAACAAATGGTGTGCACACAAAAAATTAAAATATTGTTCAACAATCATGACAATAGGTTATATTAATAATATAACAATGATAGCTTAAGATTCGGTCAATACGAGAATATATCGACCAACAGATGAATATCGACCTCTGACTGCGTCATAAGTCGATATGCAAATCTGTTTGGTCGATATATTATCGTATCGACCTCATACCAAAGCTATAATTGTATAATATCACTGTATTACATGTATTATAGGTGTGGTCTGGTGGTGGATGTTATTATACATCATTGTAATACGTGTATTATAGGTATGGCCTAGTGGTGGATGTTACTGTATATCACTGTATTACATGTATTATAGGTATGGCCTGGTGGTGGATGTTACTACATATCACTGTATTACATGTATTATAGGTATGGTCTGGTGGTGGATGTTACTGCATATCACTGTATTACATGTATTATAGGTATAGCCTGGTTGTGGATATTACTGCATATAACTGTATTACATGTAATATAGGTATGGCCTGGTGGTGGATGTTACTGTATATCACTGTTTTACATGTATTATAGGTATTGCCTCGTGGTGGATGTTACTGCATACCACTGTATTACATGTATTTTAAGTTTGGCCTGGTAGTGGACGTTACTGCATATCACTGTATTACATGTATTATAGGTGTGGTTTGGTGATGGATGTTACTGCATGTCACTGTATTACATGTATTATAGGTATGATCTGGTGGTGGATATTACTGTATATCACTGTATTACGTGTATTATAGGTATTGCCTGGTGGTGGATGTTACTGCATATCACTGTATTACATGGATTATAGGTATGGCCTGGTGGTGGATGTTACTGCATATCACTGCATCACGTGTATTATAGGTATGACCTGGTGGCGGATGTTACTGCATGTCACTGTATAACATGTATTATAGGTATGGCCTGGTGGTGGATGTTACTGCATATCACTGTATTACATGTATTATAGGTGTGGTCTGGTGCTGGATGTTACTGGATATCACTGTATTACATGTATTATAGGTATGACCTGTGGTGGATATTACTGCATATCGCTGTATTGCATGTATTATAGGTAAGACCTAGTGGTGGATGTTACTACATGTCACTGTATTACGTGTATTATAGGTATGGCCTGGTGGTGGATGTTACTATATATCACTGTATTACGTGTATTATAGGTGTGGTCTGGTGGGGGATGTTTCTGTACATCACTGTATTACATGTTATATATGTATGGCCTGGTGGTTGATGTTACTGCATATCACTGTATTACATGTAATATAGGTATGGCATGGTGGTGAATGTTACTGTATATCACTGTATTACGTGTATTATAGGTGTGGCCTTAAGGTGAATGTTATTGTATATCACTGTATTACGTGTATTATAGCTATGGCCTGGTGGTGGATGTTACTGCATATAACTGTATTACATGTAATATAGGTATGGCCTGGTGGTGGATGTTACCGTATACCACTGTTTTACATGTATTATAGGTATGGCCTGGTGGTGGATGCTACTGCATACCACTGTATTACAAGTTATTTAGGTTTGGCCTGGTAGTGGATGTTACTGCATATCACTGTATTACATGTATTATAGGTGTGGTCTGTTGGTGGATGTTACTGCATGTCACTGTATTACATGTATTATAGGTATTGCCTGGTGGTGGTTGGTACTGCATATCACTGTATTACATGTATTATAGGTATTGGCTGGTGGTGGTTGGTACTGCATATCACTGTATTACATGTATTTTAAGTATTGCCTGGTTGTGGATGTTTCTGTATATCACTGTATTACATGTATTATAGGTATGACCTGGTGGTGGATATTACTGCACATCACTGTATTACATGTATTATAGGTGTGGTCTGGTGGTGGATGTTACTGCATGTCACTGTATAACATGTACTATAGGTATGGCCTGGTGGCGGATGTTACTGTATATCACTGTATTACGTGTATTATAGGTATGGCCTGGTAGTGTATGTTATACAATTATAGCCTTTAAATTAGGTCGATATGAAAAAATATCGACATGAGAACATATCGACCGACAACGAAGTTGGAGGTCGATATGTTATCTCATGTCGATATTTTTCATATCGACCGTAGTTAAAGGCTATAATTGTTATATTATTAATTGATATATTTTTATGCACATCTGTATATACTAGTATTTTAAAGGAATTTAGTTCAATGTTCTTTTGATAAGTTTACTGTTTTGATGGGTTTTGTGACATGTACGAAAATATCACATTTCATTTCAATATCATCTGAAATTATGAAAACTTTCAATTTAAAAGATTTATAAATACAAAAATACATGCATCATATTGAAATATTTTGCAATTTTTCACAATGTACATACTTTCCTAACTTTCAAACCGGAAACAGACAGAAGTCATTCTGATTGGCTGTTTAAAGGGGAATTCAAATTATTTAAAAATAGCCGTGCAATATCATGTTTTCTAAATATAACCGTGCAACATCACTTTTCTATCAGCCGTTTTCAAAGAACCTTACCAAATACAGCATGTCACGTGACAGGCTTTACACTAATCAAATTTATCAGAAAAATATCAATTAATAGTATTACTGCATATCACTGTATTACATGTATTATAGGTAAGACCTGGTGGTGGATGTTACTACATGTCACTGTATTACGTGTATTATAGGTATGGCCTGGTGGTGGATGTTACTATATATCACTGTATTACGTGTATTATAGGTGTGGTCTGGTGGGGGATGTTTCTGTACATCATTGTATTACATGTTATATATGTATGGCCTGGCGGTGGATGTTATTGCATATCACTGTATTACATGTAATATAGGTATGGCCTGGTGGTGAATGTTAGTATGTCCTGGTGGTGGATGTTACTGCATATCACTGTATAACATGTATTATAGGTATGGCCTGGTGGTGGATATTACTGCGTATAACTGTATTACATGTAATGTAGGTATGACCTGGTGGTGGATGTTACTGTATATCACTGTTTTACACGTATTATAGGTATGGCCTGGTGGTGGATGTTACTGCATACCACTGTATTACATGTATTATAGGTTAGGCCTGGTAGTGGATGTTACTGCATATCACTGTATTACATGTATTATTGGAGTGGTCTGGTGGTGGATGTTACTGCATGTCACTGTATTACATGTATTATAGGTATTGCATGGTGGTGGTAGGTACTGCATATCACTGTATTACATGTATTACAGGTGTGGCCTGGTGGTGGATGTTTCTGTATTTCACTGTATTACATGTATTATAGGTATGACCTGGTGGTGGATATTACTGCATATCACTGTATTACATGTATTATAGGTGTGGTCTGGTGGTGGATGTACTGTAAATCACTGTATTACATGTATTTTAGGTATGGTCTGGTGGTGGATATTACTGTATATCACTGTATTACGTGTATTATAGGTAATGCCTGGTGGTGGATGTTACTGCATATCACTGTATTACATGTATTATAGGTATGGCCTGGTGGTGGATGTTACTGAATATCACTGTATTACATGTATTATAGGTATGGCCTGGTGGTGGATGTTACTGAATATCACTGTATTACGTGTATTATAGGTATGACCTGGTGGCGGATGTTACTGCATGTCACTGTATAAGATGTATTATAGGTATGGCCTGGTGGTGCATGTTACTGCATATCACTGTATAACATGTATTATAGGTATGGTCTGGTGGTGGATATTACTGTATATCACTGTTTTACATGTGTTATAGGTATGGCCTGGTGGTGGATGTTACTGTATATCACTGTTTTACATGTGTTATAGGTATGGCCTGGTGGTGGATGTTACTGCATGTCACTGTATTACATGTATTATAGGTATTGCCTGGTTGTGGTAGATACTGCATATCACTGTATTACATGTGTTATAGGTGTGGTCTGGTGGTGGATGTTACTGTATGTCACTGTATTACATGTATTATAGGTATTGCCTGGTGGCGGTTGGTACTGCATATCACTGTATTACATGTATTACAGGTGTGGCCTGGTGGTGGATGTTTCTGTATTTCACTATGTTACATGTATTATATGTATTACCTGGTGGTGGATATTACTGCATATCACTGTATTACATGTACTATAGGTATGGCCTTTTGGTGGATGTTACTGAATATCACTGTATTACATGTATTAGAGGTGTGGCCTGGTGCTGGATGTTACTGGATATCACTGTATTACATGTATTATAGGTATGACCTGTGGTGGATATTACTGCATATCGCTGTATTGCATGTATTATAGGTATGGTCTGGTGGTGGATGTTACTGTATATCACTGTATTACGTGTATTATAGGTATGGCCTGGTAGTTGTTTGTTACTGCATATAACTGTATTACATGTATTATAGGTAAGACCTGGTGGTGGATGTTACTACATGTCACTGTATTACGTGTATTATAGGTATGCCCTGGTGGTGGATGTTACTATATATCACTGTATTACTTGTATTATAGGTGTGGTCTGGTGGGGGATGTTTCTGTACATCACTGTATTACATGTGTTATAGGTGTGGTCTGGTGGTGGATATTACTGCATGTCACTGTATTACATGTATTATAGGTATTGCCTGGTGGTGGTTGGTACTGCATATCACTGTATTACATTTATTACAGGTGTGGCCTGGTGGTGGATGTTTCTGTATTTCACTGTATTACATGTATTATAGGTATGACATGGTGGTGGATATTACTGCATATCACTGTATTACATGTATTATAGGTATTGCCTGGTGGTGTATGTTACTGCATATCACTGTATTACATGTATTATAGGTATGGTCTGGTGGTGGATATTACTGTATATCACTGTATTACGTGTATTATAGGTATTGCCTGGTGGTGTATGTTACTGCATATCACTGTATTACATGTATTATAGGTATGGCCTTTTGGTGGATGTTACTGAATATCACTGTATTACATGTATTAGAGGTGTGGTCTGGTGCTGGATGTTACTGGATATCACTGTATTACATGTATTATAGGTATGACCTGTGGTGGATATTACTGCATATCGCTGTATTGCATGTATTATAGGTATGGTCTGGTGGTGGATGTTACTGTATATCACTGTATTACGTGTATTATAGGTATGGCCTGTAGTTGTTTGTTACTGCATATAACTGTATTACATGTATTATAGGTAAGACCCGGTGGTGGATGTTACTACATGTCACTGTATTACGTGTATTATAGGTATGCCCTGGTGGCGGATGTTACTATATATCACTGTATTACGTGTATTATAGGTGTGGTCTGGTGGGGGATGTTTCTGTACATCACTGTATTACATGTTATATATGTATGACCTGGTGGTGGATGTTACTGCATATCACTGTATTACATGTAATATAGGTATGGCCTGGTGGTGAATGTTACTGTATATCACTGTATTACATGTATTATAGGTGTGGCCTTAAGTTGAATGTTATTGTATATCACTGTATTACGTGTATTATAGGTATGACCTGGTGGCGGATGTTACTGCATGTCACTGTATAACATGTATTATAGGTATGGCCTGGTGGTGGATGTTACTGCATATCACTGAATTACATGTATTATAGGTATGACCTGGTGGCGGATGTTACTTCATGTCACTGTATAACATGTATTATAGGTATGGCCTGGTGGTGGATGTTACTGCATATCACTGAATTACATGTATTATAGGTGTGGTCTGGTGCTGGATGTTACTGGATATCACTGTATTACATGTATTATAGGTATGGCCTGGTGGTGGATGTTACTGTATGTCACTGTATTACATGTATTATAGGTATTGCCTGGTGGTGGTTATACTGCATATCACTGTATTATAAGTATTACAGATGTGGCCTTGTGGTGGATGTTTCTGTATTTCACTGTATTACATGTATTATAAGTATGATCTGGTGGCTGATATTAATGCATATCACTGTATTACATGTATTATAGGTGTGGTCTGGTGGTGGATGTACTGTATATCACTGTATTACATGTATTTTAGGTATGGTCTGGTGGTGGATATTACTGTATATCACTGTATTACGTGTATTATAGGTATTGCCTGGTGGTGGATGTTACTGCATATCACTGTATTACATGTATTATAGGTGTGGTCTGGTGCTGGATGTTACTGGATATCACTGTATTACATGTATTATAGGTATGGCCTGGTGGTGGATGTTACTGTATGTCACTGTATTACATGTATTATAGGTATTGCCTGGTGGTGGTTGGTACTGCATATCACTGTATTATATGTATTACAGGTGTGGCCTTGTGGTGGATGTTTCTGTATTTCACTATATTACATGTATTATAGGTATGACCTGGTGGTGGATATTAATGCATATCACTGTATTACATGTATTATAGGTGTGGTCTGGTGGTGGATGTACTGTATATCACTGTACTACATGTCGTTTAGGTATGGTCTGGTGGTGGATATTACTGTATATCACTGTATTACGTGTATTATAGGTATGGCCTGGTGGTGGATGTTACTGAATATCACTGTATTACATGTATTAGAGGTGTGGTCTGGTGCTGGATGTTACTGGATATCACTGTATTACATGTATTATAGGTATGACCTGTGGTGGATATTACTGCATATCGCTGTATTGCATGTATTATAGGTATGGTCTGGTGGTGGATATTACTGTATATCACTGTATTACATGAATTATAGGTATGGTCTGGTGGTGGATGTTACTGTATATCACTGTATTACGTGTATTATAGGTATGGTCTGGTAGTTGTTTGTTACTGCATAGAACTGTATTACATGTATTATAGGTAAGACCTGGTGGTGGATGTTACTACATGTCACTGTATTACGTGTATTATAGGTATGCCCTGGTGGTGGATGTTACTATATATCACTGTATTACGTGTATTATAGGTGTGGTCTGGTGGGGGATGTTTCTGTACATCACTGTATTACATGTTATATATGTATGGCCTGGTGGTGGATCTTACTGCATGTCACTGTATTACAGGTAATATAGGTATGGCCTGGTGGTGAATGTTACTGTATATCACTGTATTACGTGTATTATAGGTGTGGCCTTAAGTTGAATGTTATTGTATATCACTGTATTACGTGTATTATAGGTATTGCCTGGTGGTGGATGTTACTGCATATCACTGTATTACATGTATTATAGGTATGGCCTGGTGGTGGATATTACTGCATATAACTGTATTACATGTAATATAGGTATGGCCTGGTGGTGGATGTTACTGTATATCACTGTTTTACATGTATTATAGGTATGGCCTGGTGGTGGATGTTACTGCATACCACTGTATTACATATATTATAGGTTGGCCTTGTAGTGGATGTTACTGCATATCACTGCATTACATGTATTATTGGTGTGGTCTGGTGGTGGATGTTACTGCATGTCACTGTATTACATGTATTATAGGTATTGCATGGTGGTGGTTGGTACTGCATATCACTGTATTACATGTATTACAGGTGTAGCCTGGTGGTGGATGTTTCTGTATATCACTGTATTACATGTATTATAGGTATGACCTGGTGGTGAATATTACTGCATATCACTGTATTACATGTATTATAGGTGTGGTCTGGTGGTGGATGCTACTATATATCACTGTATTACATGTATTATAGGTATGGCCTGGTGGTGGATATTACTGTATATCACTGTATTACGTGTATTATAGGTATTGCCTGTTGGTGGATGTTACTGCATATCACTGTATTACATGTATTATAGGTATGGCCTGGTGGTGGATGTTAGTGTATATCACTGTATTACGTGTATTATAGGTGTGGCCTTAAGTTGAATGTTATTGTTTATCACTGTATTACGTGTATTATAGGTATGGCCTGGCGGTGGATGTTACTGCATATCACTGTATTACATGTATTATAGGTATGTCCTGGTGGTGGATATTACTGCATATAACTGTATTACATGTAATATAGGTAAGACCTGGTGGTGGATGTTACTACATGTCTCTGTATTACGTGTATTATAGGTATGCCCTGGGGGTGGATGTTACTAAATATCACTGTATTACGTGTATTGTAGGTGTGGTCTGGTGGGGGATGTTTCTGTACATCACTGTATTACATGTTATATATGTATGGCCTGGTGGTGGATGTTACTACATATCACTGTATTACATGTAATATAGGTATGGCCTGGTGGTGAATGTTACTGTATATCACTGTATTACGTGTATTATAGGTGTGGCCTTAAGTTGAATGTTATTGTATATCACTGTATTACGTGTATTATAGGTATGACCTGGTGGCGGATGTTACTGCATATCACTGTATAACATGTATTATAGGTATGGCCTGGTGGTGGATGTTACTGCATATCACTGAATTACATGTATTATAGGTATGACCTGGTGGCGGATGTTACTGCATGTCACTGTATAACATGTATTATAGGTATGGCCTGGTGGTGGATATTACTGCATATAACTGTATTACATGTAATATAGGTATGGCCTGGTGGTGGATGTTCCTGTATATCACTGTTTTACATGTATTATAGGTATGGCCTGGTGGTGGATGTTACTGCATACCACTGTATTACATATATTATAGTTTGGCCTTGTAGTGGATGTTACTGCATATCACTGTATTACATGTATTATTGGTGTGGTCTGGGGGTGGATGTTACTGCATGTCACTGTATTACATGTATTATAGGTATTGCCTGGTGGTGGTTGGTACTGCATATCACTGTATTACATGTATTACAGGTGTAGCCTGGTGGTGGATGTTTCTGTATATCACTGTATTACATGTATTATAGGTATGACCTGGTGGTGAATATTACTGCATACCACTGTATTACATGTATTATAGGTGTGGTCTGGTGGAGGATGCTACTATATATCACTGTATTACATGTATTATAGGTATGGTCAGGTGGTGGATATTACTGTATATCACTGTATTACGTGTATTATAGGTATTGTAATATAGGTATGGCCTGGTGGTGAATGTTACTGTATATCACTGGATTACGTGTATTATAGGTGTGGCCTTAAGTTGAATGTTATTGTATATCACTGTATTACGTGTATTATAGGTATGACCTGGTGGCGGATGTTACTGCATATCACTGTATAACATGTATTATAGGTATGGCCTGGTGGTGGATGTTACTGCATATCACTGAATTACATGTATTATAGGTATGACCTGGTGGCGGATGTTACTGCATGTCACTGTATAACATGTATTATAGGTATGGACTGGTGGTGGATATTACTGCATATAACTGTATTACATGTAATATAGGTATGGCCTGGTGGTGGATGTTACTGTATATCACTGTTTTACATGTATTATAGGTATGGCCTGGTGGTGGATGTTACTGCATACCACTGTATTACATATATTATAGTTTGGCCTTGTAGTGGATGTTACTGCAAATCACTGTATTACATGTATTATTGATGTGGTCTGGTGGTGGATGTTACTGCATGTCACTGTATTACATGTATTATAGGTATTGCCTGGTGGTGGTTGGTACTGCATATCACTGTATTACATGTATTACAGGTGTAGCCTGGTGGTGGATGTTTCTGTATATCACTGTATTACATGTATTATAGGTATGACCTGGTGGTGAATATTACTGCATATCACTGTATTACATGTATTATAGGTGTGGTCTGGTGGTGGATGCTACTATTTATCACTGTATTTCATGTATTATAGGTATGGTCTGGTGGTGGATATTACTGTATATCACTGTATTACGTGTATTATAGGTATTGCCTGTTGGTGGATGTTACTGCATATCACTGTATTACATGTATTATAGGTATGGCCTGGTGGTGGATGTTAGTGTATATCACTGTATTACATGTATTATAGGTATGCCTGGTGGTGAATATTACTGCATATCACTGTATTACATGTATTATAGGTGTGGTCTGGTGGTGGATGCTACTATATATCACTGTATTACATGTATTATAGGTATGGTCTGGTGGTGGATATTACTGTATATCACTGTATTACGTGTATTATAGGTATTGCCTGTTGGTGGATGTTACTGCATATCACCGTATTACATGTATTATAGGTATGGCCTGGTGGTGGATGTTAGTGTATATCACTGTATTACGTGTATTATAGGTGTGGCCTTAAGTTGAATGTTATTGTATATCACTGTATTACGTGTATTATAGGTATGGCCTGGCGGTGGATGTTACTGCATATCACTGTATTACATGTATTATAGGTATGTCCTGGTGGTGGATATTACTGCATATAACTGTATTACATGTAATATAGGTAAGACCTGGTGGTGGATGTTACTACATGTCTCTGTATTACGTGTATTATAGGTATGCCCTGGGGGTGGATGTTACTAAATATCTCTGTATTACGTGTATTGTAGGTGTGGTCTGGTGGGGGATGTTTCTGTACATCACTGTATTACATGTTATATATGTATGGCCTGGTGGTGGATGTTACTACATATCACTGTATTACATGTAATATAGGTATGGCCTGGTGGTGAATGTTACTGTATATCACTGTATTACGTGTATTATAGGTGTGGCCTTAAGTTGAATGTTATTGTATATCACTGTATTACGTGTATTATAGGTATGACCTGGTGGCGGATGTTACTGCATATCACTGTATAACATGTATTATTGGTATGGCCTGGTGGTGGATGTTACTGCATATCACTGAATTACATGTATTATAGGTATGACCTGGTGGCGGATGTTACTGCATGTTACTGTATAACATGTATTATAGGTATGGACTGGTGGTGGATATTACTGCATATAACTGTATTACATGTAATATAGGTATGGCCTGGTGGTGGATGTTACTGTATATCACTGTTTTACATGTATTATAGGTATGGCCTTGTGGTGGATGTTACTGCATACCACTGTATTACATATATTATAGTTTGGCCTTGTATTGGATGTTACTGCATATCACTGTATTACATGTATTATTGGTATGGTCTGGTGGTGGATGTTACTGCATGTCACTGTATTACATGTATTATAGGTATTGCCTGGTGGTGGTTGGTACTGCATATCACTGTATTACATGTATTACAGGTGTAGCCTGGTGGTGGATGTTTCTGTATATCACTGTATTACATGTATTATAGGTATGACCTGGTGGTGAATATTACTGCATATCACTGTATTACATGTATTATAGGTGTGGTCTGGTGGTGGATGCTACTATATATCACTGTATTACATGTATTATAGGTATGGTCTGGTGGTGGATATTACTGTATATCACTGTATTACGTGTATTATAGGTATTGCCTGTTGGTGGATGTTACTGCATATCACTGTATTACATGTATTATAGGTATGGCCTGGTGGTGGATGTTAGTGTATATCACTGTATTACGTGTATTATAGGTGTGGCCTTAAGTTGAATGTTATTGTATATCACTGTATTACGTGTATTATAGGTATGACCTGGTGGCGGATGTTACTGCATGTCACTGTATAACATGTATTATAGGTATGGCCTGGTGGTGGATGTTACTGCATATCACTGAATTACATGTATTATAGGTATGACCTGGTGGCGGATGTTACTGCATGTCACTGTATAACATGTATTATAGGTATGGCCTGGAGGTGGATGTTACTGCATATCACTGAATTACATGTATTATAGGTGTGGTCTGGTGCTGGATGTACTGTATATCACTGTATTACATGTATTTTAGGTATGGTCCGGTGGTGGATATTACTGTATATTACTGTATTACGTGTATTATAGGTATTGCCTGGTGGTGGATGTTACTGCATATAACTGTATTACATGTATTATAGGTATGGTCTGGTGGTGGATGTTACTGAATATCACTGTATAACATGTATTAGAGGTGTGGTCTGGTGCTGGATGTTACTGGATATCACTCTATTACATGTATTATAGGTATGAGCTGTGGTGGATATTCCTGCATATCGCTGTATTGCATGTATTATAGGTATGGTCTGATGGTGGATGTTACTGTATATCACTGTATTACATAAATTATAGGTATGGTCTGGTGGTGGATGTTACTGTATATCACTGTATTACGTGTATTATAGGTATGGCCTGGTAGTTGTTTGTTACTGCATATAACTGTATTACATGTATTATAGGTAAGACCTGGTGGTGGATGTTACTACATGTCACTGTATTACGTGTATTATAGGTATGCCCTGGTGGTGGATGTTACTATATATCACTGTATTACGTGTATTATAGGTGTGGTCTGGTGGGGGATGTTTCTGTACATCACTGTAGTACATGTTATATATGTATGGCCTGGTGGTGGATGTTACTGCATATCACTGTATTACATGTATTATAGGTATGGTCTGGTGGTGGGTTAGTGTATGTCACTGTATTACATGTATTATAGGTATGACCTGGTGGTGAATATTACTGCATATCACTGTATTACATGTATTATAGGTGTGGTCTGGTGGTGGATGCTACTATATATCACTGTGTTACATGTATTATAGGTATGGTCTGGTGGTGGATATTACTGTATATCACTGTATTACGTGTATTATAGGTATTGCCTGTTGGTGGATGTTACTGCATATCACTGTATTACATGTATTGTAGGTATGGCCTGGTGGTGGATGTTAGTGTATATCACTGTATTACGTGTATTATAGGTGTGGCCTTAAGTTGAATGTTATTGTATATCACTGTATTACGTGTATTATAGGTATGGCCTGGCGGTGGATGTTACTGCATATCACTGTATTACATGTATTATAGGTATGTCCTGGTGGTGGATATTACTGCATATAACTGTATTACATGTAATATAGGTAAGACCTGGTGCTGGATGTTACTACATGTCTCTGTATTACGTGTATTATAGGTATGCCCTGGGGGTGGATGTTACTAAATATCACTGTATTACGTGTATTGTAGGTGTGGTCTGGTGGGGGATGTTTCTGTACATCACTGTATTACATGTTATATATGTATGGCCTGGTGGTGGATGTTACTACATATCACTGTATTACATGTAATATAGGTATGGTCTGGTGGTGAATGTTACTGTATATCACTGTATTACGTGTATTATAGGTGTGGCCTTAAGTTGAATGTTATTGTATATCATTGTATTACGTGTATTATAGGTATGACCTGGTGGCGGATGTTACTGCATATCACTGTATAACATGTATTATTGGTATGGCCTGGTGGTGGATGTTACTGCATATCACTGAATTACATGTATTATAGGTATGACCTGGTGGCGGATGTTACTGCATGTCACTGTATAACATGTATTATAGGTATGGCCTGGTGGTGGATATTACTGCATATAACTGTATTACATGTAATATAGGTATGGCCTGGTGGTGGATGTGACTGTATATCACTGTTTTACATGTATTATAGGTATGGCCTTGTGGTGGATGTTACTGCATACCACTGTATTACATATATTATAGTTTGGCCTTGTAGTGGATGTTACTGCATATCACTGTATTACATGTATTATTGGTGTGGTCTGGTGGTGGATGTTACTGCATGTCACTGTATTACATGTATTATAGGTATTGCCTGGTGGTGGTTGGTACTGCATATCACTGTATTACATGTATTACAGGTGTAGCCTGGTGGTGGATGTTTCTGTATATCACTGTATTACATGTATTATAGGTATGACCTGGTGGTGAATATTACTGCATATCACTGTATTACATGTATTATAGGTGTGGTCTGGTGGTGGATGCTACTATATATCACTGTATTACATGTATTATAGGTATGGTCTGGTGGTGGATATTACTGTATATCACTGTATTACGTGTATTATAGGTATTGCCTGTTGGTGGATGTTACTGCATATCACTGTATTACATGTATTATAGGTATGGCCTGGTGGTGGATGTTAGTGTATATCACTGTATTACGTGTATTATAATTGTGGCCTTAAGTTGAATGTTATTGTATATCACTGTATTACGTGTATTATAGGTATGACCTGGTGGCGGATGTTACTGCATGTCACTGTATAACATGTATTATAGGTATGGCCTGGTGGTGGATGTTACTGCATATCACTGAATTACATGTATTATAGGTATGACCTGGTGGCGGATGTTACTGCATGTCACTGTATAACATATATTATAGGTATGGCCTGGAGGTGGATGTTACTGCATATCACTGAATTACATGTATTATAGGTGTGGTCTGGTGCTGGATGTACTGTATATCACTGTATTACATGTATTTTAGGTATGGTCTGGTGGTGGATATTACTGTATATCACTGTATTACGTGTATTATAGGTATTGCCTGGTGGTGGATGTTACTGCATATAACTGTATTACATGTATTATAGGTATGGTCTGGTGGTGGATGTTACTGAATATCACTGTATTACATGTATTAGAGGTGTGGTCTGGTGCTGGATGTTACTGGATATCACTGTATTACATGTATTATAGGTGTGACCTGTGGTGGATATTACTGCATATCGCTGTATTGCATGTATTATAGGTATGGCCTGGTAGTTGTTTGTTACTGCATATAACTGTATTACATGTATTATAGGTAAGACCTGGTGGTGGATGTTACTACATGTCACTGTATTACGTGTATAATGGTATGCCCTGGTGGTGGATGTTACTATATATCACTGTATTATAGGTATTGCCTGGTGGTGGATGTTACTGCATATAACTGTATTACATGTATTATAGGTATGGTCTGGTGGTGGATGTTACTACATGTCACTGTATTACGTGTATATAGGTATGCCCTGGTGGTGTATGTTACTATATATCACTGTATTACGTGTATTATAGGTGTGGTCTGGTGGGGGATGTTTCTGTACATCACTGTAGTACATGTTATATATGTATGGCCTGGTGGTGGATGTTACTGCATATCACTGTATTACATGTAATATAGGTATGCCTGGTGGTGAATGTTACTGTATATCACTGTATTACGTGTATTATAGGTGTGGCCTTAAGTTGAATGTTATTGTGTATCACTGTATTACGTGTATTATAGGTATGGCCTGTTGGTGGATGTTACTGCATATCACTGTATTACATGTATTATAGGTATGGCCTGGTTGTGGATATTACTGCATATAACTGTATTACATGTAATATAGGTATGGCCTGGTGGTGGATGTTACTGTATATCACTGTTTACATGTATTATAGGTATGGCCTGGTGGTGGATGTTACTGCATACCACTGTATTACATGTATTATAGGTTTGGCCTTGTAGTGGATGTTACTGCATATCACTGTATTACATGTATTATAGGTGTGGTCTGGTTGTGGATGTTACTGCATGTCACTGTATTACATGTATTATAGGTATTGCCTGGTGGTGGTTGGTACTGCATATCACTGTATTACAGGTATTACAGGTGTAGCCTGGTGGTGGATGTTTCTGTATATCACTGTATTACATGTATTATAGGTATGACCTGGTGGTGTATATTACTGCATATCACTGTATTACATGTATTATAGGTGTGGTCTGGTGGTGGATGCTACTGTATATCACTGTATTACATGTATTATAGGTATGGTCTGGTGGTGGATATTACTGTATATCACTGTATTACGTGTATTATAGGTATCGCCTGGTGGTGGATGTTACTGCATATCACTGAATTACATGTAATATAGGTATGGCCTGGTGGTGGATGTTACTGTATATCACTGTATTACGTGTATTATAGGTGTGGCCTTAAGTTGAATGTTATTGTATATCACTGTATTACGTGTATTATAGGTATCTCCTGATGGTGGATGTTACTGCATACCACTGTATTACATGTATTATAGGTTTGGCCTTGTAGTGTATGTTACTGCATATCACTGTATTACATGTAATATAGGTGTGGTCTGGTGGTGGATGTTACTGCATGCCACTGTATTACATGTATTATAGGTATTGCCTGGTGGTGGTTGGTACTGCATATCACTGTATTACATGTATTACAGGTGTAGCCTGGTGGTGGATGTTTATGTATATCACTGTATTACATGTATTATAGGTATGATCTGGTGGTGGATATTACTGCATATCACTGTATTACATGTATTATAGGTGTGGTCTTGTGGTGGATGCAACTGTATATCACTGTATTACATGTATTATAGGTATGGTCTGGTGGTGGATATTACTGTATATCACTGTATTACGTGTATTATAGGTATTGCCTGGTGGTGGATGCTACTGCATATCACTGTATTACATGTATTATAGGTATGGCCTGGTGGTGGATGTTACTGCATATCACTGTATTACCTGTATTATAGGTATGACCTGGTTGCGGATGTTACTGCATGTCACTGTATAACATGTATTATAAGTATGGCCTGGTGGTGGATGTTACCACATATCACTGTATTACATGTAATATAGGTGTGGTCTGGAGCTGGATGTTACTGGATATCACTGTATTACATGTATTATAGGTATGGCCTGGTGGTGGATGTTACTGCATATCACTGTATTACATGTATTATAGGTATGGCCTGGTGGTGGATGTTACTGCATATCACTGTATTACATGTATTATAGTTATAGCCTGGTGGTGGATGTTACTGCATATCACTGTATTACATGTATTATAGGTATGGCCTGGTGGTGGATGTTACTGCATATCACTGTATTACCTGTATTATAGGTATGACCTGGTTGCGGATGTTACTGCATGTCACTGTATAACATGTATTATAAGTATGGACTGGTGGTGGATGTTACCGCATATCACTGTATTACATGTATTATAGGTATGGCCTGGTGGTGGATATTACTGCATATCGCTGTATTGCAGGCATTATAGGTTTGGTCTGGTGGTGGATGTTACTGTATATCACTGTATTACATGAATTATAGGTATGGTCTTGTGGTGGATGTTACTGTATATCACTGTATTACGTGTATTATAGGTATGGCCTGTGGTGTATGTTACTGCACATCACTGTATTACATGTATTATAGGTAAGACCTTGTGGTGGATGTTACTACATGTCACTGTATTACGTGTATTATAGGTATGGACTGGTGGTGGATGTTACTATATATCACTGTATTACGTGTATTATTGGTGTGGTCTGGTGGGGGAAGTTTCTATACATCATTGTATTACATGTTATATATGTATGGCCTGGTGGTGGATGTTACTGCATATCACTGTATTACATGTAATATAGGTATGGCCTGGTGGTGAATGTTACTGTATATCACTGTATTACGTGTATTATAGGTGTGGGCTGGAGGTGAATGTTACTGTATATCACTGTATTACGTGTATTATAGGTATGGCCTGGTGGTGGATGTTACTTCATATCACTGTACAACATGTATTATAGGTATGGTCTGGTGGTGGATGTTTCTGTATATCACTGTATTGTATGTATCATAGGTATGACCTGGTGGTGGATATTACTGCATATCACTGTATTACATGTATTATAGGTGTGGTCTGGTGTTGGATGTTACTGTATATCACTGTATTACATGTATTATAGGTATGGTCTGGTGGTGGATATTACTGTATATCACTGTATTACGTGTATTATAGGTATTGCCTGGTGGTGGATGTTACTGCATATCACTGTACTACATGTATTATAGGTATGGCCTGGTGGTGGATGTTACTGCATATCACTGTATTACATGTATTATAGGTATGACCTGGTGGCGGATGTTACTGCATCTCACTGTATAACATGTATTATAGGAATGGCCTGGTGGTGGATGTTACTGCATATCACTGTATTACATGTATTATAGGTATGGCCTGATGGTGGATATTACTGAATATCGCTGTATTCCACGTATTATAGGTATGGTCTGGTGGTGGATGTTACTGTATAGCACTGTATTACATGAATTATAGGTATGGTCTGGTGGTGGATGTTACTGTATATCACTGTATTACATGTATTATAGGTATGACCTGGTGGCGAATGTTACTGCATGTCACTGTATGACATGTATTATAGGTGTGGTCTGGTGCTGGATGTTACTGGATATCACTGTATTACATGTATTATATGTATGGCCTGGTGGTGGATATTACTGCATATCGCTGTATTGCATGTATTATAGGTATGGGCTGGTGGTGGATGTTACTGTATATCACTGTATTACATGAATTATAGGTATGGTCTGGTGGTGGATGTTACTGTATATCACTGTATTACGTGTATTATAGGTATGGCCTGGTAGTGTATGTTACTATATATCACTGTATTACGTGTATTATAGGTGTGGTCTGGTGGGGGATGTTTCTATACATCACTGTATTATATGTTATATATGTATGGCCTGGTGGTGGATGTTACTGCATATCACTGTATTACATGTAATATAGGTATGGCCTGGTGGTGAATGTTACTGTATGTCACTGTTTTACGTGTATTGTAGGTGTGGCCTGGAGGTGAATGTTACTGTATATCACTGTATTACGTGTATTATAGGTATGGCCTGGTGGTGGATGTTACTGCATATCACTGTACAACATGTATTATAGGTATGGCCTGGTGGTGGATATTACTTCATATAACTGTATTACATGTAATATAGGTATGGACTGGTGGTGGATGTTACTGTATATCACTCTTTTACATGTATTATAGGTATGGCCTGGTGGTGGATGCTACTGCATACCACTGTATTACATGTATTATAGATTTGGCCTGGTAGTGGATGTTACTGCATATCACTGTATTACATGTATTATAGGTATTGCCTGGTGGTGGTTGGTACTGCATATCACTGTATTACATGTATTACAGGTATGGCCTGGTGGAGGATATTACTGCATATAACTGTATTACATGTAATATACGTATGGACTGGGGGTGGATGTTACTGTATATCACTGTTTTACATGTATTATAAGTATGTCCTGCTGGTGGATGTTACTGCATACCACTGTATTACATATATTATAGGTTTGGCCTGGTAGGGGATGTTACTGCAGATCACTGTATTATATGTATTATAGGTGTGGTTTGGTGGTGGATGTTACTGCATGTCACTGTATTACATGTATTATAGGTATTGCCTGGTGGTGGTTGGTACTGCATATCACTGTATTACATGTATTACAGGTTTGGCATGGTGGTGGATGTTTCTGTATATCACTGTATTGCATGTATTATAGGTATGACCTGGTGGTGGATATTACTGCATATCACTGTATTACATGTATTATAGGTGTGGTCTGGTGGTGGATGTTACTGCATATCACTGTACTACATGTATTATAGGCATGGGCTGGTGGTGGATGTTACTGCATATCACTGTATTACATGTATTATAGGTATGGCCTGGTGGCGGATGTTACTGCATCTCACTGTATAACATGTATTATAGGTATGGCCTGGTGGTGGATGTTACTGCATATCACTGTATTACATGTATTATAGGTATGGCCTGGTGGTGGATATTACTGCATATCGCTGTATTGCATGTATTATAGGTATGGTCTGGTGGTGGATGTTACTGTATATCACTGTATTACATGAATTATAGGTATGGTCTGGTGGTGGATGTTACTGTATATCACTCTATTACATGTATTATAGGTATGACCTGGTGGCGGATGTTACTGCATGTCACTGTATAACATCTATTATAGGTGTGGTCTGGTGCTGGATGTTACTGAATATCACTGTATTACATGTATTATAGGTATGGCCTGGTGGTGGATATTACTGCATATCGATGTATTGCATGTATTATAGGTATGGTCTGGTGTTGGATGTTACTGTACTTCACTGTATTACATGAATTATAGGTATGGTCTGGTGGTGGATGTTACTGTATATCACTGTATTACGTGTATTATAGGTATGGCTTGGTAGTGTATGTTACTGCATATCACTGTATTACATGTATTATAGGTAAGACCTGGTGGTGGATGTTACTACATGTCACTGTATTACGTGTATTATAGGTATGGACTGGTGGTGGATGTTACTATATATCACTGTATTACGTGTATTATAGGTGTGGTCTGGTGGGGGATGTTTCTATACATCTCTGTATTACATGTTATATATGTATGGCCTGGTGGTGGATGTTACTGCATATCACTGTATTACATGTAATATAGGTATGGCCTGGTGGTGAATGTTACTGTATATCACTGTATTACGTGTATTATAGGTGTGGACTGGAGGTGAATGTTACTGTATATCACTGTATTACGTGTATTATAGGTATGGCCTGGTGGTGGATGTTACTGCATATCACTGTACAACATGTATTATAGGTATGCCCTGGTGGTGGATATTACTACATATAACTGTATTACATGTAATATGTGTATGGCCTGGTGGTGGATGTACTGTTTATCACTGTTTTACATGTATTATAGGTATGGCCTGGTGGTGGATGTTACTTCATATCACTGTATTACATGTATTATAGGTACTGCCTGGTGGTGGTTGGACTGCATATCACTGTATTACATGTATTACAGGTATGGCCTGGTGGTGGATGTTTCTGTATATCACTGTATTACATGTATTATAGGTATGACCCGGTAGTGGATATTACTGCATATCACTGTATTACATGTATTATAGGTGTGGTCTGGTGGTGGATGTTACTGTATATCACTGTATTATATGTATTATAGGTATGGTCTGGTGGTGGATATTACTGTATATCACTGTATTACGTGTATTATAGGTATTGCCTGGTGGTGGATGTTACTGCATATCACTGTACTACATGTATTATAGGTATGGCCTGGTGGTGGATGTTACTGCATATCACTGTATTACATGTATTATAGGTATGGCCTGGTGGTGGATATTACTGCATATAACTGTATTACATGTTATATATGTATGGCCTGGTGGTGGATGTTACTGTATATCACTGTATTGCATGTATTATAGGTATGACCTGGTGGTGGATATTACTGCATATCACTGTATTACATGTATTATAGGTGTGGTCTGGTGGTGGATGTTACTGCATATCACTGTACTACATGTATTATAGGCATGGGCTGGTGGTGGATGTTACTGCATATCACTGTATTACATGTATTATAGGTATGGCCTGGTGGCGGATGTTACTGCATCTCACTGTATAACATGTATTATAGGTATGGCCTGGTGGTGGATGTTACTGCATATCACTGTATTACATGTATTATAGGTATGGTCTGGTGGTGGATGTTACTGTATATCACTGTATTACATGAATTATAGGTATGGTCTGGTGGTGGATGTTACTGTATATCACTGTATTACATGTATTATAGGTATGGCCTGGTGGTGGATATTACTGCATATCGATGTATTGCATGTATTATAGGTATGGTCTGGTGTTGGATGTTACTGTATATCACTGTATTACATGAATTATAGGTATGGTCTGGTGGTGGATGTTACTGTATATCACTGTATTACGTGTATTATAGGTATGGCTTGGTAGTGTATGTTACTGCATATCGCTGTATTACATGTATTATAGGTAAGACCTGGTGGTGGATGTTACTACATGTCACTGTATTACGTGTATTATAGGTATGGACTGGTGGTGGATGTTACTATATATCACTGTATTACGTGTATTATAGGTGTGGTCTGGTGGGGGATGTTTCTATACATCTCTGTATTACATGTTATATATGTATGGCCTGGTGGTGGATGTTACTGCATATCACTGTATTACATGTAATATAGGTATGGCCTGGTGGTGAATGTTACTGTATATCACTGTATTACGTGTATTATAGGTGTGGACTGGAGGTGAATGTTACTGTATATCACTGTATTACGTGTATTATAGGTATGGCCTGGTGGTGGATGTTACTGCATATCACTGTACAACATGTATTATAGGTATGGCCTGGTGGTGGATATTACTACATATAACTGTATTACATGTAATATGTGTATGGCCTGGTGGTGGATGTACTGTATATCACTGTTTTACATGTATTATAGGTATGGCCTCGTGGTGGATGTTACTTCATATCACTGTATTACATGTATTATAGGTACTGCCTGGTGGTGGTTGGACTGCATATCACTGTATTACATGTATTACAGGTATGTCCTGGTGGTGGATGTTTCTGTATATCACTGTATTACATGTATTATAGGTATGACCCGGTAGTGGATATTACTGCATATCACTGTATTACATGTATTATAGGTGTGGTCTGGTGGGGGATGTTACTGTATATCACTGTATTATATGTATTATAGGTATGGTCTGGTGGTGGATATTACTGTATATCACTGTATTACGTGTATTATAGGTATTGCCTGGTGGTGGATGTTACTGCATATCACTGTACTACATGTATTATAGGTATGGCCTGGTGGTGGATGTTACTGCATATCACTGTATTACATGTATTATAGGTATGGCCTGGTGGTGGATATTACTGCATATAACTGTATTACATGTTATATATGTATGGCCTGGTGGTGGATATTACTGTATATCACTGTTTTACATGTATTATAGGTATGGCCTCGTGGTGGATGTTACTGCATACCACTGTATTACATGTATTAAATGTATGACCTGGTGTCGGATGTTACTGCATGTCACTGTATAACATGTATTATAGGTATGGCCTGGTGGTGGATGTTACTGCATATCACTGAATTACATGTATTATAGGTGTGTTCTGGTGCTGGATGTTTCTGTATATCGCTGTATTACATGTATTATAGGTATGGCATGGTCGCGGTTGTTACTGTATATCATTGTATTACGTGTATTATAGGTGTGGTCTGGTGGTGGATGTTACTGCATATCACTGTATTACATGTATTATAGGTATAGCCTGGTGGTGGATGTTACTGTACATCACTGTATTACATGTATTATAGGTGTAGCCTGGTGGTGGATGTTACTGCATATTACTGTTTCATGTATTATAGGTATGGTCTAGTGGTGGATGTTACTGCATATCACTGTATTACATGTAACATAGGTGTGGTCTGGTGGTGGATGCTACTATACATCACTGTATTACGTATTATAGGTAAGACCTGGTGGTGGATGTTACTGCATATCACTGTATTACATGTATTATAGGTATTGCCTGGTGGTGGTTGGTACTGCATATCACTGTATTACATGTATTACAGGTATGGCCTGGTGGTGGATATTACTGCATATAACTGTATTACATGTAATATACGTATGGACTGGGGGTGGATGTTACTGTATATCACTGTTTTACATGTATTATAGGTATGTCCTGCTGGTGGATGTTACTGCATACCACTGTATTACATGTATTATAGGTTTGGCCTGGTGGGGGATGTTACTCCATATCACTGTATTACATGTATTATAGGTGTGGTCTGGTGGTGGATGTTACTGCATGTCACTGTATTACATGTATTATAGGTATTGCCTGGTGGTGGTTGGTACTGCATATCACTGTATTACATGTATTACAGGTTTCGCATGGTGGTGGATGTTTCTGTATATCACTGTATTGCATGTATTATAGGTATGACCTGGTGGTGGATATTACTGCATATCACTGTATTACATGTATTATAGGTGTGGTCTGGTGGTGGATGATACTGCATATCACTGTACTACATGTATTATAGGTATGGGCTGGTGGTGGATGTTACTGCATATCACTGTATTACATGTATTATAGGTATGGCCTGGTGGCGGATGTTACTGCATCTCACTGTATAACATGTATTATAGGTATGGCCTGGTGGTGGATGTTACTGCATATCACTGTATTACATGTATTATAGGTATGGCCTGGTGGTGGATATTACTGCATATCGCTGTATTGCATGTATTATAGGTATGGTCTGGTGGTGGATGTTACTGTATATCACTGTATTACATGAATTATAGGTATGGTCTGGTGGTGGATGTTACTGTTGATCACTGTATTACATGTATTATAGGTATGACCTGGTGGCGGATGTTTCTGCATGTCACTGTATAACATCTATTATAGGTGTGGTCTGGTGCTGGATGTTACTGAATATCACTGTAATACATGTATTATAGGTATGGCCTGGTGGTGGATATTACTGCATATCGCTGTATTGCATGTATTATAGGTATGGTGTGGTGTTGGATGTTACTGTATATCACTGTATTACATGAATTATAGGTATAGTCTGGTGGTGGATGTTACTGTATATCACTGTATTACGTGTATTATAGGTATGGCCTGGTAGTGTATGTTACTGCATATCACTGTATTACATGTATTATAGGTAAGACCTGGTGGTGGATGTTACTACATGTCACTGTATTACGTGTATTATAGGTGTGGACTGGTGGTGGATGTTACTATATATCACTGTATTACGTGTATTATAGGTGTGGTCTGGTGGGGGATGTTTCTATACATCTCTGTATTACATGTTATATATGTATGGCCTGGTGGTGGATGTTACTGCATATCACTGTATTACATGTAATATAGGTATGGCCTGGTGGTGAATGTTACTGTATATCACTGTATTACGTGTATTATAGGTGTTCACTGGAGGTGAATGTTACTGTATATCACTGTATTACGTGTATTATAGGTATGGCCTGGTGGTGGATGTTACTGCATATCACTGTACAACATGTATTATAGGTATGGCCTGGTGGTGGATATTACTGCATATAACTGTATTACATGTAGGTATGGCCTGGTGGTGGATGTTACTGTATATCACTGTTTTAAATGTATTATAGGTATGGCCTGCTGGTGGATGTTACGGCATACCACTGTATTACATGTATTATAGGTTTGGGCTGGTAGTGGATGTTACTGCATATCACTGTATTACATGTATTATAGGTATGGCCTGGTGGTGGATGTTACTGCTTATCACTGTATTACGTGTATTATAGGTATGACCTGGTGTCTGATGTTACTGCATGTCACTGTATAACATGTATTATAGGTATGGCCTGGTGGTGGATGTAACTTCATATCACTGAATTACATGTATTATAGGTGTGTTCTGGTGCTGGATGTTACTGGATATCACTGTATTACATGTATTATAGGTATGGCCTGGTGGTGGATGTTACTGTATATCATTGTATTACATGTATTATAGGTATAGCCTGGTGGTGGATGTTACTGTACATCACTGTATTACATGTATTATAGGTTTAGCCTGGTGGTTGATGTTACTGCATATTACTTTTTCATGTATTATAGGTGTGGCCTGGTGGTGGATGTTACTGCATATCACTGTATTACATGCATTATAGGTATGGCCTGGTGGTGGATGTTACTGTATATCACTGTATTACATGAATTATAGGTATTGTCTGGTGGTGGATGTTACTGTATATCACTGTATTGCATGTATAAAAGGTATAGTATGGTGGTGGATGTTACTGTACATCCCTGTATTACGTGTATTATAGGCGTGGTCTGGTGGTGGATGTTACTGTACATAACTGTATTACGTGTATTATAGGCATGGACTGGTGGTCGATGTTACTGTACATCACTGTATTACGTGTATTTTAGGTGTGGTCTGGTGGTGGAAGTTACTGTACATCACTGTATTACGTGTATTATAGGTATGGCCTGGTGGTGGATGTTACTGTACATCACTGTAATTCGTGTATTATAGGTATGGCATGGTGGTGGATGCTACTGCATATCACTGTATACTATGTGTTATAGGTATGGTATGGTGGTGGATGTTACTGTATATCACTGTATTACATGTATTATTGATGTGGTATTGTGGTGGATGTTACTGCATATCACTGTATTACATGTATTATAGGTATGGTCTGGTGGTGGATATTACTGTATATCACTGTATTACGTGTATTATAGGTATTGTCTGGTGGTGGATGTTACTGCATATCACTGTACTACATGTATTATAGGTATGGCCTGGTGGTGGATGTTACTGCATATCACTGTATTACATGTATTATAGGTATGACCTGGTGGCGGATGTTACTGCATGTCACTGTATAACATGTATTATAGGTATGGCCTGGTGGTGGATGTTACTGCATATCACTAAATTACATGTATTATAGGTATTGCCTGGTGGTGGTTGGTATTGCATTTCACTGTATTACATGTATTACAGGTGTGGCCTGGTGGTGGATGTTTCAGTATATCACTGTATTACATGTATTATAGGTATGACCCGGTGGTGGATATTACTGCATATCACTGTATTACATGTATTATTGGTGTGGTCTGGTGGTGGATGTTACTGTATATCACTGTATTACAAGTATTATAGGTATGGTCTGGTGGTGGATATTACTGTATATCACTGTATTACGTGTATTATAGGTATTGCCTGGTGGTGGATGTTACTGCATACCACTGTATTACATGTATTATAGGTATGACCTGGTGTCGGATGTTAATGCATGTCACTGTATAACATCTATTATAGGTATGGCCTGGTGGTGGATGTTACTGCATATCACTGAATTACATGTATTATAGATGTGTTCTGGTGCTGGATGTTTCTGTATATCACTGTATTACATGTATTATAGGTATGGCCTGGTCGCGGTTGTTACTGTATATCATTGTATTACGTGTATTATAGGTGTGGTCTGGTGGTGGATGTTACTGCATATCACTGTATTACATGTATTATAGGTATAGCCTGGTGGTGGATGTTACTGTACATCACTGTATTACATGTATTATAGGTGTAGCCTGGTGGTGGATGTTACTGCATATTACTGTTTCATGTATTATAGGTATGGTCTAGTGGTGGATGTTACTGAATATCACTGTATTACATGTAACATAGGTGTGGTCTGGTGGTGGATGCTACTATACATCACTGTATTACGTGTATTATAGGTAAGACCTGGTGGTGGATGTTACTACATGTCACTGTATTACGTGTATTTTAGGTATGGCCTGGTGGTGGATGTTACTATATATCACTGTATTACGTGTATTATAGGTTTGGTCTGGTGGGGGATGTTTCTGTACATCACTGTATTACATGTTGTATATGTATGGACTGGTGGTGGATGTTACTGCATATCACTGTATTACATGTATTATAGGTGTGGCCTGGAGGTGAATATTACTGTATATCACTGTATTACGTGTATTATAGGTACTGCCTGGTGGTGGATGTTACTGCATATCACTATATAACATGTATTATAGGTATGGCCTGGTGGTGGATATTACTGCATATAACTGTGTTACATGTAATATAGGTATGGCCTGGTGGTGGATGTTACTGTATATCACTGTTTTAAATGTATTATAGGTATGGCCTGCTGGTGGATGTTACTGCATACCACTGTATTACATGTATTATAGGTTTGGTCTGGTAGTGGATGTTACTGCATATCACTGCATTACATGTATTATAGGTATGGCCTGGTGGTGGATGTTACTGCTTATCACTGTATTACGTGTATTATAGGTATGACCTGGTGTCGGATGTTACTGCATGTCACTGTATAACATGTATTATAGGTATGGCCTGGTGGTGGATGTTACTTCATATCACTGAATTACATGTATTATAGGTGTGTTCTGGTGGTGGATGTTACTGGATATCACAGTATTACATGTATTATAGGTATGGCCTGGTGGTGGATGTTACTGTATATCATTGTATTACGTGTATTATAGGTGTGGTCTGGTGGTGGATGTTACTGCGTATCACTGTATTTCATGTATTATAGGTATACCCTGGTGGTGGATGTTACTGTACATCACTGTATTACATGTATTATAGGTGTAGCCTGGTGGTTGATGTTACTGCATATTACTGTTTCATGTATTATAGGTCTGGCCTTTTGGTGGATGTTACTGCATATCACTGTATTACATGCATTATAGGTATGGCCTTGTGGTGGATGTTACTGTATATCACTGTATTACATGAATTATAGGTATGGTCTGGTGGTGGATGTTACTGTATATCACTGTATTGCATGTATAAAAGGTATAGTATGGTGGTGGATGTTACTGTACATCCCTGTATTACGTGTATTATAGGCTTGGTCTGGTGGCGGATGTTACTGTACATAACTGTATTACGTGTATTATAGGCATGGACTGGTGGTCGATGTTACTGTACATCACTGTATTACGTGTATTTTAGGTGTGGTCTGGTGGTGGAAGTTACTGTACATCACTGTATTACGTGTATTATAGGTATGGCCTGGTGGTGGATGTTACTGTACATCACTGTAATTCGTGTATTATAGGTATGGCCTGGTGGTGGATGCTACTGCATATCACTGTATAATATGTGTTATAGGTATGGTCTGGTGGTGGATGTTACTGTATATCACTGTATTACATGTATTATTGATGTGGTCTGGTGGTGGATGTTACTGCATATCACTGTATTACATGTATTATAGGTATGGTCTGGTGGTGGATATTACTGTATATCACTGTATTACGTGTATTATAGGTATTGCCTGGTGGTGGATGTTACTGCATATCACTGTCCTACATGTACTATAGGTATGGCCTGGTGGTGGATGTTACTGCATATCAATGTATTACATGTATTATAGGTATGACCTGATGGCGGATGTTACTGCATGTCACTGTATAACATGTATTATAGGTATGGCCTGGTGGTGGATGTAACTGCATATCACTGAATTACATGAATTATAGGTATTGCCTGGTGGTGGTTGGTACTGCATATCACTGTATTACATGTATTACAGGTGTGGCCTGGTGGTGGATGTTTCTGTATATCACTGTATTACATGTATTATAGGTATGACCCGGTGGTGGATATTACTGCATATCACTGTATTACATGTATTATAGGTGTGGTCTGGTGGTGGATGTTACTGTATATCACTGTATTACATGTATTATAGGTATGATCTGGTGGTGGATATTACTGTATATCACTGTATTACGTGTATTATAGGTATTGCCTGGTGGTGGATGTTACTGCATATTACTGTACTACATGTATTATAGGTATGGCCTGGTGGTGGATGTTACTGCATATCACTGTATTACATGTATTATAGGTATGGCCTGGTGGTGGATGTTACTGCATATCACTGTATTACATGTATTATAGGTATAGCCTGGTGGTGGATGTAACTGTACATCACTGTATTACATGTATTATAGGTGTAGCCTGGTGGTGGATGTTACTGCATATTACTGTTTCATGTATTATAGGTATGGTCTGGTGGTGGATGTTACTGCATATCACTGTATTACATGTAATATAGGTGTGGTCTGGGGGTGGATGCTACTATACATCACTGTATTACGTGTATTATAGGTATGGCCAGGTGGTGGATATTACTTCATATAACTGTATTACATGTAGGTATGGCCTGGTGGTGGATGTTACTGTATATCACTGTTTTAAATGTATTATAGGTATGGCCTGCTGGTGGATGTTACTGCATACCACTGTATTACATGTATTATAGGTTTGGGCTGGTAGTGGATGTTACTGCATATCACTGTATTACATGTATTATAGGTATGGCCTGGTGGTGGATGTTACTGCTTATCACTGTATTACGTGTATTATAGGTATGGCCTGGTGTCGGATGTTACTGCATGTCACTGTATAACATGTATTATAGGTATGGCCTGGTGGTGGATGTTACTTCATATCACTGAATTACATGTATTATAGGTGTGTTCTGGTGCTGGATGTTACTGGATATCACTGTATTACATGTATTATAGGTATGGCCTGGTGGTGGATGTTACTGTATATCATTGTATTACAGGTATTATAGGTATAGCCTGGTGGTGGATGTTACTGTACATCACTGTATTACATGTATTATAGGTGTAGCCTGGTGGTTGATGTTACTGCATATTACTTTTTCATGTATTATAGGTGTGGCCTGGTGGTGGATGTTACTGCATATCACTGTATTACATGCATTATAGGTATGGCCTGGTGGTGGATGTTACTGTATATCACTGTATTACATGAATTATAGGTATGGTCTGGTGGTTGATGTTACTGTATATCACTGTATTGCATGTATAAAAGGTATAGTATGGTGGTGGATGTTACTGTACATCCCTGTATTACGTGTATTATAGGCATGGTCTGGTGGTGGATGTTACTGTACATAACTGTATTACGTGTATTATAGGCATGGACTGGTGGTCGATGTTACTGTACATCACTGTATTACGTGTATTTTAGGTGTGGTCTGGTGGTGGAAGTTACTGTACATCACTGTATTACGTGTATTATAGGTATGGCCTGGTGGTGGATGTTACTGTACATCACTGTAATTCGTGTATTATATGTATGGCCTGGTGGTGGATGCTACTGCATATCACTGTATACTATGTGTTATAGGTATGGTATGGTGGTGGATGTTACTGTACATCACTGTATTACATGTATTATTGATGTGGTATTGTGGTGGATGTTACTGCATATCACTGTATTACATGTATTATAGGTATGGTCTGGTGGTGGATATTACTGTATATCACTGTATTACGTGTATTATAGGTATTGTCTGGTGGTGGATGTTACTGCATATCACTGTACTACATGTATTCTAGGTATGGCCTGGTGGTGGATGTTACAGCATATCACTGTATTACATGTATTATAGGTATGACCTGGTGGCGGATGTTACTGCATGTCACTGTATAACATGTATTATAGGTATGGCCTGGTGGTGGATGTTACTGCATATCACTAAATTACATGTATTATAGGTATTGCCTGGTGGTGGTTGGTATTTCATTTCACTGTATTACATGTATTACAGGTGTGGCCTGGTGGTGGATGTTTCAGTATATCACTGTATTACATGTATTATAGGTATGACCCGGTGGTGGATATTACTGCATATCACTGTATTACATGTATTATAGGTGTGGTCTGGTGGTGGATGTTACTGTATATCACTGTATTACAAGTATTATAGGTATGGTCTGGTGGTGGATATTACTGTATATCACTGTATTACGTGTATTATAGGTATTGCCTGGTGGTGGATGTTACTGCATACCACTGTATTACATGTATTATAGGTATGACCTGGTGTCGGATGTTAATGCATGTCACTGTATAACATCTATTATAGGTATGGCCTGGTGGTGGATGTTACTGCATATCACTGAATTACATGTATTATAGATGTGTTCTGGTGCTGGATGTATCTGTATATCACTGTATTACATGTATTATAGGTATGGCCTGGTGGCGGATGTTACTGTATATCATTATATTACGTGTATTATAGGTGTGGTCTGGTGGTGGATGTTACTGCATATCACTGTATTACATGTATTATAGGTATGGCCTGGTGGTGGATGTTACTGCATATCACTGTATTACATGTATTATAGGTATGGCCTGGTGGTGGATATTACTGCATATAACTGTATTACATGTAATATATGTATGGCCTGGTGGTGGATGTTACTGCATATCACTGAATTACATGTATTATAGGTGTGTTCTGGTGCTGGATGTTTCTGTATATCACTGTATTACATGTATTATAGGTATAGCCTGGTGGTGGATGTTACTGTACATCACTGTATTACATGTATTATAGGTGTAGCCTGGTGGTGGATGTTACTGCATATTACTGTTTCATGTATTATAGGTATGGTCTGGTGGTGGACGTTACTGCATATCACTGTATTACATGTAATATAGGTGTGGTCTGGTGGTGGATACTACTATAAATCACTGTATTACGTGTATTATAGGTAAGACCTGGTGGTGGATGTTACTACATGTCACTGTATTACGTGTATTTTAGGTATGGCCTGGTGGTGGATGTTACTATATATCACTGTATTACGTGTATTATAGGTTTGGTCTTGTGGGGTATGTTTCTGTACATCACTGTATTACATGTTATATATCTATGGACTGGTGGTGGATGTTACTGCATGTCACTGTATAACATGTATTATAGGTATGGCCTGGTGGTGGATATTACTGCATATAACTGTATTACATGTAGGTATGGCCTGGTGGTGGATGTTACTGCATACCACTGTATTACATGTATTATAGGTTTGGCCTGGTAGTGGATGTTACTGCATATCACTGTATTACATGTATTATAGGTATGGCCTGGTGGTGGATGTTACTGCTTATCACTGTATTACGTGTATTATAGGTATGACCTGGTGTCGGATGTTACTGCATGTCACTGTATAACATGTATTAAAGGTATGGCCTGGTGGTGGATGTTACTTCATATCACTTAATTACATGTATTATAGGTGTGTTCTGGTGCTGGATGTTACTGGATATCACTGTATTACATGTATTATAGGTATGGCCTGGTGGTGTATGTTACTGTATATCATTGTATTACGTGTATTATAGGTGTGGTCTGGTGGTGGATGTTACTGCATATCACTGTATTACATGTATTATAGGTATAGCCTGGTGGTGGATGTTACTGTACATCACTGTATTACATGTATTATAGGTGTAGCCTGGTGGTTGATGTTACTGCATATTACTGTTTCATGTATTATAGGTGTGGCCTTGTGGTGGATATTACTGCATATCACTGAATTACATGCATTATAGGTATGGCCTGGTGGTGGATGTTACTGTATATCACTGTATTACATGAATTATAGGTATGGTCTTGTGGTGGATGTTACTGTATATCACTGTATTGCATGCATAAAAGGTATAGTATGGTGGTGGATGTTACTGTACATCCCTGTATTACGTGTATTATAGGTGTTGTCTGGTGGTGGATGTTACTGTACATAACTGTATTACGTGTATTATAGGCATGGACTGGTGGTCGATGTTACTGTACATCACTGTATTACGTGTATTTTAGGTGTGGACTGGTGGTGGAAGTTACTGTACATCACTGTATTACGTGTATTATAGGTATGGCCTGGTGGTGGATGTTACTGTACATCACTGTAATTCGTGTATTATATGTATGGCCTGGTGGTGGATGCTACTGCATATCACTGTATAATATGTGTTATTGGTATTGTCTGGTGGTGGATGTTACTGTATATCACTGTATTACATGTATTATTGATGTGGTCTGGTGGTGGATGTTACTGCATATCACTGTATTACATGTATTATAGGTATGGTCTGGTGGTGGATATTACTGTATATCACTGTATTACGTGTATTATAGGTATTGCCTGGTGGTGGATGTTACTGCATATCACTGTACTACATGTATTATAGGTTTGGCCTGGTGGTGGATGTTACTGCATATCACTGTATTACATGTATTATAGTTATGTTTGTTTGTTTGTTTGATGGTGTTTAACGCCACTTTCAGCAATTTTTCAGCTATATCATGGCGTCCAGTTTTTATTGGGGGAGGAAGCCGGAGTACCCGGAGAAAACCCCCGACCTGCGGTAGGAAAACTGGCAATCCTTGTCAATTAAGATTGGAGTCGAGTACACCCTGCCTGCAGTGAGAATCGAACCCACAATCTCAGTGTTGACAGACCACGTGATCAATGAACTACCTTGACCACTCGGCCACCGATATAGCCTGGTGGTGGATGTTACTGCATATTACTGTATTACATGTAATATAGGTGTTTCATGTATTATAGGTATGGCCTGGTGGTGGATGTTACTGCATATCACTGTATTACATGTAATATAGGTGTGGTCTGGTGGTGGATGCTACTATACATCACTGTATTACGTGTATTATAGGTAAGACCTGGTGGTGGATGTTAATACATGTCACTGTATTACGTGTATTATAGGTATGGCATGGTGGTGGATGTTACTATATATCACTGTATTACGTGTATTATAGGTGTGGTTTGGTGGGGGATGTTTCTGTACATCACTGTATTACATGTTATATATGTATGGCCTGGTGGTGGATGTTACTGCATATCACTGCATTACATGTATTATAGGTGTGGCCAGGAGGTGAATGATACTGTACATCACTGTATTACGTGTATTATAGGTATTGCCATGTGGTGGATATTACTGTATATCACTGTTTTAAATGTATTATAGGTGTGGCCTGGTGGTGGATGTTACTGCATACCACTGTATTACATGTATTATAGGTGTGGTCTGGTGCTGGATGTTACTGGATATCACTGTATTACATGTATTATAGGTATGGCCTGGTGGTGGATGTTACTGTATATCATTGTATTACGTGTATTATAGGTGTGGCCTGGTGGTGGATGTTACTGCATATCACTGTATTACATGCATTATAGGTATGGCCTGGTGGTGGATGTTACTGTATATCACTGTATTACATGTAATATAGGTATGGCCTGGTGGTGGATGTTACTGTATATCACTGTTTTAAATGTACTATAGGTATGGCCTGGTGGTGGATGTTACTGCATACCACTGTATTACATGTATTATAGGTTTGGCCTGGTAGTGGATGTTACTGCATATCACTGTATTACATGTATTATAGGTATTGCCTGGTGGTGGATGTTACTGCATATCACTGTATTACGTGTATTATAGGTATGACCTGGTGGCGGATGTTACTGCATGTCACTGTATAACATGTATTATAGGTATGGCCTGGTGGTGGATATTGCTGCATATCACTGTATTACATGTATTAGAGGTGTGGTCTGGTGCTGGATGTTACTGGATATCACTGTATTACATGTATTAGAGGTATGGCATGGTGGTGGATGTTACTGTATATCATTGTATTACGTGTATTATAGGTGTGGTCTGGTGGTGGATGTTACTGCATATCACTGCATTACATGTATTATAGGTATAGCCTGGTGGTGGATGGTGGATGTTACTGCATATCACTGTATTACATGTATTATAGGTGTGGTCTGGTGCTGGATGTTACTGGATATCACTGTATTACATGTATTATAGGTATGGCATGGTGGTGGATGTTACTGTATATCATTTTATTACGTGTATTGTAGGTGTGGTCTGGTGGTGGATGTTACTGCATATCACTGCATTACATGTATTATAGGTATAGCCTAGTGGTGGATGTTACTCTACATCACTGTATTACATGTATTATAGGTGTAGCCTGGTTGTGGATGTTACTGCATATTACTGTTTCATGTATTATAGGTGTGGCCTGGTGGTGGATGTTACTGCATATCACTGTATTACATGCATTATAGGTATGGCCTGGTGGTGGATGTTACTGTATATCACTGTATTACATGAATTATAGGTATGGTCTGGTGGTGGATGTTAGTGTACATCACTGTATTGCCTGTATAAAAGGAATAGCATGGTGGTGGATGTTACTGTACATCCCTGTATTACGTGTATTATAGGTGTGGTCTGGTGGTGGATGTTACTGTACATCACTGTATTACGTGTATTATAGGCATGGCCTGGTGGTGGATGTTACTCTACATCACTGTATTACGTGTATTATAGGTGTGGTCTGGTGGTGGAAGTTACTGTACATCACTGTATTACGTGTATTATAGGTATGGCCTAGTGATGGATGTTACTGTACATCACTGTAATTCATGTATTATAGGTATGGCCTGGTGGTGGATGTTACTGCATTTCACTGTATAATATGTGTTATAGGTATGGTCTGGTGGTGGATGTTACTGTATATCACTGTATTACTTGTATTATTGATGTGGTCTGGTGGTGGATGTTACTGCATATTACATGTATTATAGCTATGGCCTGGTGGTGGATGGTACTGAATATCACTGTATTACATGTATTATTGGTGTGGCCTGGTGGTGGATGTTTCTGTATATCACTGTATTACATGTATTATACGTTTGATCTGGTGGTGAATGTTACTGTATATCACTGTATTACATGTATTGTAGGTATGGCCTGGTTGTGGATGGTACTGCATATCACTGTATTACATGTATTATAGGTATCGCCTGGTGGTGGATGGTACTGCATATCACTGTACACTGCATGAAACATTAACTTTTAGGATAGTCAAAAGGTATCAAAAAGTCCCAATTTTGACTACATTTTGTTGTCTTTTTAACACATTTTAAAAAAATACAAAAGATCTAAAAGATCACCTTTCTGTATACCTTTTTGACTTCAAAAGTCAGTCGAAATGGCCCACTTTTGATTTGACAAAAGGTGTTGAAAAGTTTACCTTTCCAAGTCTAAAATATGTTTCAAAAGGTGAACAACAAAATATGACCTTTTTTTCCAAAATATAATCTGTTGTAGACAAAAGATAATAAAAAGGTCAAATATCCACACAAGAAAAGGTGATGAAAGGTAGGCCCCAGATGGTATTTTCAAAACCAAAAGACTAACGATATATGGTATTTTGACCAAATTAAAATCCAAAAGGTCTCCTTTTATATTGATGAAATTACAAAAAAATGCATAAAAGGTTACTTGTTATAATCTTAAATATGGTCCAAAGGTTCTGAAAGTCCATATTTTGCATCAACAACATTACAAAATGGACATTTAGGTTAGGGGAAAGATGATATGATGAAAAAAATCTACAGTTATGCTGACGGGGATTTGGTTTTTTCAACCGGTCCGCAGTCAGCATTCCAAAAATGTCCACCTTGACCTCTCATTTTGTAAACTAGTGAGCATCATTGCTGACTTACATTTATCAATAATACTAGTCTTGTGATAAAAGAACATGTCTAGTCTAATGAAAAAGTTGGGCAAGTTTTACGCTAGAAATATTGCTGACACTGTGCTCACTTAAGCTCTAATTTTGGACTGTTGAATTTGTATCAATAGGATGACCACTAACTTGAACAATGGTCAAGGAAATTCTAGATGGCACATGATTCAGAAAGTAGAGTTAAAGTGTACCAGCTAATACAATTGCCTATAATCACTGAGCTGATAAGGCTTGTCTAATGGCAATTAATCCAAAAGTTGTAAATTCTATTAACCTTGGTATCTTTGATGACATTTTATTTCTTACAATTTTCTCATTTTCAAGTGGATAAATATTGAATAAAAGAATTAAACAATTCAACGATTTATTGAATAAATGCTAATTATGTCAATATGTACATTTTTCAATCTGTTTTACAATCCAAGATGAAGGTGTTTTAATAGTTCATTTCTGGTGGCTTATTTTCTGTCCTTTCTGCTTTTGGTTGAACAAATGTCAATAAATTTACAGTCTAATTTTATCTTTTATTCTTTAAATTTATCCAACTTCGAAGATGTCTAGTATGTAATTAATCCATCTTGACATTCCTCATATGAGGACATATATAGGCCATAAAGACAGGTCTTATCTTCTTAATATCAATGAACTCCATATTGTCTAGTGCAGTTATGATCCACTTGGTTTTCTGAAAAATATATATACAGTGTATGTGTGTGTGTTACAGATCTAGAAATAACTAAAATGATAAGGGGCACAGTATGTAACAATAATAAATTCAACAGTCCAAAATTAGAGCTTAAGTGAGCACAGTGCTGACACTGTGCTCACTTAAGCTCTAATTTTGGACTGTTGAATTTGTATCAATAGGATGACCACTAACTTGAACAATGGTCAAGGAAATTCTAGATGGCACATGATTCAGAAAGTAGAGTTAAAGTGTACCAGCTAATACAATTGCCTATAATCACTGAGCTGATAAGGCTTGTCTAATGGCAATTAATCCAAAAGTTGTAAATTCTATTAACCTTGGTATCTTTGATGACATTTTATTTCTTACAATTTTCTCATTTTCAAGTGGATAAATATTGAATAAAAGAATTAAACAATTCAACGATTTATTGAATAAATGCTAATTATGTCAATATGTACATTTTTCAATCTGTTTTACAATCCAAGATGAAGGTGTTTTAATAGTTCATTTCTGGTGGCTTATTTTCTGTCCTTTCTGCTTTTGGTTGAACAAATGTCAATAAATTTACAGTCTAATTTTATCTTTTATTCTTTAAATTTATCCAACTTCGAAGATGTCTAGTATGTAATTAATCCATCTTGACATTCCTCATATGAGGACATATATAGGCCATAAAGACAGGTCTTATCTTCTTAATATCAATGAACTCCATATTGTCTAGTGCAGTTATGATCCACTTGGTTTTCTGAAAAATATATATACAGTGTATGTGTGTGTGTTACAGATCTAGAAATAACTAAAATGATAAGGGGCACAGTATGTAACAATAATAAATGTTGACATTTTGTATAAAATATCCATAAAACTGAACATTTGGGAGGGGGCTGGAGGGGGTCCATTAACAGGGTAACAATTTTTAAATTTCTCCCAAAACAGATAACAGTACATTTAAAATAATGATAACACTAACAGATAACAACAATTTACATTAGAAAACAGTGAGTTCATAAATCGAAAAAACAGATAACAGCAGAATCTCATCAAAGGGCGATACAGTGAAAAAATGCATTAATCAGTGTTTCCATAGAAACTAGTATGTGATCTTATGTATATCCCTCCCTTCATAGGGAGACTTAATTACATTGAAATAAGTGGTGATTAAAATGAATTAACAGATAACAGAGAAAAATCTGTTAAACAGTTAACATTGTTCTGATTATTATTAAACGTACAGCAAACATGGCTTTTATTTTCATTATAACCGAGGTAACAACAATTTAAAAAAAAACCAGTTAACAGACGGGACATGTAAAATGCCCAAAACATGTTAACAGTAAAGATATTGCCCCCCCCCCCTCCTTTCTGATATGGCTTTCTGCTGTTTCGAACATTGTCATTTAGAACACTCCATATTAAATGAAGAAGCATTTGTTCATCATTGAAGGTTGTATTTAATGTGACCATGTCTGTTTTGATGGATTTGCTGTCAGATGTTTATTCATATCTTCTTTTTATTTATACACTCAAAAAAATTCTAGACTGAAAAAGTATTATCGTAACATACTTCTTTTTTCTGTTCTAGTGATTCTTTCTTCTTTTTCTAGACATCTAGCTTGCCGTTATGCATAGCAGTGTTTTCGTGCTTCTTTGTCAGGCAGTACAACTACAGGTATCTGATAATAGCATCTGAAAAAAAATATTCATTTGCAAGTACTCTAAGGGACAGATCACTTAACTTGAAGGGGGGGGCCTTGGTTTTTTGTTTTGTTTGGTTTTTTATAGCAGAAATCCTTCTTCAGAATATTTTTTTTCTTACCCTCTGCTTCCAAAATTTTTTTTTCAAAAATCCCCCCCCCCAAACCACACACGAGCAAGTATAATTCTAAGTACAATATTTAAATTAAAATAATATTTCTTGTAGAATAGGTTAAAAACATAATACATGAAATATAAATCATTAAAATAATGTGAAATATATTCAGACAATAAGTATATATTGTGTGTGATTATCTCCCCTTTCAATTTGCAATATGGCGGATATGTGTTCTGTTCGGTGCGATTTTCGATTTTCCGTTGCTTGAAAGCCGTGGAAAAACTCAAAGATAAAACAGATTTAGATATTCTTGGATATATATACCTGATATGAAGTACTTACATCGTCGGAGTCAACACTTTGCTCAGTATAAAAAGAACAATGTGGCAGTCGATGTGCATCAGCGGTCAATCTCAATCTTGACATTCTTGATTACCAGTAAACCTACTGACAGTGCTGAATCCTCAAGAATTTCATCGTCTGAGATATCAAATACTACACTAGCCATAATAATTGTTCGAACATGGAAGTTCACAGGAAAGAAAGCGCGCAATCTTGACTTTTCCACTGAAAGGTGAGCACCGTCTTCGAAAATAGGCGCCGAGGGCTGGCACTCATGTAGATAAGAAAATTGAGATGCTGATTGGATGTTGTTAATGATGTCCGGCACACGCGCAAACAAAGACTAAGCCATGTGCACTGCGGACATGCATCTGTTTAATTGAACCAAAACTTATTTTATGTAAGTAGAATCTGTAGTATCTTAATATAATGTATGTTTTATAGTTATGAAATTTAGTTTTGGTAAGTGTACAGTGTAAAAATTACATACTTTTTCATTATATTATAAATTGTAATTATATAATAAATAAAATTATATTTATAGATGTTACCACAAATTTTCCCTGCAGGTTCACAATGATGCTGTCAACACTGTCCATTTTTAATTAAAAAAATGAAATGAAATGTATTTAAATTGCTGTATAAAAATGTGCAAGTCAACATCCTTTCAAGGTACATTGTAAATAATTAATAACTAGCCCACTTTGTTTCATTTTCTATGTTTTATAGAAACAGAGGGCATGTTGTTTATTTTTATTTGACACATGTACATGTAATTACTAGTCTACTTAATACTATCAGAAAAAAAGTACATTTAATTTGTACTAAAATTTTGAAAATGGAGTTCAACCAATTTTTATTTTCCATCACGGACAAATTAGAAGTCGCATATAAATACCCCTTTTAAGCCATTTGGGGGGGGGGGGCGGGGTGGAGTCCAGTTGTTTTGCCTCGGAAGGTGAGTCACCCTGATATAACATTAAAAATAAAGTAATAAACACATTTTACAAGTTTTGAAGTTATTTAAAAAAATTTCAATTTGAACCACTAGGTACAATATAATGTAACATTGTCAAATGTAAAGTATTATATTTTTTACTGTGGGAAAACAACCCAGAGCGAACAGGTACATGTATCTGGTTGAAACATAAGTCTGGGACAATCTGATTCGATACCACCTTAAGGTACTAAAATTGTGATACAAAGGTACAAATCTGCCAAAAGGTCATCATTTTATTCATAAATACATGATAATTTACATTCTTTTGCCTTGATATAACTTAATACTCTGTATAGGACAAAATATAAAGTAATCAAAGAAATGGACCAACATCTGCTTATTAATTTATTAAAATTAATGACCACATAAATACAATGAAAATGCCTAGTGTTATGATATAATTTTATGTATCATTCATTTGGACTGCTTCTCATTATCGACGAATTTAGTTCTTCAATAAAAACCGTTTATTTCTTTGAATATTTTTTATACATGTATATTGCGTTTTTTGTAGGTAAATATTGCTAACCTTAGCAGATTTTCATATGAAAGTACACAATCATCAAGTACATGTATAACTGAACCATTGAAGCTCAGTTATGGAGATGTCTAAGTACATGAAGATTCCTGAAGGAATGGTAAGCCACAATAAATTATCAGCTTATTAAAAATAATAACTTCTGGCCATGATGAGTCTTACAAACATTATTATCCCTGTGTTAAACATGTTTGACTCCTATTGAGTTATTGATGCAGAGTCAATATGTTACATACTAAACTTATGTTCGGACTAATCTTCTTTAAAATTAAAAAGTGGTGGTTTTATAGTATGTATACCTTTTCAATGTCTTCCAATACGAATGTATGGAGTTATTTTATGACCCCCAATTTTTATTGGGGGAGGAAGCTGGAGTACCTGGAGAAACCTCCGACCTTCAGTAGGAAACTGGCAATTAAGATTGAAATCGAGTACACCCTACCACGCAGTTAGACTCGAACCAGCAACCTCGGTGTTGACAGACCACATGATCAATAGTAGACAAACTACCTTAACCACTCGGCCACCGAGGCATCTGATACCTGAATGGGGGTAAATGTATCCTGCTTTCATGCCAGACACAGCTGTTCATAAGATATGTTGCTTAGTTTAGTTTTAGTGTTTACTTTCATAAGTATTTATTTTAATTGTTACATTTTATTTTACAAAGGAGTTTACAAGGATGAGGAAAGAAATGGTTAAAGCAAGAAGAGGAAAGGGGACAAAAGCAAAGAATCAAAGGTACATGTGTAGGTAAAATTTTACTTGAATTTACATGTATGTTCTATTTCCTGTATTAGAATGTTTCTGCCCTAAATCACTAGGTAGATACATGTGGGTAGTTACATGTATAAAAATCAAAATTTTGAATTGTGTGGGGTTTTTTTCATATCCCAAAATCTAGTAACAGAATAAATAATGGCAACCTGTAGCAGAAATTATAATACATCTGATGAATTAGAGAAATGAAACAACAGCAGTGATTCTGTTCCGGTCATTGGGACCATCACATGGTATAAAAATATCGGACCTAACCATATTTTGGCAGACCGTACAGAGGATTTTCGCTGACTTGGGAATGACACTGTCACTTGGAAATTTTGCTGTTTCAATTTTGACATGTCAAACTTGTTTACTAGGTTTTAGTCAATTTTTATACAAATTTTACTTGTATGGTATACTTCAAAATATTTGCCATCAAAAATCATTTTCTTGACCAACCTTAAACACATTATAATATCATCTTTCTGTTGGCTGTAGTTATATAATACTTTGATTATTTCAATTTTGCATTTCATTTCAGGTACAAAAAACAAATCATACTTGGACTTGAACTGGTCACCAAGAGTATATAGAAACTTTTAGAGAAGAAACAGTTGTTCCTAGTAAAAACAGAGTGAAAATAATCAATATCTTTAAAAAGAGACTTTGTTTTCAAACATGGTAAAATACCAGAGAAGTGAAATATTCATCTTGCAAAGGAAAAATAAGAAAATTAATGATTGAATTTTTAAAGTTTGTAGTCACTGAATTGAATTTTTTTTAGAATAGTCAAAATATCATTATCAGATAAATATTAAACAATAGTTGATTAGTTTGGAGGTAATATATTCTTTCTGATGCTCTTGTTCTTACTGCAAACAGGAAGTTAAAGTGACATGCTTAATTTATTGGTGAATGAGCTGTGATATCTAGGAGAAAGCGTGCACACTAAACATGGAGCTTCCTTTCCTTAATTGGAGTGTGCACACAAATCAGTGAAGCCGCTGCCATTGGGGAGAAAGCATGCACACAAACCAGTGAAGCCGCTACTCATTGCATTGGGAGAAAGCGTGCACACGAACCAGTGAAGCTGCTACTCCTTGCTTTGGGAAAAAGTGTGCACACAAACAAGTGAAGCCGCTACTCCTTTCATTGGGAGAAAGCGTGCACACAAACAAGTGATGCCCCTAATCCCTTGCTTTGGGAAAAAGCATGCACATGAACCAGTGAAGCCGCTTTTCTCAGATTAAACAGTTTACACACCAATCAAATCTTAGCAAGCCATTGTGTTAGATATAAATACATAGATGGTATTTAGAATGCAACAAATAAAATGAAAAAGTCATCTCTGACATACATGTCTGTAAGCATTTATTAGAATGCAATGTAAGAGTTTGCGACATTAATTTATTAACTTGTATGATGCTACAAGTAGTTGCATAGTTAAAATAAAATGACATTAGTTTTCAAAAAACCAAAATTTTATTTTGGTCATATGAGAAAATTGTTTTCATATTCCATCAAAATTGTATAACAGTTTAGAAGGTACTGAAGCCTGTTTTGAGGAAAATTTAGGTTAGGATGACTTAAATGAAGACAACATTAACAAACATTAGAATTTGAGTAAGAAATTGGGAAGCAATCATACTGGTTTTGTGGCATTATGGCAGTATATTTAATATATTTCTGATGTTGCTGTGACCTTATTTTTGAAAATTTTATAGGCATTTTTCAAGTTTCTGTCTTGTAAATCGAGTGTGTATTCCAAAGATGAGAGGAATTACTCTGCACATATACCATTTATCAAAACTTTTAAAAAGGAATGCTAGAATTCAAGCAATACATAGTTTGTATTAGATGTTAAGTTTTGTATGAATTTGGTGATTGTTTTCGTGTAGTTAAAGGTTCAATTTCCTAACCATTTTCTTTCTAATCTTGGACAAATTTGTGATCAACCCCTTCTAAAGCAAATTAATAACGAGTCCTACATTTTCTTTTTTCATATACATGTTAGATTTATTTTTATAAATGGTAATATTTAAGCTCTTTGCTGATTCTTAGATCAAGTGAAGTTACAATAGTATAGTGCTGTATATTTTTAGTATGCAGAGATATTTGCTGCTTGAAATTTGTTAAATATAAATTAATACTGCATTGTGGTATGATTGTAAGGAAGTATTTTCTCATTAATGTCAAGTGTACACAAATAAAATTTATGTGGAAAGAAAAGAAAAGAAATGCAAAAGAAGAAATATATAGTGACAACTAACTTCTGAACTATCTTTGTACACACTGTTAAAATAGTATAATAGTATGATGTGATGTTTTTGTTGTATATTTTTAAATACTTACATATATAGTGTAATGTTCTTATTACGAATTCTTCTTATTAATAAATGTTAACATAAATTATCTGTTGGTTTTTATCATTCTTTAGGTAGATATTTAAGGTCCATTTTAAAGGTGTCATTTAAATCACAGGAGCGTTTTTAAGTTCAAAAGTATACTGCTGAAATTCATGACATTACTCAATATTGTATGACACTGAATTTCTCATTAGTTTAACATTACACCTATTGTTTGCAGATTTTGGAATTGAGATCAACATTGATTCAAGACTGTACCACTACTAGTAAAGATAAAAATATCATAGTTTTGTAATATTTATTTCATATTGCAGCAAAATGTCATTAAACTGTCAACACCGACAATATAACAATTTCTTGACATTTTAAATTAATATGATCAAATGTCACAGATGACTATTCATCCAACTTCATTATAAACAAAACGTCTATGTAACATGTCGTTGAAGATGATTTGTGGTGGACTTGTTGAAATGTCATTGGTGACGTTTCATCCACCTGCCGGTATCAACAAAATTTCTGAGATAACATATCGTTCCTCTTTTATAAGGAAAAAATGTGCAGACGACCTGTTGTCCACCTGTCATTGTACACAAAATGTCCTAGTAAATATATCGTTCACCTTTCAGTTTGAACGAAATGTCAAAGATGACCTGTCATTCATCTTTTAATTTTAATGAAAGATCAAATATTGTCTGTCGTTCACATTTCTAAAATACAAAAGGTCAAAGGTTGCCTTTTCTACCACAAAATTTAACAAAATATGGACTTTGGATATAGGTAAACTTTTGATAATATTTTGGGCTTGACAAAATGTGAACAAAAGACGATTTTTCGTGCAGTGTGTAGTACATGTATTATAGGTGTGTCCTGGCGGTGGAGGTTACTGTATATCACTGTATTACATGTATTATAGGTATGATCTTGCGGTTGATATTACAGCATATCATTGTATTACATGTATTATAGGTGTGGTCTGGTGGTGGATGTTACTGTATATCACTGTATTACATGTATTATATTTTTGGCATGGTGGTGGATGTTACTGTATATCATTGTATTACATGTATTATAAGTACGGCCTGGTGGTGGATGTTACTGCATATCACTGTATTACATGTATTATAGGTGTGGCCTGCCGGTGGATGTTACTGTACATCACTGTATTACATGTATTATAGGTGTAGCCTGGTGGTGGATGTTACTGCATATTACTGTTACATGTATTATAGGTGTGGCCTGGTGGTGGATGTTACTGCATATCACTGAATTACATGTATTATAGGTATGGACTGGTGGTGGATGTTTCTGTACATCACTATATTACGTGTATTATAGGTGTGGTCTGGTGGTGGATGTTACTGTACACCACTGTATTACCTGTATTATACAATGTAGGTATAGCCTGGTGGTGGATGTTACTGTACATCACTGTATTACGTGTATTATAGGTGTGGTCTGGTGGTGGATGTTACTTCATATCACTGTATTACATGTATTATAGGTATTGCCTGGTGGTGGATGCTTCTGTATATCACTGTATTACATGTATTATAGGTATGGCCTGGTGGTGGATGGTACTGCATATCACTGTATTAGATGTATTATAGGTGTGGCCTGGTGGTGGATATTTTTGTATATCACTGTATTACATGTATTATAGGTATGACCTGGCGGTGGATGTTACTGCATATCATTGTATTTCAAGTATTATAGGTATGGCCTGGTGGTGGATGTTACTGCATATCACTGTATTACATGTATTATAGGCATGGCCTAGTGGTGGATGTTACTGTACATCACTGTATTACATGTATTATAGGTGGAGCCTGGTGGTGGATGTTACTGCATATTACTGTTACATGTATTATAGGTGTGGACTGGTGGTGGATGTTACTGCATATCACTGTAATACATGTATTATAGGTATGGCCTGGTGGTGGATGTTACTGTACATCACTATATTACGTGTATTATAGGTGTGGTCTGGAGGTGGATATTACTGTACATCACTGTATTACCTGTATTATAGGTATAGCCTGGTGGTGGATGTTACTGTACATCACTGTATTACGTGTATTATAGGTGTGGTCTGGAGGTGGATGTTACTGTACATCACTGTATTACATGTATTATAGGTGTAGCCTGGTGGTGGATGTTACTGCATACTACTGTTACATGTATTATAGGTATGGCCTGGTTGTGGATGTTACTGTACATCACTATATTACGTGTATTATCGGTGTGGTCTGGTGGTGGATGTTACTGTAGATCACCGTATTACCTGTATTATACAATGTAGGTATAGCCTGGTGGTGGATGTTACTGTACATCACTGTATTACGTGTATTATAGGTGTGGTCTGGTGGTGGATGTTACTGTATATCACTGTATTACGTGTATTATAGGCATGGCCTGGTGTTGGATGTTACTGCATATCACTGTATAACATGTATTATAGGTATGGACTGGTGGTTGATGTTACTGCATATCACTGTTTTACATGTAATATAGGTATGGCCTGGTGGTGGATGTTACTGCATATCACTGCATTAGATGTATTATAGGTGTGGCCTGGTGGTGGATGTTACTGCATATCACTGTATTACATGTATTATAGGTGTGGTCTGGAGGTGGATGTTACAGCATATCACTGTATTGTATGTATTATTGGTATGGCCTGGTTGTGGATGGTACTGCATATCACTGTATTACATGTATTATAGGTGTGGCCTGGTAATGGATGTTTCTGTATATCACTGTATTAAATGTATTATAGGTATGACCTGGTGGTGAATGTTACTGTATATCACTGTATTACATGTATTATAGGTATGGCCTAGTGGTGGGTGTTACTGTATATCACTGTATTACATGTATTATAGGTGTGGTCTGGTGGTGGATGTTACTGCAAATAACTGTATTACATGTGTTAAAGGTATGGTCTGGTGGTGGATGGTACTGCATATCACTGAATTACATGTATTATAGGTGTTGACTGGTGGTGGATGTTTCTGTATATCACTGTATTACATGTATTATAGGTATGACCTGGCGGTGGATGTTACTGGATATCATTGTATTAAATGTATAATAGGTATGGCCTGGTGGTGGATGGTACTGTATATCACTGTATTACATGTATTATAGGTGTCCCCTGGTGGTGGATGTTTCTGTATATCACTGTATTACATGTATTATAGGTTTGACCTGGTGGTGAATGTTACTGTATATCACTGTATTACATGTATTATAGGTATACCCTGGTGGTGGATGTACTGCATATCACTGTATTGCATGTATTATAGGTATCGCCTGGTGGTGGATGGTACTGCATATTACTTTATTACATGTATTATAGGTGTGGCCTGTTGGTGGATGTTACTGTATATCACTGTATTACATGTATTATAGGTATGACCTTGCGGTGGATATTACAGCATATCATTGTATTACATGTATTATAGGTGTGGTCTGGTTGTGGATGTTACTGCATATCACTGTATTACATGTATTATATGTATGGCCTGGTGGAGGATGTTACTTTATATCACTGTATTACATGTATTATAGGCGTGGCCTGGTGGTGGTTGTTACTGCATATCACTGTATTACATGTATTATAGGTATGGCCTGCTGGTGGATATTACTGCACATCACTATATTACATGTATTAAAGGTGTGCCTGGTGGTGGAGGTTACTGCATATTACTGTTACTTGTATTATAGGTGTGGCCTGGTGGTGGATGTTACTGCATATCACTGAATTACATGTATTAATGGTATGGCCTGGTGGTGGATGTTAATGTACATCACTATATTACGTGTATTATAGGTGTGGTCTGGTAGTGGATGTTACTGTGCATCACTGTATTACCTGTATTATACAATGTAGGTATAGCCTGGTGGTGGATGTTACTGTACATCACGGTATTACGTGTATTATAGGTGTGGTCTGGTGGGGGATGTTACTGTATATCACTGTATTGCGTTGCGTTATAGGTATGACCTGGTGGTGGATGTTACTGCATATCACTGTATAACATGCGTTATAGGTATGGCCTGGTTGTGGATGTTACAGCATATCACTGTATTACATGTAATATACGTATGGCCTGGTGGTGGATGTTACTTCATATCACTGTATTACATGTATTATAGGTATGGCCTGGTGGTGGATGCTTCTTTATATCACTGTATTACATGTATTATAGGTATGGCCTGGTGGTGGATGGTACTGCATATCACTGTATTAGATGTATTATAGGTGTGGCCTGGTGGTGGATATTTTTGTATATCACTGTATTACATGTATTATAGGTATGACCTGGCGGTGGATGTTACTGCATATCATTGTATTTCATGTATTATAGGTATGGCCTGGTGGTGGATGTTACTGCATATCACTGTATTACATGTATTATAGGTATGACCTGCTGGTGGATGTTACTGTTCATCACTGTATAACATGTATTATAGGTTCAGCCTGGTGGTGGATGTTATTGCATATTACTGTTACATGTATTATAGGTATGGCCTGATGGTGGATGTTACTGCATATCACTGTAATACATGTATTATAGGTATGGCCTGGTGGCGGATGTTACTGCATATCACTGCATTAGATGTATTATAGGTGTGGCCTGGTGGTGGATGTTACTGCATATCACTGTATTACATGTATTATAGGTGTGGTCTGGAGGTGGATGTTACAGCATATCACTGTATTGCATGTATTATTGCTATGGCCTGGTTGTGGATGGTACTGCATATCACTGTATTACATGTATTATAGGTGTGGCCTGGTAATGGATGTTTCTGTATATCACTGTATTAAATGTATTACAGGTATGACCTGGTGGTGAATGTTACTGTATATCACTGTATTACATGTATTATAGGTATGGCCTAGTGGTGGGTGTTACTGTATATCACTGTATTACATGTATTATAGGTGTGGTCTGGTGGTGGATGTTACTGCATATAACTGTATTACATGTGTTAAAGGTATGGTCTGGTGGTGGATGGTACTGCATATCACTGAATTACATGTATTATAGGTGTTGCCTGGTGGTGGATGTTTCTGTATATCACTGTATTACATGTATTATAGGTATGACATGGCGGTGGATGTTACTGGATATAATTGTATTACAGGTATAATAGGTATGGCCTGGTGGTGGATGGTACTGTATATCACTGTATTACATGTATTATAGGTGTCCCCTGGTGGTGGATGTTTCTTTATATCACTGTATTACATGTATTATAGGTTTGACCTGGTGGTGAATGTTACTGTATATCACTGTATTACATGTATTATAGGTATACCCTGGTGGTGGATGTACTGCATATCACTGTATTGCATGTATTATAGGTATCGCCTGGTGGTGGATGGTACTGCATATTACTTTATTACATGTATTATAGGTGTGGCCTGGTGGTGGATGTTACTGTATATCACTGTATTACATGTATTATATGTATGGCCTGGTGGTGGATATTACTTTATATCACTGTATTACATGTATTATAGGTATGGTCTGGTGCTGGATGTTACTGCATATCACTGTATTACATGTATTATAGGTATGGCCTGCTGGTGGATGTTACTGTACATCACTGTATTACATGTATTATAGGTGTGCCTGGTGGTGGAGGTTACTGCATATTACTGTTACTTGTATTATAGGTGTGGCCTGGTGGTGGATGTTACTGCATATCACTGAATTACATGTATTAATGGTATGGCCTGGTGGTGGATGTTACTGTACATCACTATATTACGTGTATTATAGGTGTGGTCTGGTAGTGGATGTTACTGTGCATCACTGTATTACCTGTATTATACAATGTAGGTATAGCCTGGTGGTGGATGTTACTGTACATCACTGTATTACGTGCATTATAGGTGTGGTCTGGTGGTGGATGTTACTGTATATCACTGTATTACACGTATAATGGGTGTGGTCTGGTGGTGGATGTTACTGTATATCACTGTATTGCGTATGTTATAGGTATGACCTGGTGCTGGATGTTACTGCATATCACTGTATAACATGTATTATAGGTATGGCCTGGTTGTGGATGTTACAGCATATCACTGTATTACATGTAATATACGTATGGCCTGGTGGTGGATGTTACTTCATATCACTGTATTACATGTATTATAGGTATGGCCTGGTGGTGGATGCTTCTTTATATCACTGTATTACATGTATCATAGGTATGGCCTGGTGGTGGATGGTACTGCATATCACTGTATTAGATGTATTATAGGTGTGGCCTGGTGGTGGATATTTTTGAATATCACTGTATTACATGTATTATAGGTATGACCTGGCGATGGATGTTACTGCATATCATTGTATTTCATGTATTATAGGTATGGCCTGCTGGTGGATGTTACTGCATATCACTGTATTACATGTATTATAGGTATGACCTGCTGGTGGATGTTACTGTACATCACTGTATTACATGTATTATAGGTGCAGCCTGGTGGTGGATGTCATTGCATATTTCTGTTACATGTATTATAGGTATGGCCTGATGGTGGATGTTACTGCATATCACTGTAATACATGTATTATAGGTATTGCCTGGTGGTGGATGTTACTGTACATCACTATGTTACGTGTATTATAGGTGTGGTCTGGTGGTGGATGTTACTGTACATCACTGTATTACCTGTATTATAGGTATAGCCTGGTGGTGGATGTTACTGTACATCACTGTATTACGTGTATCATAGGTGTGGTCTGGAGGTGGATGTTACTGTACATCACTGTATTACATGTATTATAGGTGTGGCCTGGTAATGGATGTTTCTGTATATCACTGTATTAAATGTATTATAGGTATGACCTGGTGGTGAATGTTACTGTATATCACTGTATTACATTTATTATAGGTATGGCCTGGTGGTGGGTGTTACTGTATATCACTGTATTACATGTATTATAGGTGTGGTCTGGTGGTGGATGTTACTGCATATAACTGTATTACATGTGTTAAAGGTATGGTCTGGTGGTGGATGGTACTGCATATCACTGAATTACATGTATGACAGGTGTTGCCTGGTGGTGGATGTTTCTGTATATCACTGTATTACATGTATTATAGGTATGACCTGGCGGTGGATGTTACTGGATATCATTGTATTACATGTATAATAGGTATGGCCTGGTGGTGGATGGTACTGTATATCACTGTATTACATGTATTATAGGTGTCCCCTGGTGGTGGATGTTTCTGTATATCACTGTATTACATGTATTATAGGTTTGACCTGGTGGTGAATGTTACTGTATATCACTGTATTACATGTAAGGCTGTCTATTTTAAAAAGGGAAAATGCATTTTATTCCCTTTTCCATGTAAACCTCAAATGTAAGCATTTATTTTATAATACTGCAAAAACTGTAGCCATTATTTACTTTTATTCAACAAACAAATATATATACAACAAAATTTCACATCATAAATACTAAATACAAGCTCACTTTATAAAATGTGTACATTTGCACAATTTCGGGAAAGTTCCCGAAACAAGTAAAAATCTAACAGTTTGCTTACTCTTGAGAATCATACAATTTAAAAGGTTTCGGGAAATATCCCGAAAAATCTTATCACATATATCACTACATTTATATAACATTTTAAAGAGAAAAAAATGTTTCGGGAAAGTTCCCGAAACATGTAAAAATCAAACAGTTTGCCTACTCTTGACAATCATACCATTTAAAATGTTTCGGGAAAAATCCCGAACAATCTTTTCAAATATATCGCTACATTTCTACAAAATTTTAAGAATAAAATGTTTCGGGAAAAATCCCGAAACAAGTCAAAATCCAACAGTTTGCTTAGTCTTGACAATCATACCATTTAAAATGTTTCGTGAAATATCCTGAAAATTCTTATCAAATATATCGCTACATTTCTACAAAATTTTAAGAATAAAATGTTTCGGGAAAAATGTACATTTCTACAAAATGTTAAAGAGAAAAAAATGTTTTTGGGAAGTTCCCGAAACAAGTCAAAATCTAACAGTTTTCTTACTTTTGACAATCATACCATTTAAAATGTTTCCGGAAATATCCCGAAAAATCTTATCAAATATATCTCTACTTTTCTACAACATTTTCAGGAAAAAATCGTTTTTTAGGAAAGTTCCCGAAGCAAATCAAAATCCAAGGCTTTGCTGACTCTTGACAATCATAACATTTAAAACACTTTCGGAAAGTACATGAATTAATCTTGTCAAATGTATCACTACATTTCTACAAATTTTGAGTAAAGATAATAGTTTCAGGCAAGTCAAAATCCAACATTTAACCTACCCTTGACACGCGTACCATTTAACACTTCTGGAAATTTTCCAAATAGATCGTCTCCAGTAACTATCATCGCAGGTGAGACAAATATTGTTCACCACAGATCTCTAAAACAAAATAACTAATCAACAATTTTTTTGTTTGAGGAGATTTACCTTTACATGTAGTATTTAATAAAGTCTTAATTCACAAAATTAAATGCAAAAAACTTCTTGTCTTAAAATGTTAAGAAAAAAGCTATTTCAAAGTGAATACAACCTTGTCTGCCTTACTGCTATATTTCAAACCACAAAATTTAATGCTACATGACTGAAAGTTACTGCAAGTAATATTTTTCTATGCTTCAGCTATGTACAGCAAATGGAAAGTAATTAATATATTCCATAAATGTGTAAGATTATATATCCAAATTAAGATTTCAATAATGGTCTGCACACCAAAAATTACAAACAAATAGTTTAACAAATATTTCACTAATGCCTTTGAAAAATGCTTAGAAAAATCAAATGGTACTGCCACAAAAGTTTGAAAAATAGTCCTCTCATTCATAACAAGAATATAACTTTTCTTTTTCTTTTTGTTGTTGGTATCCTTCCTTGTTTTCTTTGTTTTTGTTCCTGTCTTATCTGTAACAAAGTGCATAAAGCATAAGTACAATACTTGATAAAATAGCTATAAAACTGTTGTAAAGAATTATAATTTAATCTATTATTACGAGAAACAAAAACAAAACAAAAAAAAAACAAAAAACAAGAAAATGTGCCTTGGCCACACTCAATCTCTCTTCAGTCAAGTATGAAATATTTGGCACAGCCTTAACGAAATTTTCCAGTGAAGAAGTCTCATCATGTTGTAACTGTGTATATATATCAAGTTTCATGATTATGGGCAGTTAAAGGTTCCAATAATGGAAAACCTAATGTGGGATGCACAGTTGAATTTGATGGACAAACGAACAGAAAATATGTCTACTGAAATTTTGTAGTCAGGACATACAAAAACAAAAACAATTCCAACAATCGAACATATTTTTTTTTCAGCAGGAATATTTAAACACCCATTTTTTTCTGGGGCCCTATGCTTAAAATGTGAGCTAGCTTTGCTTCAAAATAAAGCAAAGGATTATCCATTCCAAAACTAGTAACCTGTGAGCTACTGCTCTCTCAGTATACCCCAGCTATACACATCATTTAATTGACTGAGTCGGTAAACAGGAAGTAAATATGCAACGGACCTGAAATCGGTACTCGCAATATAGGACCACATGGTAATGTCACATATTTTCAAAATTTTCAGTGGTTGTGGTAAGAAGAAAAATGTAACGAAAGTTATGTTACGGACCAACGGAAGGACAGACAGGGATAAATCAGTATACCCCTAATTAGTGTAATTAAAATTCTCTCTGTTAACTGAGATAGGACTTAAATGTACAAAGGGTACGGTAGATTTTAAGAAAGGATTCATAAAAATATAAATCACTAAAGTGGATAATTGATCCCAGTGATAGAAAAATAAAACATATTACTAAAAATACCTTTTGCCACACTTTTTCTCTTCCTCACTGTTACAATTACCGTAAAAATATATTTTGTTTTTATTTATTGAAAATATGCCAAAATACCTGATATTTAAACATATCACATGCATATGTAGCTATAAATTTCTTATAATTTAATTCTATTTCTAAGACCATTTGTGTACATCTAAACGTTGCACACAAAATATAATTATTTCATGCAAACAACTTAAAAAGTTGTTTGCATGAAATAATTATTGTGCTCACAAAATATTATCTGTGGGGACAAAATGTTAAACTGTGGGTATAGCCTCTTATTCAGGAAAGGTTTCAGTTGGTCTGCTATATTTATTCTATAAACATATACCAGTGCATGTACCTTGTTTCAACGATCTGTTTTGAATAATACAATCAAAAACATGTACCAATGTTCATTTGCCTGTGTCAAATCAAGTCTTCATATATTTTTTCCCACAAGTAGCTGCCTTTGGCATACATCTTTCCATTATTATTTCTTTGCCTTTTTACATTCAATCTGACAAAAATATAACAACATTTTCAAGTTAATACAAAATGATTACAGGTATTGAGATTTTTTAACCATTAATAACCTACCTGAATCAAACACAGACTGTACATTGTATTATATCTATGGTTGTACTTTGAAGAATAGAAATAGGACCAAATATATGTATGCTTATAAAATCAACAAAATCACTTAAAAATTAAAAACTGTTGCCATGGTTTCTGTACCATTTATTATAATATATATTTTGAAACTGAGTTGAAAGTTTTCACAGATTCTCATTAAATTTGAGAAGTTTTAAATTTATATAAACATGTAAACCTACAAGTCAAATAACAAAACTATTCCTATTTTCTATTATCTCCTCAATGAAGAAGGAACAGCCATTAATTTGAACAAATTTGAATTCTTATTACCATGGCTTTTGTTGAAATTCTCAGAAATTGAAATTAGCACAAAAGTACCTAAAAATATGGAGTTTAGTTTTATTTTAACATATAGTATTTAACAATTTCTTAATAATTTTCCATTTGTAAAGTGTATGGCCCTCCATTTGAAGAAACTTTATTCCCTTTCGATCCAGGAAACTACATATTAAGTTTGATGGAAATGAGCCCATAGGTTCTAGAAAAGAAGATAAAATGATAAAAGTTTATAACAACAACGCGCACATATAACTATCAAATTGTGATTAGAGAAGCTCACTTTAGGACTTTACTAAATTTCTCAGGTACTAAGTAAGCGTTAAAAAATGTGCTTACATCTAGGATCTGTCCTAATTTAATTTTAAATCTGCAGTGCTTTTCACAAAAAGTCGGAAGTGTAAAAATCTACATGTATCATAAGTGTTGCAAGATCAAAAGGAAATCCATTGCGATGTCAGCACTTACGATAGATTTTACACTAACAACCTTTTGTGAAATTGACTTCTGTACTTTAATAAAACAAGAGGCTCCCAGGAGCCTGTAATCGCTCACCTGGAACTCAAATGACTTCAACTATATTTAAATTTTTGAAATTTACAGTTTTAGTCTAGTTGTTAAAGCTTTTAAGGTACTGTGCAAAAACTAAGCATTTCTTCAAAAATTTTAGTTAAGTACAATAACTCCTATAAGGTGACATCAGACAATTTCTGAAAATTAAATGTTTTTTAGGCCTTGTCCTCAATTGTCATTTAGAAATTAAAAGTTTTACTCTAGGTGTGTTACAGACTAATTTATAATACGAAAACTGATCATTTGTCTAAATTCATAATTAAAGGGCAATAACTCCTATAAAGAGTCATTTTGCAATTTTGGACTAAGCAATCATTTGTAGGCCTTGCTTTGCTGATCATTTGTGCAATTTACAGTTTCAATCTAGCTGCTCTAGTTTTCAAGTTACAGGACCAAAATGAAAAATTTCATTAAAAAATTGTCATTTAAGGGCAATAACTCCTATAAGGAGTCATCTGACAATTTCAGACCAATTAAGTGAATTGTAGGGTTTTTATTGCTGATAATTTTTGCTATTTATAATTTCACTCTAGCTGTTATGGTTTTTAAGTTACAGGACAAAAACGAAAAATTTCATAAAAAATTGCCATTTAAGGGCAATAACTCCTATAAAGAGTCATCTGACAATTTCAGACTTTAGGGTGAATTGTATGGCTTATATTGCTGATCATTTTTGCTATTAACAGTTTCACTCTAACTGTTACAGTTTTTAAGTTACAGGACAAAAACAGAAAATTTCATAAAAAATTTTCATTTAAGGGCAATATCTCATAAAAGGAGTCTTCTGACAATGTCAGACCAATTAAGTGAATTGTAGGGCTTTTATTGTTGATCATTTGTGTAATTTACAGTTTCAATCCAGCTGCTATAGTTTTCAAGTTACAGGACAAAAACAAAAAAAAAAATCATAAAAAATTGCCATTTAAGTTCAATAACTCCTATAAGGAGTCATCTGATAATTTCAGACCAATTAAGTGAATTGTAGGGCTTGTATTGCTTATCATTTTTGCTATGTAAAGTTTTACTCTACCTGTTATAGTTTTTAATTTGCAGGACAAAAACGGAAAATTTCATAAATAATTGCCATTTAAGGACAATAACTCATAAAAGGAGTCATCTGACAATTTCAGACAAGTTAAGTGAATTGTAGGGCCTTTATTGCTGATCATTTTTGCTATTTACAGTTTCACTCTAGCTCTTATAGTTTTTGAAGTTATATTGTAAATACCAAAAAGTTTGTCAAAAATCGTCATTAAAGGGCAATAACTCCTACAAGAAGCCAATACAAAACTTCACACTAATAGCAACTATTGTAGACTTAATGTGCTGATCAATTTGAAGTAACGGTTTTCTCTATAGCTATTATAATTTTGAGTTATGATCAAAAACATGTGTGGACACCCATGTTCTATTTTTAGTAACAGTGGCCATCTTTGTAGGTTGATCAACACCCTGGGTACAAATTTGAAACTAGGAACCCTAAGGATGATTGTGGCTAAGTTTGAAAAAAATTGGCCCAGTGGTTTCAGAGGAGAAGATTTTTGAAAAAGTTTACGACGGACGACAGATGCCAAGTGATAGCAAAAGCTAAAAAAATTGGGGCTTAAAATAGAATCTTTTCACTGGTTTTATATTGTCATAAAATCACGTAAATTCAGTAAAATGAAAAAATTACACAAAATCTTGACTTTTTAACTTGTAGTTGTTTTTTTTTCAACTAGTCAAATAAAGTTTGGACTAGTGATACCTAGCAGGTCTAAGTCTGAAGAAGTAGTCAAAAATGGCACAGACTGCCTCTTGCAATGAATTTTAAGGGATTAAAAAAGTAAATACATGAATACAGTTCATAATTGTATGAACTGATTTAGCCTTATATTCATTAACAGTTCATGAATGGTTCATATATTCATGGCAGGGATGTTTAAACATATCACACTTTGGATATCAGAAAAGACCAACAGTAAAACAAAACAAAAAATGTCTGCAACTTCAAGATATAAAGAAAGCAAATTTCAAAACTCCTTCAGAAATGCATGTATTTAAATCAGTCTGTGAAAAAATAGGTACTGTGCATAAGCAAGCATACAAGTTGTGTGCCTGGCAGACAGAAAAACAGCATACATGTAGATGGGAGACATATAATAAATAACAGTTATTACCTTAGTCATGACTTTGCTTCCATGGCATGGATGTGCCTATACTTGCATACTCCTTTACCATGTTTACCATACATGTTGGGTTGATACTAGTATCTGAAAAAAAAATCATTAGAAGTAATATTTTTTACAATATAACTTCAACTCAAAAATGTGCATAAATCCCACACAAAAAATAAATTTGCATGTTTCCTTATTAAAATTATTTATACATGTGTACAGATCAATTATTATTAACTCACCTTCTATTAAAATCTTGTTACATGGAATCTTAAATCTTAATTCCTTCACTTGTAATCAAGTGGTATGTTGAATTACTGAATATAATGATCACATTTCTGAAAGTTGTAACTTTTCAACAATTTGATTGACAGCAACAGATCTGTTGTTCCCATTAAAGTTCAAGTAAAGTTCATGCAGTTTATTACTCATGTTATACAGATTATAGAAGATGCATGTACACTAAGCACTAGAGTTAGGTAAATATATTTACTTGTTGCAAAATGGTACAAATATTGTTGTCTGCACTTTTAAGTATCTTCAACTTAAAAATTAATGAATGCATTTCTTGGTCACTAGAACTAAGAGTATATAGGGTCTTGTAATATTTTCATGTTTGAAAACCCCTCAATAGAATTCAATAAAATTTTAGAATTTGCTTTGAATAAGCTATGACAACAAATTTTGTTTAATTTGTTAATCAGAAACATCTTTAATCTTTAAGTGTTCTGATGACTTCCAGTGTTAAATTAATTAGGATCAGGATAAGTCCTTCCTTAATGAAGATCAAAACCTATTCATGATCTGTTATTCATGATAAAAACAGATTATCATTGTCTTACAGCAACATTACTGTCAAGTGGATGCAATCATTAAGTTTTTAGCACTGATTATTACTCATTATTTAATCTAGCTATGTGTAAATTGATTATGTTTGCAAATTAACCTAATCAAAATGACTTGTTTGTTTGAATGGTGTTTAACACCACTTTCAGCAGTTTTTCTGAGGCTATATAGCCACATCCAATTTATATTGTGCGAGGAAGTCTGAATACATGGAGGAAACCCAGACCTCTAAATATGCTAAACTTTACATGTAGGTAATAATCCAAGTATATTAATAAACTTTTAAAATCTATTCTGCAACTTATCAGAAAATTATGCTGGATATGGAAATTCTGTCATAATGTCAAGGAGTAGTTATTGTTTGAATGCTTTGTCTGTATCTGTATGTGGTATAGTATTGGATCATTTCATGGTGATGGGTGTAGCCACCTTATTAGCTTTGTTGGAGCCTTCAAGGCTTCTTCAGTAGATCACTGGTGACTGTTTTAATAAATTAAATTTTATTATTTGGTTACAGCTATTTGCAATTTAAAGCATTTTTATGATAACATGAAACATTTCCTACTTTTGTGTTTATTTTTGTATTTTTAAGTTTAAAACAATTATTTAGTACTATCTGTACCAAACCCATGGGGAGGGAGAATTCATAAATTCTCATTGAAAGCAGAGTGACTTAACAAATTTGTTTTTTTGTTTGTTTGTTTGATGGTGTTTAACGCCACTTTCAGCAATTTTTCAGCTATATCGTGGCGTCCAGTTTTTATTGGGGGAGGAAGCCGGAGTACCCGGATAAAACCCCCGACCTGCGGTAGGAAAACTGGCAATCCTTGTCAATTAAGATTGGAGTCGAGTACACCCTACAAACCAAATCCCTATAGAATGTATAGCTACATGGATGAAACATGAGTTATGCAGTGATAATAAATGAATGTTAATTAGTTGAAAGGAATGCACAAAAATGTTTGAATTTTTTTGTTTTGAGAAAATTAACGATGGGAGAAGAAATTCTAAAAGACAAGAAAACATTTTATGTCTTAAGACATGTGTTAACATGTTGATTAACGATGTGGATTTATTTTTAGACTGTTGTGTCAATGTGAATGTACAATAAACTGGAGGAATGTATTCACACGAATACGACTCACCCGCCTGCCAAATTTGTTTTCTAGCACAAATGTTGAACAATATATAATTACCAAATGCACAGTCAAGATCATGGTTGTACACGCAGGATTCAAGCGCTTTTTATTTTTTTTTCAATCTGTCAATATTTTGCCACTTGCAGCAAAAAACTTCAAACTTCTTGTTATATTATTTCTGACAGAAAATTTTCTTCATTCAGCCATTTGTTCCCAATGACAATAATATGCTGAAAAGTACACCCGACATTGTTATAATCCTGATTCGACACGGAAACTATCAACAATAAGAAATATTATTGAGGCCACACCAATTTAATTTCTTGTTCTTCGGATTTTTGTCATTTTAAAACGGGGCGAACGAGCGAAATAATAATTTTAATATTATTATTTGGATTTTCAAAAAATCATAGGCGAACAGAAAAATTTGAGGCGAGCGATAACTTTTTTTAATTTTTATTTTGTTATAAATAAGAAAATGTACTTTCATCAATATCTATATATTCGCAAAATTCAGTTTCATTGTGATTTTCTTTCAGAATTGGGCATACTATGCTTACCTGAAGTTTACCAAAGCATTTAAATGAATAAATGAATTATATTTTGTAATTATGGGTTCATCATTCAATTTATGTACAATCAATTGCACCTTTTATACAATTCAGTATTGTAGGTCATATACAACATACTACATATATGACTTTCAAAGCATTAGAGACAGATGGAAGCAAACGAATGCATACATGTCACATCTTCATTTGCAAAAATATATTTTTTAGACCTTATTTAAAATGCACAACTGACTACACTGTACATCATTTATTGATGAAGCTTTCTAGAGGAATGAATTTTAAAATGTCATTAAATAAGTTATATCCCATTCATTGTGTTTGCTGTAATATTCCCATTTAGTGAAACTTTCCCTTTTGATTGAACAACCAAAGACAATCCAAAATTATAGATACATGGTGTCCAATGTCCAATTTTTGAGAGAAAAAATTCAAGTCCCATGCAAGCCATTAGAAAACAGAGATATATATGAAAAATGACAATAAGACAACAACCAGTTCAAACAGTTATATGATGACTCTTAATAAAAATTACTTTAACTTTTCCACAAATAACACTGAACAACCATTACCAGTAATTTCATTTTCTTTTTTTATATATATCACAACCCTTGCAACAATGTGAGCATTGTAGTTTCTGTGGTCGTTTTGTTTCATCTTGGTGGAGATAAACAAAAATCGAATGTGCTTCATTACTGAGGCTAAATGTTCACCATGCTGTTGCAACCAAAAGTTTCGAAGTGTCAGTCGAATTAAGTTTTTTAGTACTGATCATGATCTGGCAATCCTGCTCCAACATCCTATCTTCTATAAATACCAATATTACTCACGAACTTTTATTTCACATTTTTTATATTTGAATGTTCCTGTAACCTCGTTTTACGTTTATGTCAGCGCTAACCTAAGGTCGAAATGTTTGATTTTGACACATCTTTGAAAAAGCTGTGCCAACGCACGACCACTGAAATAAATCGCCGTGTTTGGACAACCATGCCTTCCTTTACGACACATATCCACACTACTAAAACGGTATAATTGTTTCTTTTGTCTTTTTCAAAATACACCAATATTTTTGTTTGTTTGTGATGCAATAAAACAATCTCCACGCAAAGGATTCTGGGTATCCTACGTCAACCACTATCACCTCTGCCATACCATTGGTTGACATTGTGAGAGATATCTCTCATGACGGATAAGCTTCGCGTACAAACGCAGGTATTTCAATGTAAAACTATATCAAAAGTATATAAACAGACTATATAAAAATAAATAAGATCTCGTATTTTATTTTACAAACATTGTTCTTTGTTTACAAACGTCACGGGCAGACGACAAATGTAGTCCAACAGTAAATGGAGGATGACGTGTGGCAGAGGTTATATCTGGGAACCAGTTATGTTCTCTGTGCCGGAGAGTGGCAATAAAACGGCAGTTACATTAAGCGTTCACAAGATTACGATTTCAAAAAAAGTAAAATAAAAATTCCGGATGACTTTCCCGGAGCGGGGAGCGGAAATTTTTTTTTAATATTATTTTTTCAATTTCGATAAAATATGTGCGGTCGGGTCCGTAGAACAAGAAATTTATTTGGTGTGGCCTTAATTAAAAAATAAACAAACGTGAAGGATAGATAAAATCTGAGATTTTTTTAATTAAATTATTTCCCCCCTCCTCAATATAATGAATTGGCATTCAAAACCATGTGGGTATATTAAAATCCACTGTGTTATCTATCTAAACTGCAGCTGTAGCTGTGTAAGCTATTTATAGAACAGTGTGCACATCAATGAACAAAGAAACATTAGGGAATATCACTGTAATAATTTAATTAATAAAAAAGTTGAGATTTATATATTTTATAAAGGTGTAATACAATCAATAAATTATTATCTGCACCTTTTCACTATCTTTTAAAATTATGTCACGTGACTTTTTTACAAGCACAAATGCACAACCACGTGATATATTTAAATACCTGTTACCGATCGTCAACGTTGGTTATTTATAGAACAGTGCACACAGCATTGAACAAAGAAAAGAAACCTTAATTATTGAATATCTCATTAATAATTAAATTAATCAAAAAAAGAACGCTGTTCGTTTATTGTACTAAATTGGACCGATAATCCCTGCAAGTTTGAGCTCTTAATATTGTGGTTTTCGGATAAAAACGGTTTCACACAAAATCTGTGACGGACAAAATTTTGCCAAAGTGAATACATTACTTAAGTAATTAAATTTATGAGTAGGTCTGGTTTAGAAATTAAAATATATGATTAGGTCCCGTTTTATAACTCCTGAAAGTATACACATAGGGCGCGTTTACCCACAAATCTGTACCTAAAAGTGTACCATTAGTTACCCACCACTCTCCCATGTGAGATAAGTACATTTTCTGGGGCTTTGAAGTTTGTAATTTTGTCATTGTTTTGATTCAATAGAAATTATATTTTTAATACTTAAATTAGAACTAAGAAATTCCATAATATAAGAATGGACTATAAATTAATATATAAATCAATATATCTAATCTGCTAATTGGTTGAAAGCATTCTATTTCATATATCTATAATTCTAATATGATTTGCATATAGAAATACATTTATTTCATTGGTTGAGATTACTTCTGGTAGAGGTTTTCAACGAAATTTATTTTTTGATAAATGAAGTTGACTTAATTTATATTTGGATAAATGACGTTGACCGAACTATTTTTACCGTAACCAACGTAACGAAAGATGGCAGCTTTAAATATCGAAAGTAGCGATCAGCTTATAAATTATTTGTTTGATGAATTATCATAAATGATTTGCTAAATTAAAAACTTTCCTTGTGTTCGATACAGAAAATAAGGTTATAGATTGATATAAAACTTAATTGTGTTTATTAAAATCAGAAAATGGTTTATGGAATAATCGTACATACAAATAAACAAAATATTCATACGTTCAGTCAATCCCGCTACCAAATACACAAGCAATATGAAGTTGAGAAACAGGTTAGATAAATTAATTCCTTATTGCAATTTTAAAGAATTATAAGGATTAACACCATTTTCAATGGATTTATCTGTATATCAACAAGACCAACTCACTCACAAACATATCATAAAAGTCCGGACTTCTATTTGTTTGTGAGTGAGTTGGTCTTGTTGATATAAATGTACCGATAAATCCATTGAAAACGGTGTTTAATCCTATAATAAATACTGCTAGACTCCCCTTTTGTGTATTTATTTGTTTGTGAGTGAGTTGGTCTTGTTGATATACCGATAAATCCATTGAAAACGGTGTTTAATCCTATAATAAATACTGCTAGACTCCCCTTTTGTGTATAACTAGAAGGTGTGTATGAGTGGCCGTTCATGTCATAATTGCGTTATTTGTATCGCGTTACTTTTCTTTTGATTGGTTCTTTCTGAAGATATGAAATTAAAAAGTATCGCGATACTTTCAACTTCTATCGCGTTACTTTTGAAAAGTATCGCGTTACAAATGAAAAACAAAAGTAACGCGTTACTTTTAAAAAGTATCGCGTTACTTTTACGAAGTATCACGATACTTTGAAGAAGTAACGCGATAGAAGTTGAAAGTATCGCGATACTTGTTAAAAGTAACGCGATATAAAAGTAACGCGGTAGAAGTAATGCAATTATGACATGAACGGCCACTCATAGGTGTGTGGAAGTGCAAAAAAAAAAGATAAAAGTTAAAGATGACAGGAAGACATCTATAGGAACTATTGTTATTGAATAAAAATTGGGAAATTTAATTAAAATTAGAAATGGAATTGATAAGGAGTTAAAAACAGTCATGAGTGCTTTGCTATATATCTAGGCTATGTTTAGATTGTTCAAAGCCTGTCTGAAATGATCAGGATCAGGCTGCAGAACAACAGTGCGAGTGGTTGGTAGTTTATTTCATAATAATACAACAGTCTGCTGAAAAAAATTAGTATTTGTAAGTGTTTAACTTAGTGTGAATCTGTCCTAATGTTTTAGGGATGCATGGTTCTTCTCAATTGCTGTACATGGGGGGGGGGGAGCTAGAGGTGGTTATTTTTTTATTTTTCCCAAAACAGATAACAGTAGAAACAGCAAATAAATAAAATGAATTTACAGTGTTATGACTATTAACAGCAAACAGGGTTTTTATGTAAACTATAACAGTTAATAACAGTGTCAATTTTTAAGAAAACGGTAAACAGACACCCCCCCCCGCCCCCAGAACCACGTGACTATGGGATTTCGAAAAGGTCAATGGCCCTTCTTTTCAGCAGCCACAGCTGTCGAACTGTCAGCTAGGGCTACGACGTGATTACTCATTTTGAGATAGCTACAAAAGAATCCTGTCACTGTCAAATAACAAGAATATGGTAAAATAACATAAATATTGATAAAAATTCTACTCACGATTTTCATTACACTTGGTCAAAATCACTTTCGTCTGCTTTTCGCCAAGTCTCTCTCGTGCTGTAAATCGCCGCATTTTAACTGGTACCTGTCCATATGCAGAATTATAATATGTAAATTTTGGAACCCAGTATGGCAACTGGATACACCGGTAAGGCGAAGATACTTAGCCCAGGCCACAGGCGGTAGTGTAACAGTATTTCAAATAATTCTGTGTGCGACAAGTGCCAGTGATTTATTGTTTTGTCTATTTTAGTTCAGAAATAAATAGAAGTAAGTCAAATAAAAATCAAGATTGAATCAACTGTACATTAAAATCTAAATTACGATGAATATGTGTGACCTCATGTGTCATAAATATGCCAATAAGGCCATTAATTATAAGAGGACACAACAGTTAAGATTGAAGACTTTTTTAAGATTGAAGTAAATGAAGACGAAGATATATGACAGGTTTATAGTTGTTTCGTACCATGTCCATTTGTACCACATTTTAATTGTTAATGGTTGATGTTTTGTACTATTTTTAGGTTTGGATCCAATATTTATTTTTAATAGAATAATAGACATAAAGGTTATTTTTTATTTGTTATCATAGCTTCAATTAAAATGATGCACAACAATAATATATAGTACATAATATACATGTATGCAATAACAAGATAGATAATGAATGATACATAAAATTAAATATATGAATTTTAAACTTGTTTAACTATATGAATTGTCACAAAGTGTTATCTTATAATATAACAAGTCTGATTGTCCGGCTCATAAACATTGCGGGCGCGGAGTCGGAGCAAACGGCTGATGGAGATTTAATTCTGTATATACTGGGCCCAAATGTCAAAGAGTATTTTCTGTGTTGGCTTGCATATCCCATCTATACAAGGACAATTGAAAATCATTGTTTTAACTACCAAACCGCATTTTCCTTTTATCATTCACATTCCAATGAACATCAAAGACATTATAGCAAGCTAGTTCTGTATTTTGTTAAATTATTAATATTATTTTTAATAAAACTCATAAATTAACATGCTTATAAATAATGTTATTTGAAATATTAAAATAAACAAGTAACACAATTAAATCATATATATGGTACGAAAGGGTCAATGTCGAAATAGCATATATGGTACGAACTGGCAAAATCTTGGTACGAAATGGTAAATTTGGGTACGAAATGGTCAAGGTATGAAATGGACATGGTACAAAACGACTAGACACCATATCACGTGGGGGGTGGGTTGAATGGGTCACTTTTTTACCTCTTGAAAATGTATGAAAGGGTAGCCTTTTTCATTGAAAAATATATCAATGGGTATAGTTGTAAATTATCTAGTAAATATATCAATGCCTCAATTCTTATATTGAGCATGTTAAGCCTATTGACCTTTTCGAAATCTCATAGTCACATGGTTCTGTGGGGTTTAGGATCGACAGTTATCATGTCTTTCTGTGGAGCTTCGTCAGAATATCCAAGAAAGAATACCCACAAATTACAATTTCCATTGAAATATTTTTACCATAGTGAAAATTGTTTCAAAAGAATTCCAATTACCCGTATTCCAAAAGAAAAAAACAGAAAAATAACATTCATGTGCATAAATATTGTTAAGAAGGTATCTAATGTTTTCCGAATTTTTTAAAATAAAACAAAAAAATAAATTTTTTATAGAGGAAGACCCGTATATTTGCAAAACAATTTATGAAATATAAAAATGTTGTGTTTCTTTAAATTATATAAACTGCTGCTTAATTAAAATTGAATTATTTTTCATTGTATTTAATTATTACATTTTTCAAAATTTCGTTTACTTATTAGCTTTTTTAATTTATGTTAGTTTAAAGGACTTCATAAACGATCTAGGTATTTCATTCTACAAGTATCCAAATATAAATTGCATTTTAAAATTTGTTTAAAATAAAATGTTTAACTCTTAAAATAAATAAAAATCAATATCTGTGACTTTCTCTTATAATAAAGATATTTATTTTCCTTCTGTTTGCTCTTGCATTTTTACTGATTTAGATGTCTTATTTTAATAAAAAAACCTGTTTTTAAAATCTAATTTTCATATATAAATCATTATTTAAATTTACTTTTTCGTGGCTTATTATGTCGGTCTTTTATTGGTCTTTCATTTTTACCTTTCATCAATGTAAAGTGTCGGGTAATAAACAATAAGCAATTAACGAATAAATTTAGGCAATTTTAATGTACAATTACATCACAGCAATATCTCTTACCCTCCCCACGCCCTGTTCTCGTCGAATTTGCGAGAGTTTGAGATTTCGAAATTGTCAATGTAGACCACAATTATTTTACAAAACAAAGTGTTCCATTAACATCACTTGATCATTTTGGTTGTGAGTGTACTATTTTGTCAATGGGGATGTGCAGTAATAAAATATATATGAATAGGTCTAATTTAATAATTCAGTATTTGATTGGGTCCCATTTAAAACATCCGAAAATATATGAATAGGGTGGGTTTTCAAATCTCTGTCCAGAGACCTGTACCTAAAGTATCCTTAGTTACCTCCCCGTGTTGTATATTTATTTCTTTATTACCACAAAAGTAGTTGTATACATATTTTTTAAGGTTAGTTAAACAGAAAACTGAAAACACAACCTAGCAAAACTCAAGGAAGATTTTGTGACATGTAAACAATAAAGGCACTGTACAGAATATGGACATGTTCATGTTGGAACATTTTTTCTATTGGATTTTCGAATACAAAGGTAATATACATGATATAGGAATAATAAAAAAAGGCCAGCAAAAACATCAGCAGAGGCGTATGATTTTTGAAATGGCTGGAACAGCCGTATTTTATTGAATATTTCAATAGACGTTTGTTTCTTAAGTGTTTGAAGTACGTCATATTAGAATTTCCTTTTCTTGTATGCATTACCATTTTCCCCAGAAGAAAGAAGTATTAAGATTTAATATACACAAATTATTTCTTCAATGTTGTAACCACTGTTCCTGTCTGTTGCTATAAAGATCAGTCTCCTGGGACATTAAAGTGTCAATGATTTATGTTAACTAGTTTAGTTATAACTAGTTCTTTCTAATATGAGGTCAAATCTTGAACAATTTAACTTCTGTAATAAATTAGGAAAAAGAAAATCTGTTTATTCTTATCCAAACTGATTTTGTATGGAAAGATACAGTTTAACATACATGTATTATTCAATTATTGTCTTTTTAGAGGTTGTTATAAGTTTTAATAGACTCAAATATTAATATTGTCCAACACCTAAGGCAGAGATGAATATTAATTTTTAGCCAATTAAAACTTATATCAACTGATACAAAAGACTGTAATTGTTTTATTACTAGTACATAAAAATAAGACAAAAGGGTTATCGGTTGTCTCATTTACATTAATTTTATATTAATTAAGATGTGAGAGGTATAATTCCAATTTTTATTATAAGCTCACCTGACCCAAAGGGTCATGTGATCTATTGTTATCACTTTGCATCCGTCGGCGTCGTCGGTGTCTGTAAACTTTTTAAATTTTAATCTTCTTCTCTGAAACCACTTGGCCATAATGGTCATTGGATGGACCTTTACAAAGTTTGTGTTTTTTATTTGGATTGGAAAACCAATATGGCCGCCACTGCAGGACTTAGTTTAACATAGGACCCTATGGGAAAAAAGTTAAAATTAATGGCTTCTTCTCTGAAACCGGTTAACCAATCAAAACAAATCTTACTAGCAATATTGTTTGGATGGTCTTTTATAAAGTTTATGTTTTCCAAGCCAACTGAAATTCAAAATGGCCACCACCGCAGGACTTAGTTTAACATAGGACCTTATGGGAAAAAGTTTTAAAAGGCTTCTTCTCTGAAACTGGTTAACCAACGGAAACAAAATCTTACTAGCAATATTGTTTGGATGGTCCTCTATAAAGTTTGTGTTTTTTATGACAATTGGAAATTCAAATGGCCGCCAACACATGACTTAGTTTAACATTGGACCCTATGGGAAAAATGTTTAAAAGGGCTTCTTCTCTGAAACCGGTTAACCAATCAAATCAAAATTTACTACCAATATTGTTTGGATGGTCCTTTATAAAGTTTATGTTTTTTTATGCCAATTGGAAAATTAAAATGGCTGCCACCGCAGGACTTGGTTTAACATAGGACCCTATCTGAAAAATGTTTAAAAGGGCTTCTTCTCTGAAACCGGTTAACCAATCAAATCAAAACTTACTACCAATATTGTTTGGATGGTCCTTTATAAAGTTTATGTTTTTTTATGCCAATTGGAAAATTAAAATGGCTGCCACCGCAGGACTTAGTTTAACATAGGACCCTATGGGGAAAAGTTAAAAAAGGTGTCTTCTCTGAAACTATAAAGTTCATGTTTTTTATCCCAATTGGAAATTCAAAATGTCCGCCACCGCAAGACTTGGTTAAACATTGGACCGTATGGGAAAAAAGTTAAAAAAAGGTTTCTTCTCTGAACCGATTAACCAATGGAAACAAAACTTACTACCAATATTATTTTAGATGGTCCTTTATAAAGTTTGTATTTTTTTTTGCCAATTCGAAAATCAAAAGGCCACCACCGCAAGACTTAGTTTAATATAGGACCATATGGGGAAATTTTTTCAAAGGCTTCTTCTCTAAAACTGGTTAACCAATGGTAACAAAACTTACTAGCAATATTGTTTGGATGTCCTCTGTGAAGTTTATGTTTTTTATGTCAATAGGAAAATCAAAATGGCCACCACAGCATTACATAGATTACTTAGTTTAATATAGGACCCTATTGGCAAATTTAAAAAATATCTTCTTCTCTATAAAACCGGTTAACCAATGGAAACAAAATTTTCTAGCAATATTGTTTGGATGGTCCTCTTTAAAGATTATTGAAAATTACAGGACTTCGTTTAACATCAGGGAAATGCAACCTTTATTACCTATAAAATCAGGTGAGCGATACAGGCTCTTAAGAGCCTCTGGTTCCAAATGTTATAGCAAAGTACATGTACAATGATGTGTTAAAATTACTCTCTCTCAGCTGTAACAATTTCTTTTCTCTTTTTCTAATCGTAGACTCCTCCCACAATATTGATACCATATTTTCAAAGATTCCAAATGTGTCAACACAAGTTTTTGGTCAATACATAAAAAAAAATAATTGCTACAGATGCTGCAGAGAAAACCATTGGCATTAACCATATTAACACAAATTGATCAGTGCATTAAGCTCTAATAAATGTCCTATTTGTCCGAAGTTATTTAATGACTTCTGGTAGGAGTTATTGCCCTTAAATTATTATTGTTGACAAAATTTTAAGCTTTTACAATATAACTTGAAAACTATAAGATTGACATTGTAAATTGCTTAAATGGTTGCTTACAAAACACATAGTCATCAGACCACTCCTTATAAGAGGCATTGTCCTTAAATGATAATTTTTTAGGAAATTTTCTGTTATTGTTGTATAACCTAAAACTATAACAGCTAGAGTGAAACTGTTAATTGCAAAACTGATAGCAGAACATATATGTTTAAATTTTCTTTTTTTTTATTCATATAGTGAAAGATAATTGTTATTTTTTTCTAGCCTATATGTTACGCTAGTACGAAACACTAGTAACAACAACAGCTAATAAATAAGCTAATAAACAGGAAATGAATTTGCCATGATCACATTTATGTATTTTGATTTTACAGTTGGGTTCACAAATGGTCTGTATAAATAAATGTTCATGGTTGGTTAGTGGTAATTGTAACCAGTTGTTGTATGTTTTAAATTAAGAGATGAGGGAACAAAGCAAAAAAATTAATACATTGTTGTTATTGTTGTTTACAGGATAATTATGGAATTACAAGAGACTTCTAATAACATGTTGAACACAGCTGATAAACCAACACAGAGTTTCTCAAGTAGGTTATTGTGTGGTTTAATATATGTATTTCTTTCATTACTTCAACATGCAATAATTAATTTATAATACCTATCTTTAAACAACATACTGTACATGTAGAACACACTGTCTGTACACATATTTTATTTGGATTCCAACAGGAAAATGTATCTTTTTTACAGTGCAAATGATACATAGTTTTGTTTTGCATCATTTGATTTAATTGCCATGGCAAAGTACCTGTGCAAGTGAAAGAAGACACTCAATACTTGCTCAATTATATCAGACTTCAGATGTCTTATTAGTTTATTTTAAACAGTTTTGAGTGCTCAATGTAAAACTAGTATTATTTATGCAAAATTACGTCATTTTAAGCTTGAATCAGAATATTTTGATAAAACAGTTTTTGACATGCCTGCGACAAATGTCACGAAATGCCAAGACATGTATATGGTTTCAAGAAATGGCAGCATTAACACTTGACATTCTGATTTATATCTCTTTGTACCTCCGTCTATTAGAAAAAAAGGAGCTACATTATTTTATCCGTCCATATAAAAAGAAACAAAAAGGAGCTACATTATTGTAGCTAGTGTCAGTTAAAATGTATAAGTGGTTAGATTCTAGTTAGTTTACAAAGCAAATGAAGGAAGTTACATTTGAATTGTCTAATGGTACAACATTAACATACACTGCTATGGTAATATGAGTTGAGATTAAATCTTTGTTTTAGTCAATAAAAACTTGAGAATTTTGAAGTTGCCAAGTGGTAATTGAGAAAAAACTCGAACTCGAATTCGGAAGCAGTTATTGTCTCGCCTGCGACGAAAGTCGCTGGAGGCGAGACATATGTATGGGAATCCGGCTGCGCCGTAAACACTTGACATCTTGCTTCATATCTTTGTAAGCCCAAGCCCTAGGTCCATCAAATTTGGTCCAGAGGTAGCTTATGATGAGTACTTGCCAGTCAGTCACCTGTCACCTGACCTTGACCTCAATTTCACGGTCCAGCGACTACGTTAAAGTTTTTGGGTTACGACAGTTCCTCTGTAACTACGCATGGTAGGAAGACAATATTTGGTGTATAGGTTGCTGATGACTAGTACATGACTGTCTGGTAGGTGTCACCTGACCTTGACCTCAATTTCACGGTCCAGCGACTACGTTAAAGTTTTTGGGTTACGACAGTTCCTCTGTAACTACGCATGGTAGGATGACAATATTTGGTGTATAGGTTGCTGATGACTAGTACATGACTGTCTGGTAGGTGTCACCTGACCTTGACCTCAATTTCACGGTCCAGCGACTACGTTAAAGTTTTTGGGTTACGACAGTTCCTCTGTAACTACGCATGGTAGGATGACAATATTTGGTGTATAGGTTGCTGATGACTAGTACATGACTGTCTGGTAGGTGTCACCTGACCTTGACCTCAATTTCACGGTCCAGCCACTACGTTAAAGTTTTTGGGTTACGACAGTTCCTCTGTAACTACGCATGGTAGGAAGACAATATTTGGTGTATAGGTTGCTGATGACTAGTACATGACTGTCTGGTAGGTGTCACCTGACCTTGACCTCAATTTCACGGTCCAGCAACTACGTTAAAGTTTTTGGGTTACGACAGTTCCTCTGTAACTACACATGGTAGGATGACAATATTTGGTATATAGGTTGCTGATGAATAGTACATGACTGTCTGGTAGGTGCCATTTGACCTTGACCTCAATTTCACGGTCCAGTGACTACGTTAAAGTTTATAGGTTACTGCTGTTCCCCTGTAACCAAGCATGGTAGGATGACAATATTTGGTATATAGGTTGCTGATGAATAGTAAATGATTGTCTGGTAGGTGTCACCTGACCTTGACCTCAATTTAACGGTTCAGCGACTTCGTTAAAGTTTTTGTATTAGGACAGTTCCTCTGTAACTATGCATAGTATGGTGACAATAATTGGTATACAGGCCGCTGCTCATAATTAATGCTATTTACGTAATGCTTATGACGAAATTTATTTTCGTTACTGATGCGGAATTCAGGCGAGACGTTTTTCTGTGTCCACACTTGTATATTATAATATTTATGATTTCAGATATAAAATATAAACTGTACTATGAGAGGTAGAAAGAAGTATGTTAAATGACTGAAGCATGCTGTAGTGTAGACCAACAGAATGAAAACCATTTACATGGAAACACAAATACTCTATTGTATAGCCAAGAAGTTTTGTGTCTAGTTTGTAGATTTTTTATTTATATGTTATTACTGACTACTGTATATATATATTTTACACATTACACATGTTGATGTGCATTCACTACATTACTGCAATGTTAACTAGCTTGAACATGCAGGTGAAAACTTACTGCATATTACATTTGTTTACAGCATTTATTGATTTTTTGCATTTTCCTGACCATGATTCCTATCAATTACCTTTTTTCTGTATTTGATATTGGGGGTTTTTTTGCCAGTGGGTGGTTTTTGTACCGACAATTTGATCCGTCTGCTGCTGCCTGTTGTCAGTTGTAAATTTTATCTCAGTCTTATTTTTATACCCCCCGCAAACTTGTTTGGGGGGGTATATAGGAATCACCCTGTCCGTATGTCTGTCTGTCCGTCTGTCCACATCCCTCGTAAGCGCTTCTCCTCCTAAACCGCTTGACAGATTTTGATGAAACTTTACATGAAGGAAGTACATCATATGTAGATGTGCATGAACAATTTTTGTCGCTGTCGGATATTATTCAGGGGAGATAATTGGACTTGAAGCGAAGCGGGGGTATCCCTTTGTGAGCTTGCTCACAGTCCACACTTGTTAAACCAGGTGACCAGGTGTATCCCATGGCAAACTACCATTGTATATCTAAAATATACCACAGCACATTAAATTGAAAGTAATAACATTTCCAGAAATATACATGTATCATACATGTGGGATAGATTTAAGTTGCATACCATTATTTTTCTTTTAATGTTTTGGGGGACTTCTATGCAGTTTTTTCCAAAATATTTGTTTCAAAAAACATGTAGAATGTAAATGCATAATTGGCCTAGTGCAGTTCCTATGTAACTATGAATGGTAGGATGACAATATTTGGTATATAGGTTGCAATGTGCAGTTGTCACCTGACCTTGACCTCAATTTTACAATGACTACATTTAAGTTTTTGATTTAGGTCAGTTTCTCTGTAACCTTGCATTTCATATTTTAAATGATGACCATTTAGAGGTTTATACATATTGGCATGATGTTTTTTTTCATTACTGATGCAGAATGCAGGAGAGAAATTTTTTGTGTCCACACCTGTTTATTTTGATCTGATTTTTAATTACTATGGAGGTTAAAAAAGTCTGATTCCACACTAAAACTTGTAAGGTCTTCTAAGTCTTAGTTCCGGTCCAAAAAAGTTGTATTGTGTCTGTATGCTGTGTATATTTTCTTTTAATTACAATGTAGTCACCACCACTGTCACATTTTTTAATATATTTTTAATCAAGGGTTTAAGTTTTAGGTATTTTATTTTATTCTTCATCACCAATTCTGTACTTAGATTTTTAAAATATAAAAGAAATGCTCCTTTGGGTTTCTATACCAAACTATTTTAAAACTGAGAAAAATACTTGTTGAGTGATTTGTGAATTTTGTTTCAATGTTTCAGACAATTTTTACCTAACATTGTGACAGTTGTGTTATTTTCAACAATCATATGTATTGTATGACAAAAATTGCATCTTCAAAAGAAAATATATGAAAGTTATTATTTTGCATTTCCCTAACTTTTGTAAGTCTGTAAGAAACATAATGAAATAAAGTAGCCTTTTACTTTTTTCTAATTTTTCTGAAATTCTATATGCTAAGTTTTTAAAGATTATGCAAGAAACATATGAGTCGGGAACCATTCTGAAACCACTTTTTATTCTAATTTTCAAGAAATTTGATATATTAGATAAGATTTATTTGGAAAATTTCCAGAAGTGTTAACTGGTACGCGTGTCAAGGGTAGGTTAAATGTTGGATTTTGACTTGCCTGAAACTATTATCTATACTCAAAATTTGTAGAAATGTAGTGATACATTTGACAAGATTAATTCATGTACTTTCAGAAAGTGTTTTAAATGTTATGATTTGGATTTTGACTTGCTTCGGGAACTTACCTAAAAAACGATTTTTTCCTTAAAATGTGGTAGAAAAATAGTGATACATGTATATTTGATAAGATTTTTCGGGATATTTCCCGAAACATTTTAAATGGTATGATTGTCACGAGTTAGAAAACTGTTAGATTTTGACTTGTTTCGGGAACTTTCCCGAAAACATTTTTTTCTCTTTAACATTTTGTAGAAATGTACATGTAGTGATATATTTGTTAGGATTTTTTCGGGAATTTTCCAGAAACATTTTAAATGGTATGATTGTCAAGAGTAAGCAAATGTTTAATTTTTACATGTCTCGGGATTTTTCCCGAAATGTTTTATTCTTAAAATTTTGTAGAAATGTTGCGATATATTTTATAAGATTTTTCGGAATATTTCCCGAAACATTTTAAATGGTATGATTGTCAAGAGAAAGCAAACTGTTTGATTTTTACTGTTTCGGGAACTGTCCCGAAACATTTTATTCTTAAAATTTTGTAGAAATGTAGCGATATATTTGATAAAATTGTTCGGGAATTTTCCCGAAACATTTTAAATGGTATGATTGTCAAGAGTAGGCAAACTGTTTGATTTTTACTTGTTTCGGGAACTTTCCCGAAACATTTTTTTCTCTTTAAAATTTTAAAGAAATGTAGTGATATATGTGATAAGATTTTTCGGGATATTTCCCAAAACATTTTAAATTGTATGATTCTCAAGAGTGAGCAAACTGTTAGATTTTTATTTGTTTCGGGAACTTTCCCGAAATTGTGCAAATGTACACATTTTATAAAGTGAGCTTGTATTTAGTGTTTATGATGTGAAATTTTGTTGTATATATATTTGTTTGTTGAATAAAAGTTAATAATGGCTACAGTTTTTGCAGTATTATAAAATAAATGCTTACAGTTGAGGTTTACAAGGGAAAAGGGAATAAAATGCATTTTCCCATTTTAAAGTAGACAGCCTTATGTATTATAGGTATACCCTGGTGGTGGATGTACTGCATATCACTGTATTGCATGTATTATAGGTATCGCCTGGTGGTGGATGGTACTGCATATTACTTTATTACATGTATTATAGGTGTGGCCTGGTGGTGGATGTTACTGTATATCACTGTATTACATGTATTATAGGTGTGGTCTGGTTGTGGATGTTACTTCATATCACTGTATTACATGTATTATATGTATGGCCTGGTGGTGGATGTTACTTTATATCACTGTATTACATGTATTATAGGTATGGCCTGGTGGTGGATGTTACTGCATATCACTGTATTACATGTATTATAGGTATGGCCTGCTGGTGGATGTTACTGTACATCACTGTATTACATGTATTATAGGTGTGCCTGGTGGTGGAGGTTACTGCATATTACTGTTACTTATATTATAGGTGTGGCCTGGTGGTGGATGTTACTGCATATCACTGAATTACATGTATTAATGGTATGGCCTGGCGGTGGATGTTACTGTACATCACTATATTACGTGTATTATTGGTGTGGTCTGGTAGTGGATGTTACTGTGCATCACTGTATTACCTGTATTATACAATGTAGGTATAGCCTGGTGGTGGATGTTACTGTACATCACTGTATTACGTGTATTATAGGTGTGGTCTGGTGGTGGATGTTACAGTATATCACTGTATTACACGTATAATGGGTGTGGTCTGGTGGTGGATGTTACTGTATATCACTGTTTTGCGTGTGTTATAGGTATGACCTGGTGGTGGATGTTACTGCATATCACTGTATAACATGTATTATAGGTATGGCCTGGTTGTGGATGTTACAGCATATCACTGTATTACATGTAATATACGTATGGCCTGGTGGTGGATGTTACTTCATATCACTGTATTACGTGTATTATAGGTGTGGTCTGGTGGTGGATGTTACTGTATATCTCTGTATTACACGTATAATGGGTGTGGTCTGGTGGTGGATGTTTCTGTATATCACTGTATTACATGTATTATAGGTATGACCTGGCGGTGGATGTTACTGCATATCATTGTATTTCATGTATTATAGGTATTGCCTGGTGGTGGATGTTACTGCATATCACTGTATTACATGTATTATAGGGTATGACCTGCTGGTGGATGTTACTGTACATCACTGTATTACATGTATTACAGGTGCAGCCTGGTTGTGGATGTTATTGCATATTACTGTTACATGTATTATAGGTATGGCCTGATGGTGGATGTTACTGCATATCACTGTAATACATGTATTATAGGTATGGCCTGGTGGTGGATGTTACTGTACATCACTATGTTACGTGTATTATAGGTGTGGTCTGGTGGTGGATGTTACTGTACATCACTGTATTACCTGTATTATAGGTATAGCCTGGTGGTGGATGTTACTGTACATCACTGTATAACGTGTATCATAGGTGTGGTCTGGAGGTGGATGTTACTGTACATCACTGTATTACATGTATTATAGGTGTGGCCTGGTAATGGATGTTTCTGTATATCACTGTATTAAATGTATTATAGGTATGACCTGGTGGTGAATGTTACTGTATATCACAGTATTACATGTATTATAGGTATGGCCTGGTGGTGGGTGTTACTGTATATCACGTATTACATGTATTATAGGTGTGGTCTGGTGGTGGATGTTACTGCATATAACTGTATTACATGTGTTAAAGGTATGGTCTGGTGGTGGATGGTACTGAATATCACTGAATTACATGTATTTTAGGTGTTGCCTGGTGGTGGATGTTTCTGTATATCACTGTATTACATGTATTATAGGTATGACCTGGCGGTGGATGTTACTGGATATCATTGTATTACATGTATAATAGGTATGGCCTGGTGGTGGATGGTACTGTATATCACTGTATTACATGTATTATAGGTGTCCCCTGGTGGCGGATGTTTCTGTATATCACTGTATATCACTGCATTACATGTATTATAGGTATACCCTGGTGGTGGATGTACTGCATATCACTATTGCATGTATTATAGGTATCGCCTGGTGGTGGATGGTACTGCATATTACTTTATTACATGTATTATAGGTGTGGGCTGGTGGTGGATGTTACTGTATATCACTGTATTACATGTATTATAGGTATGACCTTGCGGTAGATATTACAGCATATCATTGTATTACATGTATTATAGGTGTGGTCTGGTTGTAAATGTTACTGCATATCACTGTATTACATGTATTGTATGTATGGCCTGGTGGTGGATGTTACTTTATATCACTGTATTACATGTATTATAGGTATGGCCTGGTGGTGGATGTTACTGCATATCACTGTATTACATGTATTATAGGCATGGCCTGCTGGTGGATGTTACTGTACATCACTGTATTACATGTATTATAGGTGTGCCTGGTGGTGGAGGTTACTGCATATTACAGTTACTTGTATTATAGGTGTGGCCTGGTGGTGGATGTTACTGTACATCACTGTATTACCTGTATTATAGGTATAGCCTGGTGGTGGATGTTACTGTACATCACTGTATTACGTGTATCATAGGTGTGGTCTGGAGGTGGATGTTACTGTACATCACTGTATTACATGTATTATAGGTGTAGCCTGGTGGTGAATGTTACTGCATATTACTGTTACATGTATTATAGGTGTGGCCTGGTGGTGGATGTTACTGCATATCACTGAATTACATGTATTATAGGAATGGCCTGGTGGTGGATGTTACTGTACATCACTATATTATGTGTATTATAGGTGTGGTCTGCTGGTGGATGTTACTGTACATCACTGTATTACCTTTATTATACAATGTAGGTATAGCCTGGTGGTGGATGTTACTGTACATCACTGTATTACGTGTATTATAGGTGTGGTCTGGTGGTGGATGTTACTGCATATCACTGTATTATATGTATTATAGGTGTGGCCTGGTGGTGGATGTTACTGTATATCACTGTATTACATGTATTATAGGTATGGTCTGGTGGTGAATGTTACTGCATATTACTGTATTATATGTATTATAGGTGTGGCCTGGTGGTGGATGTTACTGCATATCACTGTATTACATGTATTATAGGTGTGGTCTGGTGGTGGATGTTACAGCATATCACTGTATTACATGTATTATTGGTATGGCCTGGTGGTGGATGGTAATGCATATCACTGTATTACATGTATTATAGGTGTGGCCTGGTGGTGGATGTTTCTGTATGTCACTGTATTACATGTATAATAGGTATGGCCTGGTGGTAGATGTTACTGCATATCACTGTAATACATGTATTATAGGTATGGCCTGGTGGAGGATGGTACTGTACATCACTATATTACGTGTATTATAGGTGTGGTCTGGTGGTGGATGTTACTGTACATCACTGTATTACCTGTATTATAGGTATAGCCTGGTGGTGGATGTTACTGTACATCACTGTATTACGTGTATCATAGGTGTGGTCTGGAGGTGGATGTTACTGTACATCACTGTATTACATGTATTATAGGTGTAGCCTGGTGGTTAATGTTACTGCATATTACTGTTACATGTATTATAGGTGTGGCCTGGTGGTGGATGTTACTGCATATCACTGTATTACATGTATTATAGGTGTGGTCTGGTGGTGGATGTTACTGCATATCACAGTATTACATGTGTTATAGGTATGGTCTGGTGGTGGATGATACTTCATATCACTGAATTACATGTATTATAGGTGTGGCCTGGTGGTGGATGTTTCTGTATATCACTGTATTACATGTATTATAGGTATGACATTGCGGTGGATATTACAGCATATCATTGTATTACATGTATTATAGGTGTGGTCTGGTGGTGGATGTTACTGCATATCACTGTATTACATGTATTATATGTTTGGCCTGGTGGTGGATGTTACTGTATATCACTGTATTACATGTATTATAGGTATGGCCTGGTGGTGGTTGTTACTGCATATCACTGTATTACATGTATTATAGGTGTGGCCTGCTTGTGGATGTTACTGTACATCACTGTATTACATGTATTATAGGTGTAGCCTGGTGGTGGATGTTACTGCATATTACTGTTACATGTATTATAGGTGTGGCCTTGTGGTGGATGTTACTGCATATCACTGAATTACATGTATTATAGGTATGGACTGGTGGTGGATGTTACTGTACAGCACTATATTACGTGTATTATAGGTGTGGTCTGGTGGTGGATGTTACTGTACATCACTGTATTACCTGTATTATACAATGTAGGTATAGCCTGGTGGTGGATGTTACTGTACATCACTGTATTACGTGTATTATAGGTGTGGTCTGGTGGTGGATGTTACTTCATATCACTGTATTACATGTATTATAGGTATGGCCTGGTGGTGGATGCTTCTGTATATCACTGTATTACATGTATTATAGGTATGGCCTGGTGGTGGATAGTACTGCATATCACTGTATTAGATGTATTATAGGTGTGGCCTGGTGGTGGATATGTTTGTACATCACTGTATTACATGTATTATAGGTATGACCTGGCGGTGGATGTTACTGCATATCATTATATTTCAAGTATTATAGGTATGGCCTGGTGGTGGATGTTACTGCATATCACTGTATTACATGTATTATAGGTATGGCCTAGTGGTGGATGTTACTGTACATCACTGTATTACATGTATTATAGATGCAGCCTGGTGGTGGATGTTACTGCATATTACTGTTACATGTATTATAGGTGTGGACTGGTGGTGGATGTTACTGCATATCACTGTAATACATGTATTATAGGTATGTCCTGGTGGTGGATGTTACTGTACATCACTATATTACGTGTATTATAGGTGTGGTCTGGAGGTGGATATTACTGTACATCACTGTATTACCTGTATTATAGGTATAGCCTGGTGGTGGATGTTACTGTACATCACTGTATTACGTGTATTATATATATGGCCTGGTGGTGGATTTTACTGTACATCACTATATTACGTGAATTATAGGTGTGGTCTGGTGGTGGATGTTACTGTACATCACCGTATTACCTATATTATACAATGTAGGTATAGCATGGTGGTGGATGATACTGTACATCACTGTATTACGTGTATTATAGGTGTGGTCTGGTGGTGGATGTTACTGTATATCACTGTCTTACGTGTATTATAGGCATGGCCTGGTGTTGCATGTTACTGAATATCACTGTATTAGATGTATTATAGGTGTGGCCTGGTGGTGGATATTACTGCATATCACTGTATTACATGTATTATAGGTGTGGTCTGGTGGTGGATGTTACTGTATATCACTGTATTACGTGTATTATAGGCATGGCCTGGTGTTGGATGTTACTGTACATCACTGTTTTACATGTAATATAGGTATGCCCTTGTGGTGAATGTTACTGTATATCACTGTATTACATGTATTATAGGTATGGCCTGGTGGTGGATGTTACTGCATATCACTGTATAACATGTATTATAGGTATGGACTGGTGGTTGATGTTACTGCATATCACTGTTTTACATGTAATATAGGTATGCCCTTGTGGTGAATGTTACTGTATATCACTGTATTACATGTATTATAGGTATGGCCTGGTGGTGGATGTTACTGCATATCACTGTAATAGATGTATTATTCGTGTGGCCTGGTGGTGGATGTTACTGCCTATCACTGTATTACATGTATTATAGGTGTGGTCTGGTGGTGGATGTTACAGCATATTACTGTATTGCATGTATTATTGGTATGGCCTGGTTGTGGATGGTACTGCATATCACTGTATTACATGTATTACAGGTGTGGCCTGGTGGTGGATGTTTCTGAATATCACTGTATTAAATGTATTATAGGTATGACCTGGTGGTAAATGTTACTGTATATCACTGTATTACATGTATTATAGGTATGGCCTGGTGGTGGGTGTTACTGTATATCACTGTATTACATGTATTATAGGTGTGGTCTGGTGGTGGATGTTACTGCATACAACTGTATTACATGTATTATAGGTATGGTCTGGTGGTGGATGGTACTGCATATCACTGAATTACATGTATTATAGGTGTGGCCTGGTGGTGGATGTTTCTGTATATCACTGTATTACATGTATTATAGGTATGACATTGCGGTGGATATTACAGCATATCATTGTATTACATGTATTATAGGTGTGGTCTGGTGGTGGATGTTACTGCATATCACTGTATTACATGTATTATATGTTTGGCCTGGTGGTGGATGTTACTGTATATCACTGTATTACATGTATTATAGGTATGGCCTGGTAGTGGATGTTACTGCATATCACTGTATTACATGTATTATAGGTGTGGCCTGCTGGTGGATGTTACTGTACATCACTGTATTACATGTATTATAGGTGTAGCCTGGTGGTGGATGTTACTGCATATTACTGTTGCATGTATTATAGGTGTGGCCTGGTGGTGGATGTTACTGCATATCACTGAATTTCATGTATTATAAGTATGGACTGGTGGTGGATGTTATTGTACATCACTATATTACGTGTATTATATGTGTGGTCTGGTGGTGGATGTTACTGTACATCACTGTATTACCTGTATTATACAATGTAGGTATAGCATGGTGGTGGATGTTACTGTACATCACTGTATTACGTGTATTATAGGTGTGGTCTGGTGGTGGATGTTACTTCATATCACTGTATTACATGTATTATAGGAATGGCCTGGTGGTGGATGCTTCTGTATATCACTGTATTACATGTATTATAGGTATGGCCTGGTTGTGGATAGTACTGCATATCACTGTATTAGATGTATTATAGGTGTGGCCTGGTGGTGGATATGTTTGTATATCACTGTATTACATGTATTATAGGTATGACCTGGCGGTGGATGTTACTGCATATCATTGTATTTCAAGTATTATAGGTATGGCCTGGTGGTGGATGTTACTGCATATCACTGTATTACATGTATTATAGGTATGGCCTAGTGGTGGATGTTACTGTACATCACTGTATTACATGTATTATAGGTGCAGCCTGGTGGTGGATGTTACTGCATATTACTGTTACATGTATTATAGGTGTGGACTGGTGGTGGATGTTACTGCATATCACTGTAATACATGTATTATAGGTATGGCCTGGTGGTGGATGTTACTGTACATCACTATATTACGTGTATTATAGGTGTGGTCTGGAGGTGGATATTACTGTACATCACTGTATTACCTGTATTATAGGTATAGCCTGCTGGTGGATGTTACTGTACATCACTGTATTACGTGTATTATATATATGGCCTGGTGGTGGATGTTACTGTACATCACTATATTACGTGTATTATAGGTGTGGTCTGGTGGTGGATGTTACTGTACATCACCGTATTACCTGTATTATACAATGTAGGTATAGCATGGTGGTGGATGTTACTGTACATCACTGTATTACGTGTATTATAGGTGTGGTCTGGTGGTGGATGTTACTGTATATCACTGAATTGCATGTATTATAGGTATGGCCTGGTGGTGGATGTTACTGTACATCACTATATTACGTGTATTATAGGTGTGATCTGGTGGTGGATGTTACTGTACATCACCGTATTACCTGTATTATACAATGTAAGTATAGCCTGGTGGTGGATGTTACTGTACATCACTGTATTACGTGTATTATAGGTGTGGTCTGGTGGTGGATGTTACTTCATATCACTGTATTACATGTATTATAGGTATGGCCTGGTGGTGGATGCTTCTGTATATCACTGTATTACATGTATTATATGTTTGGCCTGGTGGTGGATGTTACTGTATATCACTGTATTACATGTATTATAGGTATGGCCTGGTGGTGGATGCTTCTGTATATCACTGTATTACATGTATTATATGTTTGGGCTGGTGGTGGATGTTACTGTATATCACTGTATTACATGTATTATAGGTATGGCCTGGTGGTGGATGTTACTGCATATCACTGTATTACATGTATTATAGGTGTGGCCTGCTGGTGGATGTTCCTGTACATCACTGTATTACATGTATTATAGGTGTAGCCTGGTGGTGGATGTTACTGCATATTACTGTTACATGTATTATAGGTGTGGCCTGGTGGTGGATGTTACTGCATATCACTGAATTACATGTATTACAGGTATGGACTGGTGGTGGATGTTACTGTACATCACTATATTAAGTGTATTATAGGTGTGGTCTGGTGGTGGATGTTACTGTACATCACTGTATTACCTGTATTATACATTGTAGGTATAGCGTGGTGGTGGATGTTACTGTACATCACTGTATTACGTGTATTATAGGTGTGGTCTGGTGGTGGATGTTACTTCATCTCACTGTATTACATGTATTATAGGTATGGCCTGGTGGTGGATGCTTCTGTATATCACTGTATTACATGTATTATAGGTGTGGCCTGGTGGTGGATGTTTCTGAATATCACTGTATTAAATGTATTATAGGTATGACCTGGTGGTAAATGTTACTGTATATCACTCTATTACATGTATTATAGGTATGGCCTGGTGGTGGGTGTTACTGTATATCACTGTATTACATGTATTATAGGTGTGGTCTGGTGGTTGATGTTACTGCATATAACTGTATTACATGTGTTATAGGTATGGTCTGGTGGTGGATGGTACTGCATATCACTGTATTAGATGTATTATGGGTGTGGCCTGGTGGTGGATGTTACTGCATATCACTGTATTACATGTATTATAGGTGTGGTCTGTTGGTGGATGTTACAGCATATTACTGTATTGCATGTATTATTGGTATGGCCTGGTTGTGGATGGTACTGCATATCACTGTATTACATGTATTATAGGTGTGGCCTGGTGGTGGATGTTTCTGAATATCACTGTATTAAATGTATTATAGGTATGACCTGGTGGTAAATGTTACTGTATATCACTGTATTACATGTATTATAGGTATGGCCTGGTGGTGGGTGTTACTGTATATCACTGTATTACATGTATTATAGGTGTGGTCTGGTGGTGGATGTTACTGCATATAACTGTATTACATGTATTATAGGTATGGTCTGGTGGTGGATGGTACTGCATATCACTGAATTACATGTATTATAGGTGTGGCCTGGTGGTGGATGTTTCTGTATATCACTGTATTACATGTATTATAGGTATGACATTGCGGTGGATATTACATCATATCATTGCATTACATGTATTATAGGTGTGGTCTGGTGGTGGATGTTACTGCATATCAGTGTATTACATGTATTATATGTTTGACCTGGTGGTGGATGTTACTGTATATCACTGTATTACATGTATTATAGGTATGGCCTGGTAGTGGATGTTACTGCATATCACTGTATTACATGTATTATAGGTGTGGCCTGCTGGTGGATCTTACTGTACATCACTGTATTACATGTATTATAGGTGTAGCCTGGTGGTGGATGTTACTGCATATTACTGTTACATGTATTATAGGTGTGGCCTGGTGGTGGATGTTACTGCATATCACTGAATTACATGTATTATAAGTATGGACTGGTGGTGGATGTTATTGTACATCACTATATTACGTGTATTATATGTGTGGTCTGGTGGTGGATGTTACTGTACATCACTGTATTACCTGTATTATACAATGTAGGTATAGCCTGGTGGTGGATGTTACTGTACATCACTGTATTACGTGTATTATAGGTGTGGTCTGGTGGTGGATGTTACTTCATTTCACTGTATTACATGTATTATAGGTATGGCCTGGTGGTGGATGCTTCTGTATATAACTGTATTACATGTATTATAGGTATGGCCTGGTGGTGGATAGTACTGCATATCACTGTATTAGGTGTATTATAGGTGTGGCCTGGTGGTGGATATGTTTGTATATCACTGTATTACACGTATTTTAGGTATGACCTGGCGGTGGATGTTACTGCATATCATTGTATTCCAAGTATTATAGGTATGGCCTGGTGGTGGATGTTACTGCATATCACTGTATTACATGTATTATAGGTATGGCCTAGTGGTGGATGTTACTGTACATCACTGTATTACATGTATTATAGGTGCAGCCTGGTGGTGGATGTTACTGCATATTACTGTTATATGTATTATAGGTGTGGACTGGTGGTGGATGTTACTGCATATCACTGTAATACATGTATTATAGGTATGGCCTGGTGGTGGATGTTACTGTACATCACTATATTACGTGTATTATAGATGTGGTCTGGAGGTGGATATTACTGTACATCACTGTATTACCTGTATTATAGGTATAGCCTGGTGGTGGATGTTACTGTACATCACTGTATTACGTGTATTATATATATGGCCTGGTGGTGGATGTTACTGTACATCACTATATTACGTGTATTATAGGTGTGGTCTGGTGGTGGATGTTACTGTACATCACCGTATTACCTGTATTATACAATGTAGGTATAGCATGGTGGTGGATGTTACTGTACATCACTGTATTACGTGTATTATAGGTGTGGTCTGGTGGTGGATGTTACTGTATATCACTGTCTTACGTGTATTATAGGTATGGCCTGGTGTTGGATGTTACTGCATATCACTGTATTAGATGTATTATAGGTGTGGCCTGGTGGTGGATGTTACTGCATATCACTGTATTACATGTATTATAGGTGTGGCCTGGTGGTGGATGTTACTGCATATCACTGAATTGCATGTATTATAGGTATGGCCTGTTGGTGGATGTTACTGTACATCACTATATTACGTGTATTATAGGTGTGATCTGGTGGTGGATGTTACTGTACATCACCGTATTACCTGTATTATACAATGTAAGTATAGCCTGGTGGTGGATGTTACTGTACATCACTGTATTACGTGTATTATAGGTGTGGTCTGGTGGTGGATGTTACTTCATATCACTGTATTACATGTATTATAGGTATGGCCTGGTGGTGGATGCTTCTGTATATCACTGTATTACATGTATTATATGTTTGGCCTGGTGGTGGATGTTACTGTATATCACTGTATTACATGTATTATAGGTATGGCCTGGTGGTGGATGCTTCTGTATATCACTGTATTACATGTATTATATGTTTGGGCTGGTGGTGGATGTTACTGTATATCACTGTATTACATGTATTATAGGTATGGCCTGGTGGTGGATGTTACTGCATATCACTGTATTACATGTATTATAGGTGTGGCCTGCTGGTGGATGTTCCTGTACATCACTGTATTACATGTATTATAGGTGTAGCCTGGTGGTGGATGTTACTGCATATTACTGTTACATGTATTATAGGTGTGGCCTGGTGGTGGATGTTACTGCATATCACTGAATTACATGTATTACAGGTATGGACTGGTGGTGGATGTTACTGTACATCACTATATTACGTGTATTATAGGTGTGGTCTGGTGGTGGATGTTACTGTACATCACTGTATTACCTGTATTATACAATGTAGGTATAGCCTGGTGGTGGATGTTACTGTACATCACTGTATTACGTGTATTATAGGTGTGGTCTGGTGGTGGATGTTACTTCATCTCACTGTATTACATGTATTATAGGTATGGCCTGGTGGTGGATGCTTCTGTATATCACTGTATTACATGTATTATAGGTGTGGTCTGGTGGTGGATGTTACTGTATATCACTGTCTTACGTGTATTATAGGCATGGCCTGGTGTTGGATGTTACTGCATATCACTGTATTAGATGTATTATAGGTGTGGCCTGGTGGTGGATGTTACTGCATATCACTGTATTACATGTATTATAGGTGTGGTCTGGTGGTGGATCTTACAGCATATCACTGTATTGCATGTATTATTGGTATGGCCTGGTTGTGGATGGTACTGCATATCACTGTATTACATGTATTATAGGTGTGGCCTGGTGGTGGATGTTTCTGAATATCACTGTATTAAATGTATTATAGGTATGACCTGGTGGTAAATGTTACTGTATATCACTCTATTACATGTATTATAGGTATGGCCTGGTGGTGGGTGTTACTGTATATCACTGTATTACATGCATTATAGGTGTGGTCTGGTGGTGGATGTTACTGCATATAACTGTATTACATGTGTTATAGGTATGGTCTGGTGGTGGATGGTACTGCATATCACTGAATTACATGTATTATAGGTGTGGCCTGGTGGTGGATGTTTCTGTATATCACTGTATTACATGTATTATAGGTATGACATTGCGGTGGTTATTACAGCATATCATTGTATTACATGTATTATAGGTGTGGTCTGGCGGTGGATGTTACTGCATATCACTGTATTACATCTATTATATGTTTGGCCTGGTGGTGGATGTTACTGTATATCACTGTATTACAAGTATTATAGGTATGGACTGGTGGTGGATGTTACTGCATATCACTGTATTACATGTATTAATGGTGGGGCCTGCTGGTGGATGTTACTGTACATCACTATATTACATGTATTATAGGTGTAGCCTGGTGGTGGATGTTACTGCATATTACTGTTACATGTATTATAGGTGTGGCCTGGTGGTGGATGTTACTGCATATCACTGATTTACATGTATTATAGGTATGGACTGGTGGTGGATGTTACTGTACATCACTATATTACGTGTATTATAGGTGTGGTCTGGTGGTGGATGTTACTTTACATCACTGTATTACCTGTATTACACAATGTAGGTATAGCGTGGTGGTGGATGTTACTGTACATCACTGTATTACGTGTATTATAGGTGTGGTCTGGTGGTGGATGTTACTTCATATCACTGTATTACATGTATTTTAGGTATGGCCTGGTGGTGGATGCTTCTGTATATCACTGTATTACATGTATTATAGGTATGGCCTGGTGGTGGATAGTACTGCATATCACTGTATTAGATGTATTATAGGTGTGGCCTGGTGGTGGAACTGTTTGTATATCACTGTATTACATGTATTATAGGTATGACCTGGCGGTGGATGTTACTGCATATCATTGTATTTCAAGTATTATAGGTATGGCCTGGTGGTTGATGTTACTGCATATCACTGTATTACATGTATTATAGGTATGGCCTAGTGGTGGATGTTACTGTACATCACTGTATTACATGTATTATTGGTGCAGCCTGGTGGTGGATGTTACTGCATATTACTGTTGCATGTATTATAGGTGTGGACTGGTGGTGGATGTTACTGCATATCACTGTAATACATGTATTATAGGTATGGCCTGGTGGTGGATGTTACTGTACATCACTATATTACATGTATTATAGGTGTGGTCTGGTGGTGGATGTTACTGTACATCACCGTATTACCTGTATTATACAATGTAGGTATAGCATGGATGTGGATGTTACTGTACATCAATGTATTACGTGCATTATAGGTGTGGTCTGGTGGTGGATGTTACTGTATATCACTGTCTTACGTGTATTATAGGCATGGCCTGGTGTTGAATTGTACTGCATATCACTGTATTAGATGTATTATAGGTGTGGCCTGGTGGTGGATGTTACTGCATATCACTGTATTACATGTATTATAGGTGTGGCCTGGTGGTGGATGTTACTGCATATCACTGAATTACATGTATTATAGGTATGGCCTGGTGGTGGATGTTACTGTACATCACTATATTACGTGTATTATATGTGTGATCTGGAGGTGGATATTACTGTACATCACTGTATTACCTGTATTATAGGTATAGCCTGGTGGTGGATGTTACTGTACATCACTGTATTACGTGTATTATATATATGGCCTGGTGGTGGATGTTACTGTACATCACTATATTACGTGTATTATAGGTGTGGTCTGGTGGTGGATGTTACTGTACATCACCGTATTACCTGTATTATACAATGTAGGTATAGCATGGTGGTGGATGTTACTGTACATCACTGTATTACGTGTATTATAGGTGTGGTCTGGTGGTGGATGTTACTGTATATCACTGTCTTACGTGTCTTATAGGCATGGCATGGTGTTGGATGTTACTGCATATCACTGTATTAGATGTATTATAGGTGTGGCCTGGTGGTGGATGTTACTGCATATCACTGTATTACATGTATTATAGGTGTGGCCTGGTGGTGGATGTTACTGCATATCACTGAATTACATGTATTATAGGTATGGCCTGGTGGTGGATGTTACTGTACATCACTATATTACGTGTATTATAGGTGTGATCTGGTGGTGGATGTTACTGTACATCACCGTATTACCTGTATTATACAATGTAGGTATAGCCTGGTGGTGGATGTTACTGTACATCACTGTATTACTTGTATTATAGGTGTGGTCTGGTGGTGGATGTTACTGTATATCACTGTATTACGTGTATTATAGGCATGGCCTGGTGTTGGATGTTACTGCATATCACTGTATAACATGTATTATAGGTATGGACTGGTGGTTGATGTTACTGCATATCACTGTTTTACATGTAATATAGGTATGCTCTTGTGGTGAATGTTACTGTATATCACTGTATTACATGTATTATAGGTATGGCCTGGTGGTGGAGGTTACTGCATATTACTGTTACATGTATTATAGGTGTGGCCTGGTGGTGGATGTTACTGCATATCACTGAATTACATGTATTAATGGTATGGGCTGGTGGTGGATGTTACTGTACATCACTATATTACGTGTATTATAGGTGTGGTCTGGTGGTGGATGTTACTGTGCATCACTGTATTACCTGTATTATACAATGTAGGTATAGCCTGGTGGTGGATGTTACTGTACATTACTGTATTACGTGTATTATAGGTGTGGTCTGGTGGTGGATGTTACTGTATATCACTGTATTACACGTATAATGGGTGTGGTCTGGTGGTGGATGTTACTGTATATCACTGTATTGCGTGTGTTATAGGAATGACCTGGTGGTGGATGTTACTGCATATCACTGTATAACATGTATTTTAGGTATGGCCTGGTTGTGGATGTTATATCATATCACTGTATTACATGTAATATACGTATGGCCTGGTGGTGGATGTTACTTCATATCACGGTATTACATGTATTATAGGTAGGGCCTGGTGGTGGATGCTTCTGTATATCACTGTATTACATGTATTATAGGTATGGCCTGGTGGTGGATGGTACTGCATATCACTGTATTAGATGTATTATAGGTGTGGCCTGGTGGTGGATATTTTTGTATATCACTGTCTTACATGTATTATAGGTATGACCTGATGGTGGATGTTACTGCAAATCATTGTATTTCATGTAGTATAGGTATGGCCTGATGGTGGATGTTACTGCATATCACTGTAATACATGTATTATAGGCATGGCCTGGTGGTGGATGTTACTGTACATCACTATATTACGTGTATTATAGGTGTGGTCTGGTGGTGGATGTTACTGTACATCACTGTATTACCTGTATTATAGGTATAGCCTGGTGGTGGATGTTACTGTACATCACTGTATTACGTGTATCATAGGTGTGGTCTGGAGGTGGATGTTACTGTACATCACTGTATTACATGTATTATAGGTGTAGCCTGGTGGTGAATGTTACTGCATATTACTGTTACATGTATTATAGGTGTGGCCTGGTGGTGGATGTTACTGCATATCACTGAATTACATGTATTATAGGAATGGCCTGGTGGTGGATGTTACTGTACATCACTATATTACGTCTATTATAGGTGTGGTCTGGTGGTGGATGTTACTGTATATCACTGTATTACATGTATAATGGGTGTGGTCTGGTGGTGGATGTTACTGTATTTCACTGTATTACGTGAATTATAGGTATTGCCTGGTGGCGGATGTTACTCCATATCACTGTATAACATGTATTATAGGTATGGCCTGGTTGTGGGTGTTACTGCATATCACTGTATTACATGCAATATAGGTATGACCTGGTGGTGGATGTTACTGTATATCACTGTATTACATGTATTATAGGAATGGCTTGGTGGTGGATGTTACTGCATATCACTGCATTACATGTATTATAGGTGTGTTCTGGTGGTGGATGTTACTGCATATCACTGTATTACATGTATTATAGGTATTGCCTGGGGGTGGATGGTACTGCATATCACTGTATTACATGTATTATAGGTGTGGTCTGGTGGTGGATGTTTCTGTATATCACTGTATAACATGTATTATAGGTATGGCCTGGTGGTGGATGTTACTGCATATCACTGTATAACATGTATTAGAGGTATTGCTGATGGTGGATGTTACTGTATATCAATGTATTACTTGTATAATAGGTATGGCCTGGTGGTGGATGTTACTGTACATCACTATATTACGTGTATTATAGGTGTGGTCTGGTGGTGGATGTTACTGTACATCACTTTATTACCTTTCTTATACAATGTAGGTATAGCCTGGTGGTGGATGTTACTGTAGATCACTGTATTACGTGTATTATAGGTGTGGTCTGGTGGTGGATGTTACTGTATATCACTGTATTACATGTATAATGGGTGTGGTCTGGTGGTGGATGTTACTGTATATCACTGTATTGCGTGTGTTATAGGTATGACCTGGTGATGGATTTTACTGCATATCACTGTATAACATGTATTATAGGTATGGCCTGGTTGTGGATGTTACTGCATATCACTGTATTACATGTAATATACGTATGGCCTGGTGGTGGATGTTACTTCATATCACTGTATTACATGTATTATAGGTATGGCCTGGTGGTGTATACTTCTGTATATCACTGTATTACATGTATTATAGGTATTGCCTGGTGGTGGATGGTACTGCAGATCACTGTATCAGATGTATTATAGGTGTGGCCTGGTGATGGATATTTAGGTCTTTCCACCTTTCTGTGGAAAGACCTATAGTTATTATCCTGATTATTATTATTATTATTATTATTATTATTCTCCCACTTCTTGCGCAAACTTATGTGGGGTTTTTTCATTTCGCGACATGTTGCTTTGATATTTTATATCTGATATCGGTGACCCATTGCGCTTTCGGAGTTCACCCTGACTGACCACACCCTTTTCCTTTAAGGAGTAATCTCCCCTTTTACTAAAAAGCTTGTTCATGCTACCTCTCCTAAACCAAAAAAGATATCAATACCAAACCTCTACCAAAATGTGTCCTATATCCTTGCGCAACTTTGGGACAGATTGATTGAAGGGTTATGACGACATCTTATAGGAGTTATCTCCCTTTAAATAAAAAGTAGTAAGTGATATTCTAACAAATCTCAACAACTAAAAGAGATAGAGGCCTGGGGTCTTCACCATAGATCATCTTGACATTTGACATTGAAAATGGACACAATGTCAAAGGTCAAGGTCACGTTCTAAATTTTGACATTTGCTTGTGTCCGCTACTCCTCTGAAATGGTAAAAGATAGATAAACACTTATTGAGAGTAAAATGTTCGTCTTATTAAGACGCAACTTTGTCGCATTTTAGCTAAGTAATTTGACCTCATTTTATAGGAGTTATCTCCCATTATAGATGTAGCTGATTGGTTTTTCACATGGTACTCATAAACTATAAATGATAGAGGGAAAGGAAAGAGTGCAAAATGTTGATCTCTTAAAGGAGCAACTTTGTTACATTTACAGGGAAAGGACTTGACTTTATTTTATAGGAGTTATCTCCCATTATATATGTAATTGATTGGTTTTTCACATGGTACTCATTTACTATTAATGATAGAGGGAAACTAAAGAGTGCAAAATGTTGGTCTTTTCAAGGAGCAACTTTGTCACATTTACAGGGAAAGGATTTGACTTAGATTTATAGGAGTTATCTCCCATTATATATGTAACTGATTGGTTTTTCGTATGGTACTCATTAACTATTAATGATAAAGGGAAACTAAAAAGTGCAAAATGTTGATCTCTTAAAGGAGAAACTTTGTCACATTTACAGGTAAAGGATTTGACTTCATTTTATAGGAGTTATCTCCTATTATATAAGTAACTTATTGGTTTTTTCATGTTAATAATTAACTAATAATGATAAAGGGCAACTAAAGAGTGCAAAATGTTGGTCTTTTAAAGGAGCAACTTTGTTACATTTACAGGGAAAGGACTTGACTTCATTTTATAGGAGTTATCTCCCATTATATATGTAACTGATTGGTTTTTCGTATGGTACTCATTAACTATTAATGATAAAGGGAAACTTAAGAGTGCAAAATATTGATCCCTTAAAGGAAAAACTTTGTCAAATTTACTGGTAAAGGATTTGACTCCATTTTATAGGAGTTATCTCCCATGATATATGTAAATTATTGGTTTTTCACATGGTACTCATTAACTATTAATGATAGAGGCAAACGAAAGAGTGCAAAATGTTGATCTCTTAAAGAAGCAACTTTGTTACATTTACAGGTAAAGGATTTGACTTCATTTTATAGAAGTTATCTCCCATTATATATGTAAATTATTGGTTTTTCACATGGTACTCATTAACTATTAATGATAGAGGCAAACGAAAGAGTGCAAAATGTTGATCTCTTAAAGGAGCAACTTTGTTACATTTACAGGTAAAGGATTTGACTTCATTTTATAGGAGTTATCTCACATTATATATGTAAATTATTGGTTTTTCACATGGTACTCATTAACTATTAATGATAGAGGGAAACTAAAAAGTGCAAAATGTTGATCTCTTAAAGGAGCAACTTTGTCACATTTGCAGGGAATTAATTAGACTTCATTTTATAGGAGTTATCTCCCATTATATATGTAACTTATTGGTTTTTTACATGTTACTCAATAACTATTAATGATAAAGGGAAACTAAAGAGTGCAAAATGTTGGTCTTTTAATGGAGCAACTTTTTTACATTGAAGTAAACGGATTTAACTTCATTTTATTGGAGTTATCTCCCATTATATATGTAACTGATTAGTTTTTCACTTGTAACTCATTAACTATTAATGATAGAGGCATGGGGTCTTCACCATAGACCCTCATGCCCTTTGACCTTGAAAACTTGTATGGGTAAAGGTCACGTACTAATTTTGACCTTTGCTATTTTTAAAGATATTGAAATTATTTTCGTCCTAAAATGTTCTATTACTAATAACGAGTAAATGAAGACATGGCGTTAAAAGTTGTATTAAACTTTTATCAGAGTTATCTCTCTTAGAATGCCAAATCAGTAGCAAATAATATAAAATAATTTCTATTTTAAATATTTATACCAAATTTATAACATTTTGCAAAAAGATGATTATTTTAAATGGCATCATATAATACAAAATTAAAATTAATGTGGAAAGACCCTCAAATGTTCAACCGAACAGTTGATCTTTAATTTTGTATATCACTGTATTACATGTATAATAGGTATGACCTGGCGGTGGATGTTACTGCATATCATTGTATTTCATGTATTATAGGTATGGCCTAGTGGTGGATGTTACTGCATATCACTGTATTACATGTATTATAGGTATGGCCTGGTGGTGGATGTTACTGTACATCACTGTATTACATGTATTATAGGTGCAGCCTGGTGGTGGATGTTACTGCATATTACTGTTACATGTATTATAGGTGTGACCTGGTGGTGGATGTTACTGCATATCACTGTAATACATTTATTATAGGTATGGCCATGGTGGTGGATGTTACTGTACATCACTATATTACGTGTATTATAGGTGTGGTCTGGTGGTGAATGTTACTGTACATCACTGTATTACCTGTATTATAGGTATAGCCTGGTGGTGGATGTTACTGTACATCACTGTATTACGTGTATTATAGGTGTGGTCTGGTGGTGGATGTTACTGTATATCACTGTATTACATGTATAATGGGTGTAGTCTGGTGGCGTATACAATGATATGCAGTAACATCCACCGCCAGGTCATACCTATTATACATGTAATACAGTGATATACGTGAATTATAGGTATGGCTTGGTGGCGGATGTTACTGTATTTCACTGTATTACGTAAATTATAGGTATGGCTTGGTGGCGGATGTTACTCCATATCACTGTATAACATAAATTATAGGTATGGCCTGGTTGTGGATGTTACTGCATATCACTGTATTACATGTATTATAGGTGTGGTCTGGTGGTGGATGTTTCTGTATATCACTGTATTACATGTATTATAGGTATGGCCTGGTGGTGGATGTTACTGCATATCACTGTATAACATGTATTATAGGTATTGCCTGATGGTGGATGTTACTGTATATCAATGTATTACTTGTATAATAGGTATGGCCTGGTGGTGGATGTTACTGTACATCACTATATTACGTGTATTATAGGTGTGCTCTGGTGGTGGATGTTACTGTACATCACTGTATTACCTTTCTTATACAATGTAGGTATAGCCTGGTGGTGGATGTTACTGTACATCACTGTATTACGTGTATTATAGGTGTGGTCTGGTAATGGATGTTACTGTATATCACTGTATTACATGTATAATGGGTGTGGTCTGGTGGTGTATGTTACTGTATATCACTGTATTGCGTGTGTTATAGGTATGACCTGGTGGTGGATTTTACTGCATATCACTGTATAACATGTATTATAGGTATGGCCTGGTGGTGGATATTTAGGTCTTTCCACCTTTCTATGGAAAGACCTATAGTTATTGTTCTGATTATTAGGTCTTTCCACCTTTCTGTGGAAAGACCTATAGTTATTGTTCTGATTATTATTATTATTCTTCTCCCACTTCTTGCCCAAACTTATGTGGGTTTTTTTCATTTTGCGACATGTCACTTTGATATTTTATATCTGATATCGGTGACCCATTGCGCTTTCGCAGTTCACCCTGACTGACCGCACCCTTTTTCTTTACGGGGTTATCTCCCCTTTTACTAAAAAGCTTGTTCCTGCCACTCCTCCTAAACCAAAAAAGATATCAATACCAAACCTTTACCAAAATGTGTCCTATATCCTTGCGCAACTTTGGGACAGATTGATTGAAGGGTTCTGACGACATCTTATAGGAGTTATCTCCCTTTAAATAAAAAGTAGTAAGTGATATTCAAACAAATCTCAACAACTAAAAGAGATAGAGGCCTGGGGTCTTCACCATAGATCATCTTCACTTTTGACCTTGAAAATGGACACAAGGTCAATGGTCAAGGTCACGTTCTAAATTTTGATATTTGCTTGCGTCCGCTACTCCTCTGAAACGGTAAAAGATAGATAAACACTTATTGAGAGTAAAATGTTCTCCTTATTAAGGCGCAACTTTGTCACATTTGGAGCGAAGTGATTTGACTTCATTTTATAGGAGTTATCTCCCATTATATATGTAACTGATTGGTTTTTCACATCGTACTCATAAACTATTAATGATAGAGGGAAAGGAAAGAGTGCGAAATGTTGATCTCCTAAAGGAGCAACTTTGTTACATTTACAGGGAAAGGATTTGACTTCATTTTATAGGAGTTATCTCCCATTATATATGTAACTTATTGGTTTTTTACACGTTACTCATTAACTATTAATGATACAGGGAAACTATAGAGTGCAAAATGTTGGTCTTTTAGAGGAGCAACTTTGTTATATTTGCAGGGAAAGGATTTGACTTCATTTTACAGGAGTTATCTCCCATTATATATGTAACTTATTGGTTTTTCACATGTTACTCATTAACTATTGATGATAAAGGGAAACTAAAGAGTGCAAAATGTTGATCTCTTAAAGGAGCAACTTTGTTACTTACAGGGAAAGGATTTGACTTCATTTTATAGGAGTTATCTCCCATTATATATGTAACTGATTTGTTTTATACATGTTACTCATTAACTATTAATGATAAAGGGAAACTAGAGTGCAAAATGTTGGTCTTTTAATGGAGCAACATTGTTAAATTTACAAGGAAAGGATTTGACTTCATTTTATAGGAGTTATCTCCCATTATATATGTAACTTATTGGTTTTTCACATGTTACTCATTAACTATTAATGATAAAGGGAAACTTAAGAGTGCAAAATGTTGGACTTTTAATGGAGCAACTTTGCTACATTTAAAAGGAAATGATTTGACTTCATTTTATAGGAGTTATCTCCCATTAAATATGTAACTTATTGGTTTTTCACATGTTACTCATTAACTATTAATGATAGAGGGAAACTAAAGAGTGCAAAATGTTGGTCTTTTAATGGAGCAACTTTGTTACATTTACAAGGAAAGGATTTGACTTCATTTTATAGGAGTTATCTCCCATTATATATGTAACTTATTGGTCTTTCACATGTTACTCATTAACTATTAATGATAAAGGGAAACTTAAGAGTGCAAAATGTTGGACTGTTAATGGAGCAACTTTGTTACATTTACAAGGAAATGATTTGACTTCATTTTATAGGAGTTATCTCCCATTAAATATGTAACTTATTGGTTTTTCACATGTTACTCATTAACTATTAATGATAAAGGGAAACTAAAGAGTGCAAAATGTTGGTATTTTAATGGAGCAACTTTGTTACATTTACAAGGAAAGGATTTGACTTCATTTTATAGGAGTTATCTACCATTATATATGTAACTTATTGTTTTTTCACATGTTACTCATTAACATTTGATGATAAAGGGAAACTAAAGAGTGCAAAATGTTGATCTCTTAAAGGAGCAACTTTGTTACATTTTCAGGGAAAGGATTTGACTTCATTTTATAGGAGTTATCTACCATTATATATGTAACTTATTGGTTTTTCACATGTTTCTCATTAACTATTAATGATAGAGGGAAACTAAAAAGTGCAAAATGTTGATCTTTTGAAGGAGCAACTTTGTCTTATTTACAGGATAAGGATTTGAAGTCATCTTATAAGAGTTATCTCCCATTATATATGTAACACTTATTGGTTTTTTACATGTTACTCATTAACTATTAATGATAAAGGGAAACTAAAAAGTGCAAAATGTTGGTCTTTTAAAAGAGCAACTTTTTTATATTTACAGGGAAAGGATTTGACTTCATTTTATAGGAGTTATCTCCCATTATATATGTAACTGATTGGTTTTTCGTATGGTTCTCATTAACTATTAATGATAGAGGCAAACGAAAGAGTGCAAAATGTTGATCTCTTAAAGGAGCAACTTTGTTACATTTACAGGTAAAGGGTTTGACTTCATTTTATAGAAGTTATCTCCCATTATAGATGTAAATTATTGGTTTTTCACTTGGTACTCATTAACTGTTAATGATAAAGGGAAACTAAAAAGTGCAAAATGTTGGTCTTTTAAAAGAGCAACTTTTTTACATTGACAGTGAAAGGATTTGACTTCATTTTATAGGAGTTATCTCCCATTATATATGTAACTGATTGGTTTTTCGTATGGTACTCATTAACTATTAATGATAAAGGGAAACTAAAGAGTGCAAAATGTTGATCGCTTAAAGGAAAAACTTTGTCACATTTACAGGTAAAGAATTTGACTCCATTTTATAGGAGTAATCTCCCATGATATATGTAAATTATTGGTTTTTCACATGGTACTCATATACTATTAATGATAGAGGGAAACTAAAAAGTGCAAAATGTTGATCCTTTAAAGGAGCAACTTTGTCACATTTACAGGATAAGGATTTGGAGTCATCTTATAAGAGTTATCTCCCATTGTATATGTAAATTATTGGTTTTTCACATGGTACTCATTAACTGTTAATGATAGAGGCAAACGAAAGAGTGCAAAATGTAGATCTCTTAAAGGAGCAACTTTGTCACATTTGCATGGAATTAATTAGACTTCATTTTATAGGAGTTATCTCCCATTATATATGTAACTTATTGGTTTTTTACATGTTACTCAATAACTATTAATGATAAAGGGAAACTAAAGAGTGCAAAATGTTGGGTCTTTTAAGGGAGCAACTTTTTTACATTGCAGTAAACGGATTTAACTTCATTTTATTGGAGTTATCTCCCATTATATATGTAACTGATTTGTTTTTCACTTGTAATGGCCTGGTGGTGGATGTTTCTGTATATCATTGTATAACGTGTATTATAGGTATGGATTGGTGGTGGATGTTACTACATATCACTTTATTACATATATTATAGGTATAACCTGGTAGTGGATGTTACTGAATATCACTGTATTACATGTATTATACATGTGGTCTTGTGGTGGATGTTACTGTACATCACTGTATTACGTGTATTATAGGTATGGCCTGGTGGTGGGTGTTTCTGCATATCACTGTATTATATGCATTATGGGTATGGTCTGGTGGTGGATGTCACTGTATATCACTGTATTACATGTATTATACATGTGGTCTGGTGGTGGATGTTACTGCATATTACATGTATTATAGATATGGCCTGGTGGTGGATATTACTGCATATCACTGTATTACATGTATTATAGGTATATCCTTGTGGTGAATGTTACTGTACATCACTGTATTACATGTATTATAGATGTGGCCTGGTGGTGGATGTTACTGCATATCACTGTATTACATGAATTATAGGTATGGCCTGGTGGTGGATGTTACTGTACATCACTGTATTTCATGTATTATAGGTGTAGCCTGGTGGTGGATGTTACTGCATATTACTGTTACATGTATTATAGGTGTGGACTGGTGGTGGATGTTACTGCATATCACTGAATTACATGTATTATAGGTATGGCATGGTGGTGGATGTTACTGTACATCACTATCTTACGTGTATTATAGGTGTGGTCTGGTGGTGGATGCTACTGTACATCACTGTATTACCTGTATTATAGGTATAGCCTGGTGGTGGATGTTACTTTACATCACTGTATTACGTGTATAATGGGTGTGGTCTGATGGTCGATGTTACTGTATATCACTGTATTGCGTGTGTTATAGGTATGACCTGGTGGTGGATGTTACTGCATATCACTGTATAACATGTATTATAGGTATGGCCTTGTTGTGGATGTTACTGCATATCACTGCATTACATGTAATATGCGTATGGCCTGGTGGAGGATGTTACTTCATATCACTGTATTACATGTATCGTAGGTATGGCCTGGTGGTGGATGCTTCTGTATATCACTGTATAACATGTTTTATTGGCATGGCCTGGTGGTGGATGTTACTGTACATCACTATATTACGTGTATTATAGGTGTGGTCTGGTGGTGGATGTTACTGTACATCACTGTATTACCTGTATTATAGGTATAGCCTGGTGGTCGATGTTACTGTACATCACTGTATTACGTGTATTATAGGTGTGGTCTGGTGGTGGATGTTACTATATATCACTGTATTAGATGTATAATGGGTGTGGTCTGGTGGTTGATGTTACTGTATTTCACTGTATTACGTGAATTATAGGTATGGCCTGGTGGTGGATGTTAATGCATACCACTGTATAACATGTATTATAGGTATGGCCTGGTTGTGGATGTTACTGCATATAACTGTAATACATGTAATATAGGTATGGCCTGGTTGTGGATGTTACTGCATATCACTGGATCACATTTAATATACGTATGGCCTGGTGGAGGATGTTACTTCATATCACTGTATTACATGTATTATAGGTATGGCCTGGTGGCGGATGCTTCTGTATATCACTGTATAACATGTATTATAGGCATGGCCTGGTGGTGGATGGTACAGCATATAACTGTATTAGATGTATTATAGGTATGGCCTGGTGGTGGATATTTTTGTATATCACTGTATTGCATGTATTATAGGTATGACCTGGCGGTGGATGTTACTGCATATCACTGTATTACATGTATTATAGGCATGGCCTGGGGGTGGATGTTACTGTACATCACTGTATTACCTGTATTATAGGTATAGCCTGGTGGTGGATGTTACTGTACATCACTGTATTACGTGTATTATAGGTGTGGTCTGGTGGTGGATGTTACAGTATATCACTGTATTACATGTATAATGGGTGTGGTCTGATGGTGGATGTTACTGTATATCACTGTATAACATGTATATTGGCATGGCCTGGTGGTGGATGGTACTGCATATCACTGTATTAGATGTATTATAGGTATGGCCTGGTGGTGGATGCTTCTGTATATCACTGTATAACATGTATTATAGGCATGGCCTGGTGGTGGATGGTACTGCATATCACTGTATTAGATGTATTATAGGTATGGCCTGGTGGTGGATATTTTTGTATATCACTGTATTGCATGTATTATAGGTATGACCTGGCGGTGGATGTTACTGCATATCACTGTATTACATGTATTATAGGTATGGCCTGGTGGTGGATGTTACTGTACATCACTGTATTACATGTATTATAGGTGCAGCCTGGTGGTGGATGTTACTGCATCTTACTGTTACATGTATTATAGGTGTGGCCTGGTGGTGGATGTTACAGCATATCACTGTAATACATGTATTATAGGTATGGCCTGGTGGTGGATGTTACTGTACATCACTATATTACGTGTATTATAGGTGTGGTCTGGTGGTGGTTGTTACTGTACATCACTGTATTACCTGTATTATAGGTATAGCCTGGTGGTGGATGTTACTGTACATCACTGTATTACGTGTATTATAGGTGTGGTCTGGTTTTGGATGTTACTGTATATCAAGGTATTAGATGTATAATGGGTGTGGTCTGGTGGTTGATGATACTGTATTTCACTGCATTACGTTAATTATAGGTATGGACTGGTGGTGGATGTTACTGCATACCACTGTATAACATGAATTATAGGTATGGCCTGGTTGTGGATCTTACTGCATATAACTATATTACATGTAATATAGGTATGGCCTGGTTGTGGATGTTACTGCATATCACTGTATTACATTTATTATAGGTATAGCCTGGTTGTGGATGTTACTGCATATCACTGTATTACATGTATTATAGGTGTGGCCTGGTGGTGGATGCTACTTCATATCACTGTATTACATGTATTGTAGGTCTGTTCTGGTGGTGGATGTTACTGCACGTCACTGTATTACATGTATTATAGGTATTTCCTGGTGGTGGATGGTACTGCATATCACTGTATTAATGTATCATAGGTGTGGCCTGGTGGTGGATGTTTCTGTATATCACTGTATTACATGTATTATAGGTATGGCCTGGTGGTGGATGTTACTGCATATCACTGTATAACATGTATTATAGGTATGGTCTGGTGGTGGATGTTACTGTATATCACTGTATTACATGTATTATAGGTATGTCCTGGTGGTGGATGTTACTGTATATCATTGTATTACATGAATTATAAGTATGGTCTGGTGGTGGATGTTACTGTACATCACTGCATTACATGTAATATACGTATGGCCTGGTGGAGGATGTTACTTCATATCACTGTATTACATGTATTATAGGTATGGCCTGGTGATGGATGCTTCTGTATATCACTGTATAACATGTATTATTGGCATGGCCTGGTGGTGGATGGTACTGCATATCACTGTATTAGATGTATTATAGGTATGGTCTGGTGGTGGATGTTACTGTACATCACTGTACTACATGTATAAAAGGTATAGCATGGTGGTGGATGTTACTGTACATCACTGTATTACGTGTATTATAGGTGTGGTCTGGTGGTGGATGCTACTGTACATCACTGTATTACGTGTATTATAGGTATGGCCTGGTGGTGGATGTTACTGTAAATCACTGTATTACGTGTATTATAGGTGTGGCCTGGTGGTGGATGTTACTGCATATCACTGTATTATATGTATTATAGGTATGGTCTGGGGGTGGATGTTACTGTATATCACTGTATTACATGTATTATTGATGTGGTCTGGTGGTGGATGTTACTGCATATTACACGTATTATAGGTATGGCCTGGTGGTGGATGTTACTGTATATCATTGTATAACGTGTATTATAGGTATGGCTTGGTGGTGGATGTTACTACATATCACTTTATTACATGTATTATAGGTATAACCTGGTATTGGATGTTACTGAATATCACTGTATTACATGTATTATACATGTGGTCTTGTGGTGGATGTTACTGTACATCACTGTATTACGTGTATTATAGGTATGTCCTGGTGGTGGGTGTTTCTGCATATCACTGTATTATATGTATTATAGGTATGGTCTGGTGGTGGATGTCACTGTATATCACTGTATTACATGTATTATACATGTGGTCTGGTGGTGGATGTTACTGCATGTCACTGTATTACATGTATTATAGGTATTTCCTGGTGGTGGATGGTACTGCATATCACTGTATTAATGTATCATAGGTGTGGCCTGGTGGTGGATGTTTCTGTATATCACTGTATTACATGTATTATAGGTATGGCCTGGTGGTGGATGTTACTGCATATCACTGTATAACATGTATTATAGGTATGGTCTGGTGGTGGATGTTACTGTATATCACTGTATTACATGTATTATAGGTATGTCCTGGTGGTGGATGTTACTGTATATCATTGTATTACATGAATTATAAGTATGGTCTGGTGGTGGATGTTACTGTACATCACTGCATTACATGTAATATACGTATGGCCTGGTGGAGGATGTTACTTCATATCACTGTATTACATGTATTATAGGTATGGCCTGGTGATGGATGCTTCTGTATATCACTGTATAACATGTATTATTGGCATGGCCTGGTGGTGGATGGTACTGCATATCACTGTATTAGATGTATTATAGGTATGGTCTGGTGGTGGATGTTACTGTACATCACTGTACTACATGTATAAAAGGTATAGCATGGTGGTGGATGTTACTGTACATCACTATATTACGTGTATTATAGGTGTGGTCTGGTGGTGGATGTTACTGTACATCACTGTATTACCTGTATTATAGGTATAGCCTGGTGGTCGATGTTACTGTACATCACTGTATTACGTGTATTATAGGTGTGGTCTGGTGGTGGATGTTACTATATATCACTGTATTAGATGTATAATGGGTGTGGTCTGGTGGTTGATGTTACTGTATTTCACTGTATTACGTGAATTATAGGTATGGCCTGGTGGTGGATGTTAATGCATACCACTGTATAACATGTATTATAGGTATGGCCTGGTTGTGGATGTTACTGCATATAACTGTAATACATGTAATATAGGTATGGCCTGGTTGTGGATGTTACTGCATATCACTGCATCACATTTAATATACGTATGGCCTGGTGGAGGATGTTACTTCATATCACTGTATTACATGTATTATAGGTATGGCCTGGTGGCGGATGCTTCTGTATATCACTGTATAACATGTATTATAGGCATGGCCTGGTGGTGGATGGTACAGCATATAACTGTATTAGATGTATTATAGGTATGGCCTGGTGGTGGATATTTTTGTATATCACTGTATTGCATGTATTATAGGTATGACCTGGCGGTGGATGTTACTGCATATCACTGTATTACATGTATTATAGGCATGGCCTGGGGGTGGATGTTACTGTACATCACTGTATTACCTGTATTATAGGTATAGCCTGGTGGTGGATGTTACTGTACATCACTGTATTACGTGTATTATAGGTGTGGTCTGGTGGTGGATGTTACAGTATATCACTGTATTACATGTATAATGGGTGTGGTCTGATGGTGGATGTTACTGTATATCACTGTATAACATGTATTATTGGCATGGCCTGGTGGTGGATGGTACTGCATATCACTGTATTAGATGTATTATAGGTATGGCCTGGTGGTGGATGCTTCTGTATATCACTGTATAACATGTATTATAGGCATGGCCTGGTGGTGGATGGTACTGCATATCACTGTATTAGATGTATTATAGGTATGGCCTGGTGGTGGATATTTTTGTATATCACTGTATTGCATGTATTATAGGTATGACCTGGCGGTGGATGTTACTGCATATCACTGTATTACATGTATTATAGGTATGGCCTGGTGGTGGATGTTACTGTACATCACTGTATTACATGTATTATAGGTGCAGCCTGGTGGTGGATGTTACTGCATCTTACTGTTACATGTATTATAGGTGTGGCCTGGTGGTGGATGTTACAGCATATCACTGTAATACATGTATTATAGGTATGGCCTGGTGGTGGATGTTACTGTACATCACTATATTACGTGTATTATAGGTGTGGTCTGGTGGTGGCTGTTACTGTACATCACTGTATTACCTGTATTATAGGTATAGCCTGGTGGTGGATGTTACTGTACATCACTGTATTACGTGTATTATAGGTGTGGTCTGGTTTTGGATGTTACTGTATATCAAGGTATTAGATGTATAATGGGTGTGGTCTGGTGGTTGATGATACTGTATTTCACTGCATTACGTTAATTATAGGTATGGACTGGTGGTGGATGTTACTGCATACCACTGTATAACATGAATTATAGGTATGGCCTGGTTGTGGATCTTACTGCATATAACTATATTACATGTAATATAGGTATGGCCTGGTTGTGGATGTTACTGCATATCACTGTATTACATTTATTATAGGTATAGCCTGGTGGTGTCTGTTACTGCATATCACTGTATTACATGTATTATAGGTGTGGCCTGGTGGTGGATGCTACTTCATATCACTGTATTACATGTATTGTAGGTCTGTTCTGGTGGTGGATGTTACTGCATGTCACTGTATTACATGTATTATAGGTATTTCCTGGTGGTGGATGGTACTGCATATCACTGTATTAATGTATCATAGGTGTGGCCTGGTGGTGGATGTTTCTGTATATCACTGTATTACATGTATTATAGGTATGGCCTGGTGGTGGATGTTACTGCATATCACTGTATAACATGTATTATAGGTATGGTCTGGTGGTGGATGTTACTGTATATCACTGTATTACATGTATTATAGGTATGTCCTGGTGGTGGATGTTACTGTATATCATTGTATTACATGAATTATAAGTATGGTCTGGTGGTGGATGTTACTGTACATCACTGCATTACATGTAATATACGTATGGCCTGGTGGAGGATGTTACTTCATATCACTGTATTACATGTATTATAGGTATGGCCTGGTGATGGATGCTTCTGTATATCACTGTATAACATGTATTATTGGCATGGCCTGGTGGTGGATGGTACTGCATATCACTGTATTAGATGTATTATAGGTATGGTCTGGTGGTGGATGTTACTGTACATCACTGTACTACATGTATAAAAGGTATAGCATGGTGGTGGATGTTACTGTACATCACTGTATTACGTGTATTATAGGTGTGGTCTGGTGGTGGATGTTACTGTACATCACTGTATTACGTGTATTATAGGTATGGCCTGGTGGTGGATGTTACTGTAAATCAGTGTATTACGTGTATTATAGGTGTGGCCTGGTGGTGGATGTTACTGCATATCACTGTATTATATGTATTATAGGTATGGTCTGGGGGTGGATGTTACTGTATATCACTGTATTACATGTATTATTGATGTGGTCTGGTGGTGGATGTTACTGCATATTACACGTATTATAGGTATGGCCTGGTGGTGGATGTTACTGTATATCATTGTATAACGTGTATTATAGGTATGGCTTGGTGGTGGATGTTACTACATATCACTTTATTACATGTATTATAGGTATAACCTGGTATTGGATGTTACTGAATATCACTGTATTACATGTATTATACATGTGGTCTTGTGGTGGATGTTACTGTACATCACTGTATTACGTGTATTATAGGTATGTCCTGGTGGTGGGTGTTTCTGCATATCACTGTATTATATGTATTATAGGTATGGTCTGGTGGTGGATGTCACTGTATATCACTGTATTACATGTATTATACATGTGGTCTGGTGGTGGATGTTACTGCATATTACATGTATTATAGATATGGCCTGGTGGTGGATGTTACTGCATATCACTGTATTACATGTATTATAGGTATATCCTTGTGGTGAATGTTACTGTACATCACTGTATTACGTGTATTATAGATGTGGCCTGGTGGTGGATGTTAATGAATATCAGTGTATTACATGAATTATAGGTATGGCCTGGTGGTGGATGTTACTGTACATCACTGAATTACATGTATTATAGGTATGGCCTGGTGGTGGATGTTACTGCATATCACTGTATTACATGTATTATAGGTATATGCTTGTGGTGAATGTTACTGTACATCACTGTATTACATGTATTGTAGATGTTGCCTGGTGGTGGATGTTACTGCATATCACTGTATAACATGAATTATAGGTATGGCCTGGTGGTGGGTGTTACTGCATATCACTGAATTACATGTATTATAGGTATGGCCTGGTGATGGATGTTACCGTACATCACTATATTACGTGTATTATAGGTGTGGTCTGGTGGTGGATGTTACTGCATATCACTGTATAACATGAATTATAGGTATGGCCTGGTGGTGGATGTTACTGTACATCACTGTATTACATGTATTATAGGTGCAGCCTGGTGGTGGATGTTACTGCATCTTACTGTTACATGTATTATAGGTGTGGCCTGGTGTTGGATGTTACTGCATATCACTGTAATACATGTATTATAGGTATGGCCTGGTGGTGGATGTTACTGTACATCACTATATTACGTGTATTATAGGTGTGGTCTGGTGGTGGCTGTTAATGTACATCACTGTATTACCTGTATTATAGGTATAGCCTGGTGGTGGATGTTACTGTACATCACTGTATTACGTGTATTATAGGTGTGGTCTGGTGGTGGATGTTACTGTATATCACTGTATTAGATGTATAATGGTTGTGGTCTGGTGGTTGATGATACTGTATTTCACTGCATTACGTTAATTATAGGTATGGACTGGTGGTGGATGTTACTGCATACCACTGTATAACATGTATTAAAGGTATGGCCTGGTTGTGGATGTTACTGCATATAACTGTATTACATGTAATATAGGTATGGCCTGGTTGTGGATGTTACTGCATATCACTGTATTACATTTATTATAGGTATAGACTGGTGGTGTCTGTTACTGCATATCACTGTATTACATGTATTATAGGTGTGGCCTGGTGGTGGATGTTACTTCATATCACTGTATTACATGTATTGTAGGTGTGTCCTGGTGGTGGATGATACTGCATGTCATTGTATTACATGTATTATAGGTATTTCCTGGTGGTGGATGGTACTGCATATCACTGTATTAATGTATTATAGGTGTGGCCTGGTGGTGGATGTTTCTGTATATCACTGTATTACATGTATTATAGGTATGGCCTGGTGGTGGATGTTACTGCATATCACTGTATAACATGTATTATAGGTATGGTCTGGTGGTGGATGTTACTGTATATCACTGTATTACATGTATTATAGGTATGTCCTGGTGGTGGATGTTACTGTATATCACTGTATTACATGAATTATAAGTATGGTCTGGTGGTGGATGTTACTGTACATCACTGCATTACATGTAATATACGTATGGCCTGGAGGAGGATGTTACTTCGTATCACTGTATTACATGTATTATAGGTATGGCCTGGTGATGGATGCTTCTGTATATCACTGTATAACATGTATAATTGGCATGGCCTGGTGGTGGATGGTACTGCATATCACTGTATTAGATGTATTATAGGTATGGCCTGGTGGTGGATATTTTTGTATATCACTGTATTGCATGTATTATAGGTATGACCTGGTGGTGGATGTTACTGCATATCACTGTATTACATGTATTATAGGTATGGCCTGGTGGTGGATGTTACTGTACATCACTGTATTACATGTATTATAGGTGCAGCCTGGTGGTGGATGTTACTGCATATTACTGTTACATGTATTACAGGTGTGGCTTGGTGGTGGATGTTACTGCATATCACTGTAATACATGTATTATAGGTATGGCCTAGTGGTGGATGTTACTGTACATCACTATATTATGTGTATTACAGGTGTGGTCTGCTGGTGGATGTTACTGTACATCACTGTATTACCTGTATTATAGGTATAGCCTGGTGGCCGATGTTACTGTACATCACTGTATTACGTGTATTATAGGTGTGGTCTGGTGGTGGATGTTACTGTACATCACTGTATTACCTGTATTATAGGTATAGCCTGGTGGTCGATGTTACTGTACATCACTGTATTACGTGTATTATAGGTGTGGTCTGGTGGTGGATGTTACTGTATATCACTGCATTAGATGTATAATGGGTGTGGTCTGGTGGTTGATGTTACTGTATTTCACTGTATTACGTGAATTATAGGTATGGCCTGGTGGTGGATGTTACTGTATACCACTGTATAACATGTATTATAGGTATGGCCTGGTTGTGGATGTTACTGCATATAACTGTATTACATGTAATATAGGTATGGCCTGGTTGTGGATGTTACTGCATATCACTGCATCACATGTAATATACGTATGGCCTGGTGGAGGATGTTACTTCATATCACTGTATTACATGTATTATAGGTATGGCCTGGTGCTGGATGCTTCTGTATATCACTGTATAACATGTATTATAGGCATGGCCTGGTGGTGGATGGTACTGCATTTCACTGTATTAGATGTATTATAGGTATGGCCTGGTGGTGGATATTTTTGTATATCACTGTATTGCATGTATTATAGGTATGACCTGGCGGTGGATGTTACTGCATATCACTGTTATACATGTATTATAGGTATGGCCTGGTGGTGGATGTTACTGTACATCACTGTATTACATGTATTATAGGTGCAGCCTGGTGGTGGATGTTACTGCATCTTACTGTTACATGTATTATAGGTGTGTCCTCTTGGTGGATGTTACTGCATATCACTGTAATACATGTATTATAGGTATGGTCTGGTGGTGGATGTTACTGTATATCACTATATTACGTGTATTATAGGTGTGGTCTGGTGGTGGATGTTACTGTACATCACTGTATTACCTTTATTACAGGTATAGCCTGGTGGTGGATGTTACTGTACATAACTGTATTACGTGTATTATAGGTGTGGTCTGGTGGTGGATGTTACTGTATATCACTGTATTAGATGTATAATGGGTGTGGTCTGGTGGTTGATGATACTGTATTTCACTGCATTACGTTAATTATAGGTATGGACTGGTGGTGGATGTTACAGCATACCACTGTATAATATGTATTATAGGTATGGCCTGGTTGTGGATGTTACTGCCTATAACTGTATTACATGTAATATAGGTATGGCCTGGTTGTGGATGTTACTGCATATCACTGTATTACATGTATTATAGGTATAGCCTGGTGGTGTCTGTTACTGCATATCACTGTATTACATGTATTATAGGTGTGGCCTGGTGGTGGATGTTACTTCATATCACTGTATTACATGTATTGTAGGTGTGTTCTGGTGGTGGATGTTACTGCATGTCACTGTATTACATGTATTATAGGTATTTCCTGCTGGTGGAAGGTACTGCATATCACTGTATTAATGTATTATATGTGTGGCCTGGTGGTGGATGTTTCTGTATATCACTGTATTACATGTATTATAGGTATGGCCTGGTGGTGGATGTTACTGCATATCACTGTATTGCATGTATTATAGGTATGACCTGGCGGTGGATGTTACTGCATATCACTGTTATACATGTATTATAGGTATGGCCTGGTGGTGGATGTTACTGTACATCACTGTATTACATGTATTATAGGAATGTCCTGGTGGTTCCTGTTACTGTATATCACTGTATTACATGAATTATAAGTATGGTCTGGTGGTGGATGTTACTGTACATCACTGTATTACATGTATAAAAGGTATAGCATGGTGGTGGATGTTACTGTACATCACTGTATTACGTGTATTATAGGTGTGGTCTGGTGGTGGATGTTACTGTACATCACTGTATTGCGTGTATTATAGGTATGGCCTGGTGGTGGATGTTACTGTACATCACTGTATTACGTGTATTATAGGTGTGGCCTGGTGGTGGATGTTACTGCATATCACTGTATTACATGTATAATAGGTATGGTCTGGTGGTGGATGTTACTGCATATCACTGTATTACATGTATTATATGTGTGGCCTGGTGTTGGATGTTACTGCATATCATTGTATTACATGTATTATTGTTGTGGTCTGGTGGTGGATGTTACTGTACATCAATGTATTGCATGTATTAAAGGTATGGTCTGGTGGTGGATGGTACTGCATATCACTGTATTACGTGTAGTATAGGTATGGCCTGTTGGTGGATGTTACTGCATATCACTGTATTACATGTAATATAGGTATGGCCTGTTGGTGGATGTTACTGTATATCACTGTATTACGTGTATTATAGGTATGGCCTGGTGGTGGGTGTTTCTGCATATCACTGTATTACATGTATTATAGGTATAGTCTGGTGGTGGATGTCACTGTATATCTCTGTATTACATGTATTATACATGTGGTCTGGTGGTGGATGTTACTGCATATTACATGTATTATAGATATGGCCTGCTGGTGGCTGTTACAGCATATCACTGTATTACATGTATTATAGGTATATCCTTGTGGTGAATGTTACTGTACATCACTGTATTACGTGTATTATAGATGTGGCCTGTTGGTGGATGTTACTGCATATCACTGTATTACATGAATTATAGGTATGGCCTGGTGGTGGATGTTACTGTACATCACTGAATTACATGTATTATAGGTATGGCCTAGTGGTGGATGTTACTGCATATCACTGTATTACATGTATTATAGGTATATGCTTGTGGTGAATGTTACTGTACATCACTGTATTACGTGTATTATAGATGTGGCCTGGTGGTGGATGTTACTGCATTTCACTGTATAACATGAATTATAGGTATGGCCTGGTGGTGGGAGTTACTGCATATCACTGAATTACATGTATTATAGGTATGGCCTGGTGGTGGATGTTACTGTACATCACTATATTACGTGTATTATAGATGTGGTCTGGTGGTGGATGCTACTGTACATCACTGTATTACCTGTATTATAGGTATAGCCTGGTGGTGGATGTTACTGTACATCACTGTATTACGTGTATTATAGGTGTGGTCTGGTGGTGGATGTTACAGAATATTATTGTATTACATGTATAATGGGTGTGGTCTGATGGTGGATGTCACTGTATATCACTGTATTGCGTGTGTTATAGGTATGGCCTGGTTGTGGATGTTACTGCATATCACTGCATTACATGTAATATACGTATGGCCTGGTGGTGGATGTTACTGTACATCACTGTATTACATGTATTATAGGTGCAGCCTGGTGGTGGATGTTACTGCATATTACTGTTACATGTATTATAGGTGTGGCCTGGTGGTGGATGTTACTGCATATCACTGTAATACATGTGTTATAGGTATGGCCTGGTAGTGGGTGTTACTGTACATCACTATATTACGTGTATTATAGGTGTGGTCTGGTGGTGGATGTTACTGTACATCACTGTATTACATGTATTATAGGTATAGCCTGGTGGTGTCTGTTACTGCATATCACTGTATTACATGTATTATAGGTGTGGCCTGGTGGTGGATGTTTCTGTATATCACTGTATTACATGTATTATATGTATGACCTGGTGGTGTCTCATACTGCATATCACTGTATTACATGTATTATATGTGTGGTATGGTGGTGGATGTTACTGCATATCACTGTATTACATGTATTATAGGTATGGCCTGGTGGTGGATGGTACTGCATATCACTGTATTACATGTATTATAGGTATAGTCTGGTGGTGGATGTTACTGTACATCACTGTATTACATGTTTTATAGGTGTGGCCTGGTGGTGGATGTTTCTGTATATCACTTTATTACATGTATTATAGGTATGACCTGGTGGTGGATGTTACTGCATATCACTGTATAACATGTATTATAGGTATGGCCTGTCGGTGGTTGTTACAGAATATCACTATATTACATGTAATATAGGTATGGCCTGGTGGTGGATGTTACTGTATATCACTGTATTACATGTATTATAGGTATGGCCTGGTGGTGGATGTTACTGCATATCACTGTATTACATGTATTATAGGTGTGTCCTGGTGGTGGATGTTACAAAATATCACTGTATTACGTGTTATATAGGTATCGCCTGGTGGTAGATGTCACTTTATATCACTGTATTAGGTGTATAATTGGTATGGTCTGTTGGTGGATGTTACTGTGTATTATGTTTGGCCTGGTGTCCCGTCTTTAGAGGTTAGTCCGAGTATAATATACCGTCTTAAGTGGTTTGTCCGTATATAATCTCTGTATTTACAGGTTGGACGTATTATATATGATGTACCGTCTTAAGTGGTTCGTCCGTATATCACGTCTTTAAAGGTCCGTCTGCGTATAATATACTGTCTTAAGTAGTTCGTACGTATGTATATAATATTCCGTTTTTACAGGTTGGGTGTATTATAATATCCCATTTTTACAGGTTCGCCCGTATAATATCTCGTGTTCACAGGTTCGTTCTTATATAATATAGGTTCATCCGTATATAATATCTCGTATTTACGGATTCGTCGTATATATCCCGCCTTTACATCTTCGTCCATGTATAATTTCCCGTCTCATTTGGTTGGTCCGAATAATATCCAGTCTTTACAATTTGGTCGGTATATAATATCACGTCTTTACAGGTTCGTCCGTATATAATATCCCCTCTTTACAGGTTTGACCGTACATAATATGACGTCTACTTGCAGGTCCGCTTATAATATCACGTCTCTTCAGGTTCGTTCGTATATAATATCCATTCTATACAGGTTAGACCGTTAATAATTTCACCTCTTACTTGTTGGTCCTTCTATAATATCCCGTCTTTACAGGTTGGTCATTATATAATATCCCTTTTTAAGAGTTTAGTCCGTGTATAATATTCCTTCCATACTGTTTCGTCCGTCTTTACAGGTTTTACTGTATATGATATGACTGATATGACGTCCGTTTATAATATCACGTCTTTACAGGTCAGCCCGCGTATAATATAACCGTCTTAAGTGGTTCGTCCGTATATAATACGGTTGGTCGTAATATAATATCCCGTATTTACAGGTTCGTCAGTGCATAATATTCTGTGTTCACAGGTTCGTTCTTATATAATATCCCGTCTTGACATGTTCGTCCGTATATAATATCCCGTCTTTACAGGTTGGACCGTATATAATATTACGTCTTACTTCTTGGTCCGTATATAATATCCAGTCTTTACAGGTTCGTCCGTGTATAATATCCTGTCTTGGCAAGTTCGTTCGTATATAATATGCCGTCCTTATAGGTTGGACCGCATATATAATACATTCCGTTTTTACGGTTGGACCGTATATAATATTACGTTTTTACAGCTTTGTCTGTATATCATATCCATCGTTACTGGTTCGTCCGTATATAATATGCTGTCTTTACAGGTTCGTTCGTATATAATATCCCGTCTTTAAAGGTTCATCCATGTATTATATCCCGTCTTAACATATTGATCCGTATATATCATCCCGTCTTTCCAATCTGGTCCGTATATATAATATCACGTCTTTACAGCTTCGTCCGTATATAATATCCCGCCGTTCCAATTTGGTCCGTATATCATTTCACGTCTTTACAAATTGAACCGTATATAATATCAAGTCTTACTTGTTGGTCCGTATATAATATCCCGTCTTTACAGGTTCGTCAGTGTATAACCTTTCCGAGAAACTTCAAAGCATAAACGTGTCATAGTAATCGAGATGTCAGAATAGGGATGTGATATGTGATATAGGTGGCATGCGATAAAAGGTAGGTGCGACAAAGGGGCGAGATAAACGGTGCGCAATATGGATTGAACACAGTGTACTGCATCCCATATTCAGAACGTTTGTCTTTTGTACTAAATATACGAAAATTATATAAGTAAGTATATGCACTTGCTTAAAACTTAGATTAACGACGTTTTGTTTTGTGTAAACCAGTGCATACAGGCTACAATTAGTGCAAAGTAAATGCTTCACAATACATCGAAGTTTTCAATTACTTTTTTTTACTAAAATCATACAGATTATTACAAATGCGGGCTTCACTGACCAGTTGTGGTAAATAAGCACCTTTACAATGATGTGGCAAGTAGTCAATAGAAAAATTTAGATATTAGTAACTGAAACCAACCGTCTGATTTACGATATATTTTTAGTGCTGACAGGTGTTTTAATATAACTTGTCTTAAAATTTCAAAGGATATAGATCAGATTAAAAAATATGCTCGCTTTTTCATATATGACCTTAATTGTATAGACATGGGGGCACATGAACTTACACATTTGATCTTGATCCAAACGACATTTACATGGGGGAGCATGAACTCGGACCATATTTGACTTTATCCCATTAGACATTTACATGAGGGGGCATGAACGGACCATATTTAACTTTATTCTAATAGCCATTTACAATGGAGAGCATGAACTTAGACGACATTAGACGATTTGACTTTAATCGTATAGACTTTTGCATAAGAAAGCATGAATTTAAACCATGTATAACTTTATTCGTATTGACATTTACATGTGGGAGCATGAACCAAGTGGAATTTACATGGGGGAGCATGAACTTACACAATATTTGACCTAAATCCCATCAGACATTTACATTGGGGGAGCATGAACTTAGACCATATTTGACTCTAATCTTATATATAGACATTTACGTAGGGGAAGCATGAACTTAAACCATATTTGACTCTAATCTTATAGACATTTAAGTAGGGGAGCATGAACTTAGACCATAATTAACTTTAATCTTATAGACATTTACATGCGGGAGCATGAACTTAGACCATATTTGACTCTAATCTTATATATAGACATTTACGTAGGGGAGCATGAACTTAGAACATATTGACTCTAATCTTATAGACATTTACGTAGGGGAGCATGAACTTAGACCATAATTGACATCAATCTTATAGACATTTACATGCAGGAGCATGAACTTAGACCATATTTGACTTTAATCTAATAGACATTTACATTGGGCGGGCATGAACTTATTTAAGTTAATCTTATAGACATTTACATTGAGCAAGCATAAACTCAGGCCATATTTAACTTTAATCTAATAGACATTTACATTGGGCGAAAATGAACTTAGACAATATTTAATTTTAATGTAATAGATTACATGGCATCCTCACAGGTCAGGCTTTCTGTGTCCACATTTGTCCCCACGAAACCCTTTCGGGGACACATATGGACACAGAAACCCTGACTTGTGAGGATGATTACAAGGGGGAGCATAAAATTACACCATATTTTACTTTAACCTAATATACATTTGCATGAGGGGGCATGAAATTAGACCATATTTAACTTAAAACGCAGGGGAGTTTGCACTTGGACAATATTTGATTCTAATCTTATATAGACATTTATATTGGGTAGCATGAACGTAGTCCTCATTAGACTTAAATATATTTGACATTTACATTGGGGAGCCATATTCTAATAGACAAGTTCATGGGGAGGCATAAACTTAGACCATGTTTAATTTAATAGACATTTACATGGCAGAGCATGAACTTGCACTATTTAACTTAATCCAACACAATTTAGAGTGGGTTTAGTTTAGACAAAATATGACTTATATGCAACAGACATTTTGAATGAGCGGTATGCACTAGATCAAATATGTCTTTATTTTCCAACATGCTTTAGTCATAAGGATGATGGCAAACATACTAGGAAAAACATTAAGTTCTTTCTTAATCAGCTTTAAATGGTATTTAATTTTTTAAGTTGCCAGATATGACAGGTTCTCTACAAGATCATTAACAGATGTTTTTTGCCTGGCAATATACATGTAGCTCGTGTGAGATTTTAATCATAAACAACTATCATTATCATTTTGGTTGAACACAAACTACTATTTTAATTTTATGTGTAATGCCCACCAATGTTTTGTGCATATGTAACCAATTAAGTCATCGAGTAATTATTCATAATTTTGAAACTGACATCCAATCGAGATTGATACCGTGGTTTATTTTCTGAATATAATTGTTATTAGAGGTTATGTGGCCATCTAGGATAATAGGCTAGATCTGAAAGAAGAATATGCATCTCAGAACCACAGTCAGTTTATTTCAGTTAAGTTTGATTTAAATTATTGGTTTCAAGTTGTATTCTGGACAAAATATCAAATAAGGGAGACAGCTCAACAATTAATGTAGGTATCATTCTGGTTCTTGCACGCTGCAGTACTACTTGTCATGATTTATCCGACCTCCAATTCTGAACAGTTTTGGAGATATGCTCTTGACAAAGCTATGACTGACAGACAGACAGACAAAACAGATTAAATGCTCTCCTCTCCAGGGAACATACATGTAATAACATCAACTGATTTACATGTACAACAATTACCTGTTTGTGTAGCTTAATAATCAACAGCAGTTGGACAACTGATTGCAAGATCTAGCATATAAGTAAAAGTATTTTCATAGTCATTGTAAATTTATTTGCTCTTCACTTGATGATGTAAGTTTGCATAACAATGAACTAAAAACTGTGCAGAAAACTATTAATTAACAATCTGACACAATTCTCAATCCAGTGAATGTGCAATTCCATGATTCATTCACACTAGTACATGTATCTTTAAGACTGTAATACAAAAGAAGAATATGTTTCAGCAACATATGTTTTAAATAAAACTATACTAGAAGCTTATGTGTGCCTGTACTGCAAACATGGTTGACAGACTGCAATAAAACAAGTATTTTTAGTGATGGCAATCTTTGCCAACTGATCTGCAAAAAATCCCAAAATTTACCTAAAAAATACTGGTTATAAATGTTCTTCATTTGGCCCTGCACTCCAGAATTTGTAAATTCTCAAAAAAGCTTTGTCTAAAGTCTAATAGGTATAAACTGAAGAATGTTAGTAATGACCCTACAATGTACAATGTACATTTTATTATATTGTGCAAAGTCACAATGTATTGTTAATGGTTATGACTTAGAAATAAGAATTTCACATGGTTGCTATACTTTTTGTCTGATCAATACAAAATAAGGAAGCTTTGAACATCAAATGGTCATGTTAACAGAATTGCATACATATGATTTTCCACCAATTAATTGTGGACACAGAAAAATGTCTCGCCTGCATTCCCAATCAGTAACGGAAAAAATTGTGTTGCGTTGGGAGCATCATGTAAATTGTTATCATTTAAAATATACAATGCATAGTTACAGAGAAACTGACCTCATACAAAAACTTTAAAGTACATGTAATCACTGGACTGTGAAATTGAGGTCAAGGTCAGGTGACACCTACCAGACAGTCATGTTCTATTCCTCAGCAACCTTTATTGTCATCCTGCCATGCATGGTTACACAGGAACTGCCCTAATCCAAAAAACTTTAACGTAATCGCTGGACTGTGAAGTTGAGGTTAAGAACAGGTGACACCTACCAAACAGTCATGAACTATTCATTAGCAACCTATATACCAATTATAGTCATCCTATAGCTTCCATGCATGGTTACAGAGCAACTGCCTTAATCTAAAAACTTTAACGTGGTCGCTGACCTTGAAATTAAGGTCAAGGTCAGGTGACAGGAAGATATTGATTTTATTCATGTAATAAAACAATTACTGACTGTGATATACGGTGGCTATATCTCAGCCCTCAAAAATGTATATTCACCTTGCCAAGCGACTCAGTCAATATTGCATTTTTTCTGGCTGATAAATCCTGATAGCAACCTATATCAAAGTCATTAATTGTATAACATAGCATGTAACATGTTACATACATGTATAAAATTATTAAATTATATATGAATCATAAGAATGAAACTCCATATTTGTTTTATCAAAGATAAGTAAACATTTTTTTTTGTATCGAAAGTAGATACATATGAATAAATGAGCACTGAAAGAAATATCAATGACCAATAAAGAAAATATAGAAACTTTGTATTTGCAAAGCATTTTGAACAGCATAATAAAAACAATTAAAATTCGGTCCTCAAAATAATCTCCGTGTTGGCCCTTATTTTATTTGTCATGTACATAAACGATTTTCCAGAGTACTTAAAAACACTGCAAACTAAGACTCTTTGCTGATGACAGCATAATTTATAAAGAAATCAAAAGTACAGAAGACTGCAAAAAACTCCAACTACATATAGATCAAGATGCTGCTGCTGGATGCGAGGCCAATTAAATCATAGCCTTCGATCTAGACAAATGCAGTAAATTATCCATCACACAGAAAAGTCAACTTTCAACCATAACTACATATAACACAAACATACTCTGGAACCTGTAACATTAACAAAATACAATGTACCTTAGCATAACACTCTAGTCTAATCTCAAATGGAACAAACATCATGAAAACATCACAGCAAATGGAAATAAGTCTAGGTTTTCTCAAACATAACCTCCAAGATGCAAACACAGACACAAAATCTAAAGCACAGCGATTTAGCTAGCACTCCCCACTTTCCCCAATTGACGGATACATTTTTAGAAATGACGAAAATAAATTATGAATTCAGTTGCCCATAAAATGCTTCTTTTAACATTCTAAGTTCTGAATGAATCTTTAGCTATCGGAGCACTTGGATGAAAATTGTAAAACGCGGAGAAGATAATCTTTTTTTAAAGACAACTTCCGTACTGGATGTGGGCGGGTTTACAGTTTAAGCGGGTGGAAGAAATTTATTTGTTTTCTTTCTGAAATCATTTTATGTGCGGTCAGTTCGACGAACAAGTAATTAATTGGGCGTGGCCTTATGTTTAAATCATTGCAATACTCATTTCAACACTAGCCGCATCGTATTTGCAATCTCCGACCGGGAGGTCATATCTGCTCCTGACATTTGCATATTTTTTTTACTTTGAACTGGTTTCCGGTATTTTTTTTAATACCCTTCATGCACAAAGTAAAAGTCATATGGGACCAGCTAACACAGTGTGGTGCCTAAACAGGATAAACATGATGCAGAAACAAAAATATTTAAGACTTCTTACCAATATGGAAATTAAATTGAACTAAGCATACCACTACCGTTCAGAATGACAGGGCAAAATTGGTAGAAACTGTATATCAACCAAATCATCACATATCGCCACCTGGAGGATCGAAAAGCAAACTTTACTCGACCATGCAATTATTTAATCGCAATTCAGCCGCATTTCAAAACGCCGATTAACCCTGGAAAATAATTGTTGATTTCAAAAAGTGTAATATGAGATCTACAAAAGGAACATCAACTCGACCAAACGCGGTAGCAGTTTTCCATTTTGTCCGGCAAAAACCCGTCGGATGGACACGGTAATATTTAGTATAGATACCAAACCATTCCCAACAGTAACAGCAGTCCCTTATTTGCTTCTCCCTTTATGGCATCAATGCAATAAAATGATTGGTAGTATCCCCCCCACAAAACCACACACACGAGAATGATCAAATATTAAAAGGTATTGAAAGATATTAAAAGGTCACACCTGTGTACATATTAACAATCTAAAAAATATTACAATTTACTACAAAAGTCGTCCAAAAGTAGCTGTAGTGCCTTATTATATATTGGAAAGTGGGTCACCGCTTCGATATATAGGTTTCTGAAATGACACTTTACTCCCACTAAAACACTATGTCGTCATTAATAATGTAAATAAATACTCACCGCATTTAAAATGTAGACAATTATTTCCTATTAATATTGCAATATTTCCCATTTAAACCACGGATGGACATGTATAAATGCATCGTTGACAAGACATTTTATACCCATTCCATAGATCATTCTGCACGCCATTTTCCTATATGTTCACCGGAAGTACACCAAACTAAAATTTTTGATGTCGGAACGTAGTACGAAATGTAAAGTCGAAAACATATATCTGTTGGGATTTCTTAATTTTAGAAAAACAACGCATTTTGGGGGGAAATAAAAATGCAGGAAATGAAAAAGAATAGTACAATTCACATTTTAGATTTTATAGCTTGATTTTTCGTTAAATTTTACATTTAAAAGTGAAGTACACCTTACACCCAATTCTACACAACTTCAAACATTTTAGATATACGAAATTATGACTTGGAAAATTTCAAATTGTGAGATAACTTTTTTAATATATAACATTTTACAGATTTAAAATATGCTATCGATTCGTTTTATCATACTCTTTCATCGCGTACCTTCAATTTCTTCCAAAATCGTTGCATAAATTTTATATTGTTAATCAAAGTTAAGGTGCACCATCGAAAATGACACCTTACTCCAAATGACACCTTACTACCATCTATAACTGTCTGAAGTACACCTTTCTACCCATCCAGAAGTATATATATATATATATATATATATATATACGTCTACAAATTAAGCCCAACACTGTTTGAATTAGATTTTTAACACTGTCAAATTTTTGTTTTCCCTCAGCGGGATTCGAACTCACACCGTTGTGACACTGTGGCACCAATTCGCCTGGACTATGTCCAGCGGTCTAGACCCCTCGGCCAAATCCGCTATATAAAAATATAGCTTCATTAACCGGGGTGAATCGTAGACATAGACATAGTACATGTGTACTAGCGTATGACGATGGAATTTTCGTAACCAATTCGTATTAATCTGACAGTAATCTAATTCAGCATCTTTGTATATATTATATAGGATGACAAAGTTACTTGTCATACAGTCACAGTAAGTAAATTATATACAAACGTCTAAGTATTGTGACAACCATATAATATATCTATCCAGCGGATTTCTGAAACATCAGAAATACAGGGTGTCACGAACCTATTTCACAGCATATAATTGTTATGTATATTTTGTGTATATATGTTCATTAATTATTAGAATAGCTACGGTAAACAACGCCTTAATCTCAGTCGAACACACCGAAGCTATATTCAGAATCGTAAACTTGTTAAACAGGTTTCTTGTGGTCAATATATATACTTGGTTGCACGGGTTTTTCTTAGTGTTGGGTTGACTAGTTGATAGTCAGGACAGCCGATATGCACCCACTGGATTGAACGCACGATATCTGAGGTAAGTGAGAAATTTATTTGTTAAACGCATACTTGCGTATTTTAAACAGTTAGCTTCTATGATATTTTCTGTAAGCATGTAATTTGCAATTTCGTATTTGGGGTTGAAATATTTTACCTTGTATTTTGAGATATTGTTTTCGTATTGCATACAATAGCGCTAGATTGAAAGTTTCTTAGTAAACAAAGCACGGGGTTCAAAACGTTGTAAATATTTGTTGGTGCGTATTCAGGCACAATATAACATTTAACATGTATTAGGTTGTAGTACTGTGTGTACTCGGACATAACATGTATTAGGTTGTAGTACTGTGTGTACTCGGACATAAAATATGCATTGAGTTATTACATTTTAGTTGATAGAATTGTACTGTGCGTATTCAGGCACATTATAGTATTTGATATTGATAGTTGTGTACTATTTTATCAGGTCAAAGCATAGGTGGTCACTTGGACGATGGAGCACGTAAATAGTCGCATGGACCACGTGTTTAAGTCGAAAGACAACGACGTATAAATGGTCGCAAGGACGACGGTGCGTTAGGACGACAGAGGATAAGAAGTCACTTAGACGGAGAATTGGTGTTTTGTGTTTCAACAGCGCAAACTGGACTTGGTGTTAACTGATCAGTGAAACGAACAATAAGACATTTAGACGTTTATTATTTTTGTTATTACATTTCGGGGGGTATTTTAATGTTATATACTGTAATTGTGTTATATGTAAATATATTTAGGTGTGGATTTTCTTGTTTTCTTTAAATAATATAATCAACCGGAATAAACTCGGTTTTACTTGACAATTTTGGTGTCAGGTGTGGGATAGGTAAATTTCCGGTTTTTATATTTTAAAATTTTTCAATTTTGTTAGTTAAAAAAAATTGACATATACTTTTATGTTGAAATATTTTCAGATTGTAAATCGTATGAATCTGACTGAAGTGTGAAGTGACCTAAAGCTTTGGCAGTTGGAAGACCTCGGATGTCTAGCTGTTTATTCCAAGTGGGTATATTGGTTGTCGAGTAACTGGTATGCTAGCTGGACCGTGCAGTAGTGGTCGAAGGTGTAGTTTGGTAAGGTTATTGGTTTTGGTCATTATATGCACTGTTGAGTTTATCAAGGACTTTTCAGACCTGTGTATCAAATTAGGCAATATCGTCTCGGGTGGCATATCCTGCTATAGTTTCTGCTTGTACAATGGACACATTAAGGGAAATTACTAAATATGGTATATCCTTAGGTTATGCAGGAAGCGAGTTAAAACAATTTGTCACTGAACAACAAGACCACCAGCGCGAAGAAAGAAGGTTAAAGCGTGAAAAGGAACGAGAACAACGAGAACATGATTTCTCAATAGTTAAGTATAAAATGGATAACGAGTTGAAGATGAAAGAGCTAGAACATGCTCATGAGGTGGAAATGCTTCAAAAACAAGCAGAGCTAAAAGGTAAAGGTTTATCTGTAAGTGCAGGTATAGGGTTGCAGCCTAGATCACCCAAGATGCCACATTTTGATGAATCTACAGATGATATGGACGCCTATATCAGGAGGTTTGAAAGGTACGCTATATCTCAGAAATGGGAACATGATTTTTGGGCAACTAATTTAAGCACATTGTTAAAAGGTAGGGCTTTAGATGTATATGCGTTACTATCACCTGATCAGAGCACAGATTACGAGATTTTGAAAACTTCTCTGCTTCAGCGGTTTCAGCTTACTGAGGATGGCTTCAAGCAGAAATTCCGAAAATGTAGACCAGAATCTGGAGAAACTTTTCAGCAATTTGTTGTCAGACTGAGTGGATACTTTCAGCGATGGATTGAAATGTCCAAAACTCCATCAACATTTCATGGATTGTTTGATTTAATGATGCGGGATCAGTTACTACATATTTGTAACAGGGACTTAACATTGTTTTTGAAAGAAAGGATTCCAGAAAACATAGAGCAGATGGCTAGGTATGCTGACCAGTATAGGGAAGCTAGAAACGCAAATATAACGGCACTCATTTTTCAGACAGACAACGCACAGAAAGTGTTGAAACAAAAACCGCAATAAATGCAGCAATGTCAACAAAGAAAACAGGAGAAACAGACAGGAAAGGTAAATGATAAGGATAATTTTCAAAAGAAAAGGTGTTACTATTGTGGCAAGCATGGCCATATAGCATCAAACTGTTTTGAGAAGAAAGGAAAGGTAGCAGCAGTTAACATAAAAGAGAGCCAACATAAACAAGGAACACAGAACGATAATGTTCAGGTATGTAGTGCATTTACGATTCCCATATCTTTACCAATATACACTTCTGCGTGTGGACAAAGTTCAGTTAAGATGTCTAGTCCTCGCATTGAAATGCCCGAATCGAAAGGTATAGTGAACAGTAAGGAGGTCACAGTACTGAGAGACACTGGATGCAGCGGTGTGATATTAAAGAAGCAGTTTGTAGCTGACTCACAGTTTACAGGTAAGTTTCAAACATGTGTTCTAGCAGATGGTTCTAAAATATCTGTACCAGTAGCTGTCACATTCATTGAATCGCCTTATTACACAGGATTAACCGTTGTGTGGTGTTTAGAGGATCCGATATACGACTTAATTATAGGTAATATTCCCGGTGCACGTGATCCCAAAGACCCAGATACAGATTGGAGATCAGTACAGGCAGTGCAAACAAGACAGCAACTCCAGAGAGAAAGGCAACATAAGTATCCTAAATTGAAAGTGCCACATGGTGGATCAGAAGTTTTACCAGATGATATCAAGAAAGGTCAGGCAGATGATCTCTCACTTGTAAAGATCAGACAACTTGTAAATGACGAGCAAGTATCACCAGGCAAGGCTAGATTCTTCAAAAAGAATGGGTTGATTTACAGGGAGTATACAAATAAGTTTTCTGATGGAGGTAAGGTTTTTACTCAGCTAGTAGTTCCTCAGATGTACAGGGATACAGTATTAAGTCTAGCACATGAATGTATTATGTCAGGACATCTTGGAGTCAAACGTACGTATTTGAAAGTTTTGTCGGAATTTTATTGGCCAGGAATACAGTCAGACTGCCGGAGATTTTGCCAATCATGTGACATATGCCAGAGGACAATTCCAAAAGGTAGAATTACTCGAGCTCCTTTAGGCAGAATGCCGTTAATTGACGTTCCATTTGAAAGTGTAGCCGTTGATTTGATTGGTCCTATAGAGCCACGTACAGTTAATGGAAACAGGTATATACTTACTTTGGTGGACTATGCAACTAGATATCCAGAAGCAGTGGCATTGCCGTCGATTAATACCGAACGTGTTGCTGAAGCTCTGTTGGATATTTTTTGTCGTTTAGGCATTCCAAAGGAGATGTTGACAGACATGGGTACACAATTTACTTCAGAATTAATGAAGGAGGTCAGTAGACTGATATCATTACGACAGCTCACTACTACACCTTATCATCCAATGTGCAATGGTTTATGTGAGAGGTTCAATGGCAGTCTAAAACAGATGCTAAAGCGATTGTGTGCAGAGAAACCAAAAGATTGGGACAAATACTTGAATCCTCTGTTATTTGCCTATAGGGATGCACCTCAAGAAAGCCTTGGTTTTACCCCTTTTGAGTTAATTTATGGTAGGTCAATTAGAGGTCCTATTACAGTACTCAAGGAATTGTGGACAAAGGAAACAAGTGAACCTGATATTCGTTCCACTTATCAGTGTGTAGTTGATTTAAAAGACAGGTTACAGACCACATGTGAATTAGCGAGGAAGAATTTAGAGCAAGCATCAAGAAAGTATAAGAAGTTATATGACAAAAAAGCGAGGATCAAGAATTTAAAGGTAGGACAAAAGGTATTGGTTCTGTTACCGACTGAAACGAATAAGCTATTGATGCATTGGAAGGGTCCCTTTGAGATTGTGGGAAAAGTTGGAACACTTGACTACAAGATTCAGGTTGGAGAAAAAACCAAAATATTTCATGCAAACATGTTGAAGCCATACTATGACAGAAACGATAAGGTAAATGGGCTAATTTTTGGATTACTGAATGTTGCAGTAGTTGATGTTGAAGAGTCGGAGGATACCTTCAATGGCGGGTCCGACGATTTAGTACACCTTCCACCAGTACAAGCGTCAGAAGGTCCAGGTAATGTTCACATAAATCCTGAACTTAGTAGTGAGGAAACAGCATCTCTATTAGATGTATTAAATTCATTTCCAGACGTTTTGTCCGATCTACCAGGCTACACTAATCTTGCTAAACATGACATTAAACTATCAACGACTATTCCCATCAGATCTAAACAGTATCCATTGCCGTTTACAATGCAGAGTGTGGTAAATCAGGAAGTCGATAAAATGATTGAACTGAATGTAATAGAAAGATCAGAAAGTCCATATTGTTCTCCTGTTGTCATTGTTAAAAAGAAAGACAATACTAATCGGTTATGTATCGATTTTAGAGCTATTAATAGAATCACAATTTTTGACGCAGAGCCGATGCCAAATCCTGAAGAAGTTATTGCGAAAATGTCTAGTCACATATTTATATCAAAACTTGATCTGACCAAAGGTTACTGGCAGCTCCCTGCATTTCAGACAGCTAAAGGTCTTTTCCAATTTAGAACTATGCCTTTCGGTCTTGTAAATGGAACAGCAAGCTTTAGTAAACTTATGAGAAAATTACTCGATGGAATGGAAAATATAGAAAACTTTGTTGACGACATAATCATCTATACAATGACATTTCAACATCACCTTCTTGTATTACGTGAGTTGTTATTGCGTCTCCGGAAAGCTCATTTAACGGCAAAACCAAGTAAGTGCTACATTGGCTTTAGTACTATTGAGTGTTTGGGACATTTGGTTGGTGGTGAAAGATTAAGACCTGATGAAGGTAAAGTAGATGCTATCAGTAAAGTAACTAGACCAGAGACAAAAAGACAAATCAAGTCATTTTTAGGTATGGTAGGTTTCTATCGTAAGTTTATACCGAATTTCGCACAAATTGCAGTACCACTGACAGATCTTACAAAAAAAGGTATGCCAAACAAGGTTCAATGGTCAGAGGCACATGAACATGCATTCCAGTATCTAAAGAATTCCCTTACAAAATCACCTGTTTTGAAACTTCCCGATTTTAGTAAACCTTTTATATTACAGACGGATGCGTCGGGAAAGGGAATTGGAGCAGTATTATTGCAAGACGAAGACGGTAACAAAATGCCCATTGCTTATGCAAGTAGAAAACTAAAACGGGCAGAGCTTGCCTATGCCACAATCGAGAAAGAGTGTCTGGCAATTGTCTGGGCGATCCAGAAGTTCCAAAGATACCTATATGGACAGGAGTTTTTGTTAGAGACGGACCATCAGCCCTTGATTTATCTCAACAGGGCAAAAGTGACCAATGCTCGGCTAATGCGGTGGGCTCTTATTCTGCAACCTTACAGGTTTCGGATAGTTGCTATTAAAGGCAGTGACAACGTTGGTGCTGATTGTCTAAGTCGCCTTTAGTTTTCTTCTGTGAACTAGGTTGTGATGTTTACAGTGTATTACACTTTCCGTAGGGGAAGGTGTTGTCACGAACCTATTTCACAGCATATAATTGTTATGTATATTTTGTGTATATATGTTCATTAATTATTAGAATAGCTACGGTAAACAACGCCTTAATCTCAGTCGAACACACCGAAGCTATATTCAGAATCGTAAACTTGTTAAACAGGTTTCTTGTGGTCAATATATATACTTGGTTGCACGGGTTTTTCTTAGTGTTGGGTTGACTAGTTGATAGTCAGGACAGCCGATATGCACCCACTGGATTGAACGCACGATATCTGAGGTAAGTGAGAAATTTATTTGTTAAACGCATACTTGCGTATTTTAAACAGTTAGCTTCTATGATATTTTCTGTAAGCATGTAATTTGCAATTTCGTATTTGGGGTTGAAATATTTTACCTTGTATTTTGAGATATTGTTTTCGTATTGCATACAATAGCGCTAGATTGAAAGTTTCTTAGTAAACAAAGCACGGGGTTCAAAACGTTGTAAATATTTGTTGGTGCGTATTCAGGCACAATATAACATTTAACATGTATTAGGTTGTAGTACTGTGTGTACTCGGACATAACATGTATTAGGTTGTAGTACTGTGTGTACTCGGACATAAAATATGCATTGAGTTATTACATTTTAGTTGATAGAATTGTACTGTGCGTATTCAGGCACATTATAGTATTTGATATTGATAGTTGTGTACTATTTTATCAGGTCAAAGCATAGGTGGTCACTTGGACGATGGAGCACGTAAATAGTCGCATGGACCACGTGTTTAAGTCGAAAGACAACGACGTATAAATGGTCGCAAGGACGACGGTGCGTTAGGACGACAGAGGATAAGAAGTCACTTAGACGGAGAATTGGTGTTTTGTGTTTCAACAGCGCAAACTGGACTTGGTGTTAACTGATCAGTGAAACGAACAATAAGACATTTAGACGTTTATTATTTTTGTTATTACATTTCGGGGGGTATTTTAATGTTATATACTGTAATTGTGTTATATGTAAATATATTTAGGTGTGGATTTTCTTGTTTTCTTTAAATAATATAATCAACCGGAATAAACTCGGTTTTACTTGACACAGGGTTAATATCAAATATTTATATATACGTCTACAAATTAAGCCCAACACTGTTTGAATTAGATTTTTAACACTGTCAAATTTTTGCTTTCCCTCAGCGGGATTCGAACTCACACCGTTGTGACACTGTGGCACCAATTCGCCTGCACTATGTCCAGCGGTCTAGACCCCTCGGCCAAATCCGCTATATAAAAATATAGCTTCATTAACCGGGGTGAATCGTAGACATAGACATAGTACATGTGTACTAGCGTGTGACGATGGAATTTTCGTAACCAATACGAATTAATCTGACAGTAATCTAATTCAGCATCTTTGTATATATTATATAGGATGACAAAGTTACTTGTCATACAGTCACAGTAAGTAAATTATATACAAACGTCTAAGTATTGTGACAACCATATAATATATCTATCCGGCGGATTTCTGAAACATCAGAAATACAGGGTTAATATCAAATATTTATATATACGTCTACAAATTAAGCCCAACACTGTTTGAATTAGATTTTTAACACTGTCAAATTTTTGCTTTCCCTCAGCGGGATTCGAACTCACACCGTTGTGACACTGTGGCACCAATTCGCCTGCACTATGTCCAGCGGTCTAGACCCCTCGGCCAAATCCGCTATATAAAAATATAGCTTCATTAACCGGGGTGAATCGTAGACATAGACATAGTACATGTGTACTACCGTGTGACGATGGAATTTTCGTAACATAATACGAAAACCATATATCTTGTTTTATTTGCAATCACATGTGTATGTTTTAAAAGTTTTCGTTGTATTCGCTGGAAGACAATTTTTTATATTGGTATATAATAGATTTATATTTTTGATGTATATATTGCAAAAACTTTTCATTGCATCAAAACTTTTTCGTAAGACGGGAGGTGTTATGAGGTACTTGTTTATTTGGTCTTATATATGAATTAAATATTTGTTAAAACAACATTCCGTTACCTTCTAAATTCTGGAACATTTATTATGGAGATATATATAAAGGGCTTGGGTGCAGACTTTGTAGACAGATCTTGCTTAAGCCTTCCTTCGTGTAATTGGATATAGAGTCTTGTTTTGGAGGAATTATTATAACTTTTTGCAGGAATTCAAACAAGATATTTCATTAATACTGGACCTAATATTTCGTACCAGTGGACTTGTATTTTCCGGACTGTTCAGAAATTCAACTTATTTTGGATACAACATTTGAATTAAGGTTATTGATTGGACGTTTCACTTTGGACACCAATTGAAACTTTGGCAGACAATTTACTCTATTATTGTAGTTAAATAAATAATTATGTGTAGTTTTGCTATAATTAATGCATAATTAAATTGTAAGTTGCATTTGTCTTTTGTTTGCTAACTTGAAGGTTATTTCTACCTGTTACAATAGACATGACAACATGTAACTCTACTTGTGTCTATTTAGTGGCAGGCACTGCTTACTCGTCCGGAGCACCTGAGTGCACCCATGGTTTTTATTGTGTTCGGGTTACTCTATGTTTTTGTTTTTTTTTCTTCGTTTTTGTGTTCCGATTTATATGTTTGTCTATACTGGGATTTGTAATTGTCCCTTTTGACTATACAACTCATGCATCGATGTTATGATTTACATCATAACACCACTTACGTGTAACATACGTTAAATATACAGCATATGCATTGTGTTCAGTATGCAGACTATTAAAGCAAGATCATGAGAACATTTACCTGTTGTTTGTTATAGCTCAAAGTCGTAGCGAAGCATTTTGATACGGTAGATAAGTCTTCTCTAAACTACACAATATACGGAAAATATAAATTGAAGTCGTTCTTATAGGTAAGCGATTAAATAGTACATACAATAATTCACCAGTTTGCTGTTCTCAATAACAACATGGTTTTTTGTAAGGATTCCATTTTAAAGTACAAAAGTGTAAAACAATCAACACATGCAATGCCAGTCATACTTAAACATGTTGGTATTGTAAAATTGCTGATCGAAACCCGTTTTGTAATGCCAATTGCGACTTAACATCGCGTGTTTACTTAAGGCAACTTATAGAACACTTCAAAATTCACCCAGCCATAAAATATGTAACTAAAACATGGTATCAAATCCAGCATTTTGTTAAGTGCATGAATGACTGCAAATATTTATAATATATCTTTAATGTGTTTTTGCGATTAATTTACAGTGGTAAAATATTCTAGCAAATAAGGTAAGTGGAATACAGATGTTGAACAGTATATGTTTATTTTGATGGAGTTTAACACCACTCTGGAATAAATGTACCAAGTAAAATTTAATCAAAAGCAAAGTCAGTAATCATTTCCAAATAAAACCATTTTCTTATCAAATTGTTAAACGTCACATGAGATAATAATTAAGATTTATGACGGACACAACGCACTAATGAAACGCTGTAATGCGAATCAAACAGTATGAGTTATTGGACATTTGGAGGGAATACAATCCATAGGCTAATTAGAATGAAACCAGCGTTAGAAATAGGAAATACAACACATAGTCATAATAAATATATCTCAACTACAACAAAGGCGGTGTTAACAGTAAAGTCTCGAGCACGCACGGAAAAATCTAGCATCTAGCCAAACGAGTATCTAGGTGATGTTGAAATCTTAAGCACAGTTATTTGTCCTTACTACTACTAAAGAAGTTTGCTACTCTGTACTCTATGCGTGTAATTTTACAATTGCTACGTCATTAAAACAGACACACAAAAGTTTACAAAATACTATCACATTATAAACACAATACATAACTTATATGGGCTACAACATCTTTCACAAACTTTTCGTAGTATTTGTTATTATTTGGAAAAACCATTGTCATAAGAAAAAAAAACATAAACACAAATTTAACGTATGCAAATGAATACTAATCACTAGCGGAAGAACAACGGATTCGAAAGTCAATTTTTTAAACGTTTCTTAAACAGGTTGCACACTGTTTCGTCGCATGGTGTTTACAACTCTGATGCTGATATGTGATTTGTATTACCGACGCTTCAGTTGTCTATTACTATTCTGAGCAAAGATTTGTTTTACCTGGATTGATGTCATCCATTCAGAAGTTAAATGCCGCCCCCTAAGGCTGATCTAATCATTATGGTCATCTATACTGGAGTTGATAATAGACTTTCGTACATTTATTCATGTAAATTCGAAATTGTCTTCTTCGAATGACAGTGAACCATGTTATTGTCTGCTCAAAAACATTTATTTACATTCTCGCTTGAACATGCGGCTGTAATGTAATGATCAATTCATAACTGAATGGTTGTCTGATGTGTCTTTCGACTTCCAGTTTCTCTTTCTTTCTCATGCTTAAATATTGTGTTTATCTCAATCAGAAACATAATCGATGCGACGGGCACCCTGTGATTATTTCACATGGAAACTCGATGTAAATAGCAACGATGCACAATTGAAGCAACTTCTGATCAGGAAATCTCCTGGAAGATGAAAGTGCACACGATCATCTTGGGTTAATTTTTGTGTGCCTTTGGTCTAAAGAAATAACGAAGTGCACAAAAGCGAATGCAATGTTTTAAATATAAACCGTGGAAGCTGCGATATTATACTAGTTTATCCAACACAGCCTGGGAACCATTATGCACTTTTTTCTATACGGGTGTATCCATGGACTAATTTTGCGAAATTTTAACTGCCAATCTTCTAACAAAATGACAAAAATATCTTTTTACGAAGATTCAACTAGGATATTGTTGAAATTGATTTATCATCTCTGGCTCAATTATTTGAACTAAATTAATTTATGGCAAAAGGAATGGTTACGCATTATACATCTCCTAATTAATCAGGCATTCAAAAGCACATATGACCTTAAATACTGCCTTACTAGAGTGTGTCTGCTGACAAAAACCTTCTTCACCGAGGGTTCACAATGGCAATAATAAATTAATAACTTGGAAAATTTTGCGGTCGCCGTCATTATTATGTTACCGTAACGGAATATCTATGTCACAAATGACCAATGATGTGTTTTGTTTGTCGTAGTCACTGTCCATTCTTCTTGCTGAATGATAATGGGCACACATGAATAATTACTAGATTTTAACCTTAGTAATGCGACTAGTGCCAAATCAAAAGTTCCTAAGTGACTTACCTTCCGGTGCACCTGGACTTCCCGCGGTTTTTAGTGGGGATCGTATTACTACATTTTTTGAGTTTTGTGATGTGTGTTTGTGCTGTTATTGTTTGCTCCTTTTCAACCATTGTTTGCCTTTGAGTCTGTTAAATTAAACAAAAAAGTAACAACAAAATGTGCTTTTATAATGTATTGTCCTTAAACTTTTCAGATACAGTCAAAGTATATTCGACATGGTAAGGAGAATCGAGATCATCGCAGTGTTATCACTGCAATCATTGTTAATAATTACGACCTGCATGTGTTTATTTTTTGTATTAAAAATGTGTGACATAGTAAGCCTGAATGCTGATAGACTTAGACAGGAACAAGTTCTACATGACGCACGCGATGCAGAACAAACAAGATGGATAACAAATTATGAAAGAGTGATCAAGAAAACTACATCAAAATACACGTCTCATAATTCAAAGACTCATCACTGCAAGAAAGGCAACATGAAAACAGTAAATTACACTGCAGACTCAAAGATCAGACAGCAATATATCGATATCTATAAAACTTTTCGAGGCTCCGTTCACATTAACAGTGAGAAATATCCCGTTGTCGTCACGGCATCTTCATCAAATCTGTTTACGATGTCTCTTGCTATGACGAAAAGTGTAAAAGAAAACTTGCTCCCACTTTATAAGGAAATGAAGTTTATCATTTTTGACCTCGGATTAAGTGAAGATGAGCTTTCGATTATAAAGGCATTTTGTAATTGCGATGTGCGACCCTTTCCTTTTCATCTGTATCCACCGTTTGTGTCGGAACTGTTAAATTATGCATGGAAACCAATTGTCATTTATATGATGTTGAGGGAATTCAACTTTGTGATATGGGCAGATTCATCTTGGGCATTCAATGGTAATAAGGATGCAACAGACAATTTCTTCATCAAGGCAAAAGAAACAGGTATTTTGGGTCTAAAACTTCCAACACTTCCGAATTCTATTCAGTCAGTTTTTAATACTAAGGAAAAAACAGTTCAGTATTTAAAAGAAAATCCTTGTCGTTTCTTTTCAAACCAAATCGACGCTAGTTTGATTTCAATATGTAAAACACAATTTACCTGGAATTATATTATACAGCCTTGGCTTTCTTGTACTTTGTCAGAAAACTGTCTGTCGTTTCAGGATCCACAAGCTGTATTAACATATAGACGTAAACACTCGCCTCACTGGTGTCAAAGAATCAATCAATCCGTTTTAAATATGACTTTACAGGGACTCTTTGCAAATATAGATACTGTAAGTTTGAATCGTGTTTCATCAATAGGCCGAGAAGATAGAAATCAACAGATATCCTTACAGACTATTTCCACATTCTTTTACACATAAATGGTGAAAAAAAGTTCGGAAAGGAAATGCGACTTCATAAAGACAGACCAGTATAATAACGACAAAGGTTTCAAAAGCATATCATTTGATTTTATTTTGCATTTTATGTTCTTATTTGTGCCAATCACATGAACATTGATTAGGGCTTGGGTTTTAATACAAATTTTGTCTATAAATTGGGTAAGGCTAGAGTTAGGGGTAGATTCAGTTTAGATGCATGTAACATATTACATTTCATAAATAGGAAACACCTCCAATAATAAGTCATCAGAATCATTCAATAAGTTTGTCCCAAAGTGAGAAGGTATAGACGAAAAATTTCGTGTTGCTTTGTTTACGGTTAATAAAATATAGCAATGCCAATTGTTTTACTAAAACTGTAGATAAATCCACAAAGAAAAAAGGTTTAGTTAACTAAGTTGAACTGAGAAATCATAGGTGGTCGTTTTTAATTCAGTAACCGATATTAAATAAAAAAATCATATCTACATGTCCATGTCGCAAAATGAACTAACCAGATTATATTCAAGAATGTAAGGTCGTTTCAATTTAAAGTTATCAACTGTTCTGATGAACATTTAAAAGCGCTTTCCAGTTGAATTTCATTTGGGGTTGACATTTAACGAAGGGTCAATAAGAACTTCTGGCTCTGTATTATTGATTCGAAACGCTTTATTTACTGTCTGCTGTCAAAATAAAATGTGTGCCTTGTCATAGATTTTGAGGGAGGCGTATGTCCCAAAAGATATCGTATTTACATCAGACAAGACTTCAAGCATGCCCACCTTTCACCTATGGGCGTATTGATTGTTTCGGACCATTGGAGATAATAACTCGATGCACACGTGACATAAGTGCCTATTGTAAGCGCTGGGTGGCCATATTAGTTTCTATTTCTAGCAAAGCCGTTCATTTTGAGTTATAGAGGCTATAGGTACCGTAAATTAATCAATACTTTACGACGCGTTCTTGCGTTCAGAGGTTAGGTCAAATAATTATAGAGGAACTAATTTCACAGGAATTAAGTTAAATAGCTGTGTTTTCAGAAGATAATGCAGTACGTACATTTCTTAATAAGCAAGATGTTATTTAGAACTTTAACCCAACCTACTGCTCCAATACGGGAAACTCGTGGGAACGGCTCATGGAAGTTGCGAGACGTATCATGGACTATTTAAATTAGGGCGTCATAGATGAAATATTTTACATTCATTGCAAACAAAATGGCAATTATGAATGCCCGACCACTTACTCCAATATCAACGGATCACGAATCAGTCTGTGTGTTGTCTCCCAGTACTATGTTGACTCAGAAAAATCACTCTCAAATTGATGATTTTTGAGCCTGGAATTTATGAAATGTTTGTACAAAACAGAAAAAAATGGGAACAAAATGGACCAAAAATTAAGGTCAACGGCATTTTTATTATCAAAGAAAACGATCTTCACGATTGAGCAATTTGTATTGAACAAGTCTTTCCTATATATATGATGGACTCATTTGAACAGCATATTTAAGAGTGATATAAAAACAGCCTCTTAATTATTTGTGCAAAAGGAAAAATTTTTAAAAAGCACCAAGTTTCGTTGAATTATGACCGACCCATAAAAACGAGCGGAATAATTTCAGCCATATTTCAACTCAACACTTGATTTAAAAATAATCAACAACTTTAATGCGTTATGATATCTATAGCTGTATGATAAGTTTTAACTTTTGCAAACTATAAACATGTCATAATGAACCATGGGAAGGGAATTCACAATAACAACGAAACAAAAAAAAAATTATTTTTTAACGAATGCATTTATTGCGTTCAAATTCCATGGTTACCAACTGACAAAATTACACCTACTTATTTGTGACTTTATATTATATATGTGTGCGCATTCTGTCTTATTATATCTACATGTGCCTCCCCAACATGTATCAGGTATCGTTGTTATGTCAACAAGACATTTATTAAACATGGATTCCATTATTATCTTAATTTTGTTCTTTTAATATTCATGTCCTACGTTTACAAAAAAAACTTCTTTGTATAGTTATTTGCATTCTTCAGTGCATACAATTATCGTCCTGACTGACAATGTTTTTACATATGAAATGTCTATTTTGTATGTTGCCAAAAAGTAGGAGTATGAATGTTGATTTCAAGTCTTTCAATCTGGTATAGTGAAGATTTTGAGGGAGAGTGCTTGATATTAATACATCTTCTAGAAATGACTTTGACATCTGTAATTTGGTAGAGAGAGTATATCCTACCGTATCGGATGTCATACAAAACAACAGATATAAATAAAATAATAGCACAAACCGTATTTTACTGGTGCTGCCTTCTTTTCGGTTAAATGATATCATGGATTTGTGATCAATAATAATAAAGCACCTAATATCACAGAGTTCCTGTGTGAATGCATTTGTTAACGGGATTCATGCTAAAGGAGGAAAGCACACATACGCATTATATTGTTTTGTTCAAAATAGAAGGTATTTAGTTGTAACATTGTTTACCCTTACTAAAGGCATGTCGATTATGTTTCAATTGAGTAATTTCACCTGTATCTTGTCAAATTCTTTGCAATGTTACATCCTTCAAGAAAATCAGTCAAATTTATGCCACTCAAGGCCATGCAACTTATTGTTTTAAACCACAAGTTTATAATGGTTATTACATTTTGTAGATTAATTGCGCAAGCTGCATAGTATATATGTCAGTTTTAGTTTTAAAGAGGTCTGTTTCAACAATAAGTTCAAGTTCTTCCCCAACTTCAATCTCTGCCATTCTAACATTTGCAATATGTTCTGGTACAGGGGTTAGGCAAATGACATAAATTGTTCAGCATGCAGCAAACTGTGTTGCACTATCAATTTTTAATGGTAAGTTTGTTGTAAAACTGCAAGAAACAAATGTAACCATCAGCTTAAATACCTTAAGTCTTCTTTGGTTATCCCATATTAAGAACTAGACTAATGTTTGCCAGTGTAAGGCACATGTATTGCCATAATTTTCAAAACTGAATCAAATGTATCTTGAAGTTGCATCAGTTGGTTTAATATCACCATGTGCATGGTTCTTTTAAAATACAACTGCATATTCTTCACTGCAAGCGGTACATCCACAATAATATGCATGCTTCTTGTTACCACTTTGTAAAAAACGCGTTCTGGCATTGTTTTCTACAATGATTAGAATGCTGGCTACCAATGCAATTTCCTATATTTAAAAAAATAAGTCTGCTTTCATTTTGAAACATGTGACCTCAAACTGTAATCTGTCATCTTGCTAAACAAAATTATAAAATATCTGGTTAATTTCATTAATATATTAAAATTCATTAACTTTCCTAGTTTAATTTATTCTGGTAGGCCATGTGCACTTTATGAATGCTACCGCAGGTCGAGGTTCTCTCCGGGTACTCCGTCGTCCTCCCCCAATAAAAACTGGGCGCCATATATATATGTGAAAAGATGCTGAAAGTTGCGTTCAAACACCATTAAAAAATACTTCATGAATTAGAGTCAAATAAATAAAGCATCCTTCACTATTATGTTATTATTGATGTAAAGACATTGTGCCATCCATCAGAATAAATTATATCTGACTGAAACTGATTTAAAGGTCATATTCCGACTTGATTACAATTCTTTTACACCCTACCCCAAACCACAATTTTCATGTAAAGACCTTTAATGTGAGACACATCACAGTATATGTTACTAATTACCGTCAAGCGGGTGCAATATTTTGTTATAATAAATTATTCAGTATCACTAAATTACGACAAGTCCTTCGCCTAAAAATAATTCAAATATAACGTCGACGCGTATAACCAAAAATGGTTGGGAATAAACCTCACTTTCAAATGTTGATATTATAAACATAAACATAACAGATTTATATTTTAACCCTTAAATCGCATTATATTACGCAACTACAAAGCATGCAGTTATATTTAATATCAGAAATTTATGGTCCAAAAGTTATTTGTTTTTGTCCACATTCTGAGCAAAGTTCGGATTATGACTTTGTTAAAAAGGGACATTTTAAAGGCAAATGATTTAGTACCAGAAGCTTATAGACAAACGCTTAGGTCTTATAAAAAGTTTAGATCACAAAAATATGTTGAATATGCTAGAGAAAAAGAAGATCTATTTGACAAATGGATTTCTTCGAAAATGATTAATCAACATTTTAATACGTTAAGTGAACTTATGCTGGTAAAAGAGTTCAAGCAGTGTTCTAATTTAATTTAACAAATCATTTACACAACCGAAATATTGAACGAGATGCAGCTATTGTTTCTGATAATTATAGTCTTACACACAAGAACGATTTTTGAGGGTCTTTCCATACTAATATTCATTTTGTATTACGTGATGACATTTAAAATAATCAACTTTTTGCGAAATGTTATAATTTTGCTATCAATATTTAAAAAAGAAATTTTTTTGTATTATTTGCTACAGATTGGTATTCTAAGAGAGATAACTCTTATAAAATTTTGATAAAACTTTTCACGGCATGTCTAAATTTATTCGTAATTATTAATAGAACATTTTAGGAAGAAAATCATTTCAATATCTTTGAAAATAGCAAAGGTCAAAAACTAGTAAGTGACCTTGACCCATGCAAGTCTTCAAGGTCAAAAGGCATGAGGGTCTGTGGTGAAGACCCCATGCCTCTATCATAAATGGTTAATGAGTTACAAGTGAAAAACCAATAAGTTACATATATAATGGGACACAACTCCTATAAAATGAAGTCAAATTATCTTCCTGTAAATGTGACAAAGTTGCTCCTTTAAGAGAGCAACATTTTGCCCTGTCTAATTTCCCTTTATCGTAAATTAGTTACTTGTGAAAAACCAATAAGTTACATATATAATGGGATATAGCTCCAATAAAATGAAGTCAAATCCTTTTCCTGTAAGTGACAAAGTTGCTCCTTTAAGAGAGCAACATTTTGCACTCTTAAGTTTCCCTTTATCATTAATAGTTAATGAGTTACTTGTGAAAAACCAATAAGTTACATATATAATGGGAGATAACTCCTATAAAATGAAGTCAAATCCTTTTCCTGTAAATGTGACAAAGTTGCTCCTTTAAGAGAGCAACATTTTGCCGTGTCTAATTTCCCTCTATCATAAATTAGTTACTTGTGAAAAACCAATAAGTAACATATATAATGGGAGATAACTCCAATAAAATGAAGTCAAATCCTTTTCCTGTAAGTGACAAAGTTGCTCTTTTAAGAGAGCAACATTTTGCACTCTTTAGTTTCCCCTTATCATTAATAGTTAATGAGTTACTTGTGAAAAGCCAATAAGTTACATATATAATGGGAGATAACTCCTATAAAATGAAGTCAAATCCTTTTCCTGTAAATGCGACAAAGTTGCTCCTTTAAGAGAGCAACATTTTGCAGTCTTTAGTTTTCCTTTATCGTTAATAATTAATGACTTACTTGTGAAAAACCAATAAGTTACATATATAATGGGATATAGCTCCTATAAAATGAAGTCAAATCCGTTTACTGCAAATGTGAAAAAGTTGCTCCTTTAAAAGACCAACATTTTGCACTCCTTCGTTTCCCTTTATCATTAATAGTTAATGAGTAACAAGTGAAAAACCAATAAGCTACATATATAATGGGAGATAACTCCTATAAAATGAAGTCAAATCCTTTCCCTGTAAAAGTAACAAAATTGCTCCTTTAAGATATCAACATTTTACACCCTTTGGTTTCCATCTGTCATTAATAGTTATTGAGTTACATGCGAAAAACCAATAAATTACATAAATAATGGGAGATAACTCCTGTAAGATGACCTCAAATCCTTTTCCTGTAAATGTGACAAAGTTGCTGCTTTAAAATATCAACATTTTGCACTCTTTAGTTTCCCTTTATGATCAATAGTTAATGAGTTACTTGTAAAAAACCAATAAGTTACATATATAATGGAAGATAACTCCTATAAAAGGAAGTCAAATCCTTTCCCTGTAAATGCAACAAAGTTGCTCCTTTAAGAGATCAACATTTTGCACTCTTTAGTTTCCCTCTATCATTAATAGTTAATGAGTACCATGTGAAAAACCAATCAGTTACATATATAATGGGGGATAACTCCAATAAAATGAAGTCAAATTCGTTTACTGCAAATGTAAAAAAGTTTCTCCTTTAAAAGACCAACATTTTGCACTCTTTAGTTACCCTTTATCTTTAATAGTTAATGAGTAACATGTAAAAAACCAATAAGTTACATATATAATGGGAGATAACTCCTATAAAATGAAGTCCAATCCTTTCCATGTAAATGTAACAAAGTTGCTCCTTAAAGAGATCAGCTCTAACCAATAAAAATAATGGGTGCACTCAGGTGTTTTTCACGCGTAAGCAGGCTCTAGTTAGACACTCGAGACATAAGACTCATCAAAATGTCCGATCGTATTTAAGAGATTCACTTTTCATTTCATTTCAATCATAGCGATGACCATAGGACGTCTGAAGGGATAAGATGAAAAGAGTTAGCGGACACCCATAATCATCGAAATATGGATGGGAAATACAAGATATTGAGTGCCTAATTAGTTGGGAGATGTCTACTCTATATGCAGGTGCTGCTGAAACGATGCCAGACAAAAATGCACAATAAGAAAATAACATGGTTTATTTTATATTTTATCTTAACCCAACTTCGTTGCCAATTTCTAGGAGGTCAAGTATAACTAAGTAATTAAAATAACAAGATTGCATGCAAACAATAACGATTTTTTAATTGGTAGAGCTCCAAGTTCTATGATTTAACCAAGTACAATTTAAATTATAAAAGCCTCTAATTTTCTTACCTAATAAAGTACATATCACAGATAAAAAGATCTATTTGAACATTGAATGAATGTGTAGTTGTGGCTAGAACACTGCATGAAACAATAACTTTTAGGATAGTCAAAAGGTATCCAAAAGTCCCAATTTTGAATACATTTTGTTGTCTTTTTAACACATTTTTAAAAAATACAAAAGATCTAAAAGATCACCTTTCTGTATACCTTTTTGACTTCAAAAGTCAGTTGAAATGGCCCACTTTTGATTTGACAAAAGGTGTTGCAAAGTTTACCTTTCCAAGTCTAAAATATGTTCAAAAGGTGAACAACAAAATATGACCTTTTTTTCCAAAATATAATCTGTTGTAGACAAAAGATAATAAAAAGGTCAAATATCCACACAAGAAAAGGTGATGAAAGGTATGCCACCGATGGTATTTTCAAAACCAAAAGACCAACGTCATATGGAATTTTTACCACATTAAAATCCAAAAGATCTCCTTTTGTATTGATGAAATTACAAAAAAATGCATAAAAGGTTACTTGTTATAATCTTAAATATGGTCCAAAGGTTCTAAAAGTCCATATTTTGCATGGATAACATTACAAAATGGACATTTAGGTTAGGGGAAAGATGATATGATGAAAAAAAGCTACAGTTAGGCTCACGTAGATTTTCTTTTTTTGAACCTTTTTTTCAGCATTCCATAAATGTCCACCTTGACCTCTCATTTTGTAAACTAGTGAGCATCATTGCTGACTTACATTTATCAATAATACTAGTCTTGTGATAAAAAGAACATGTCTAGTCCAATGAAAAGGTTGGGCAAGTTTTACACTAGAAATATTGCTGACCCTGTGCTCACTTAAGCTCTAATATTGGACTGTTGAATTTGTATCAATAGGATGACCACTTACTTGAACAATGGTCAAGGAATTCTAGATGGCACATAATTTAGTAACTAGAGTTAAAGTGTAATAGCCAATTGCCTATTATCACTGATCTGACAGACTTGTCTTATGGCAATTAATCCCAAAGTTGTAAATTCTATTAACCTTGGTATTTTGTATTTGTTACAATTTTCTCATTTACTTCAAGTGGATAAATATTAAATAAAAAAGAATTAAACAATTCAACGATTTATTGAATAAATGCTCATTATGTCAATATGTACATTTTTCAATCTGTTTTACAATCCAAGACGAAGGTGTTTTAGTTCATTTATGGTGGCTTATTTTCTGTCCTTTCTGCTTTTGGTTGAACAAATGTCAATAAATTTACAGTTTAGTAATTTCATCTTTTATTCTTTAAATTTATCCAACTTTGAAGATGTCTTGTATGTAATAAATCCATCTTGACATTCCTCATATGAGGGCTTATATAGGCCATTAAGACATGTCTCATCTTCTTGACATCGCTGATCTCGATATTGTCTAGTGCAGTTATGATCCGCTTGGCTTTCTGAAAAATATATATACAGTGTATGTGTGTTGTACAGATCTAGAAATAACTATAATGATAAGTGGCACAGTATGTAATAATAATAAATGTTGACATTTTGTATAAAACACCCATAAAAGTGAACATTTGGGAGGGGCTGGAGGGGGTCCATTAACAGGCTAACAATTTTTAAATTTTTCCCAAAACAGATAACAGTACATTTAAAATAATGATAACACTAACATATAACAGCCATTTACATTAGAAAACAGTGAGTTCATAGATCGAAAAAACAGATAACATCAGAATCTCATCGAAGGGCGATACAGTGAAAAATGCATTAATTAATCAGTGTTTCCATAGAAACAAGTATGTGATCTTATGTATATCCCTCCCTTTATAGGGAGGCTTAATTACATTGAAATATGTGGTGATTAAAATGAATTAACAGATAACAGAGAAAAATCTGTAAAACAGTTAACCTTCTTCTGATTATTATTAAATGTACAGCAAACATGGTTTTTATTTTCATTATAACAGTTAACAACAATTTTCAAAAAACCAGTTAACAGACATGTAAAATGGCCAATACATGTTAACAGTAAAGATATTGCCCCCCCCCCCTTCCCCTACTTATATGGCTTTCTACTGTTTCGAACATTGTCATTTAGAACACTCCATATTAAATGAAGAAGCATTTGCTCACCATTGAAGGTTGTATTTAATGTGACCTTGTCTGTTTTGATGGATTTGCTGTCAGCATGTTTATTCTTATCTTCTTTTTATTTATACATTAAAAAAACTAGACTGAAAAGCATTATCGTAACATACTTCTTTTTTCTGTTATAGTGATGCTTTCTTCTTTTTCTAGACATCTAGCTTGTCGTTATGCGTAGCAGTGTTTTCCTGCTTCTTTGTCAGGTAGTACATCTACGTGTATCTGTTAATAGCATCTGAAAAAAAATATTCATTTGCAAGTACTCTAAATCCTTTTCAATTTCAGTATTTCCCCCTCCCCCCAAACCACACACACAAGCAAGTATAATTCTAAGTACAAAAAAGCAAGTATAATTCTAAGTAGAATATTTACATTAAAATAATATTTCTAGTATAGGTTAAAAACATAATACATGAAATATAAATCATTAAAATAATGTGAAATATATTCAGACAATAAATATATATTTGGGTATAATTATCTCCCCTTTCAATTTGCAATATGGCGGATATGTGTTCTGTTGGGTGCGATTTTGGATTTTCAATTGCATGAAAGCCGTAGAAAAACTCAAAGATAAAACATATTTAGATATTCTTTGATATATATACACTGATATGAAGTACTTACATCGTCGTAGTCAAAACTTTGCTCTGTATAAAAAGAACAATGCGGCAGAGGATGTGCGTCAGCGGTCAATCTCATTCTTGATTGCCAGTAAACCTACTGACAGTGCTGAATCCTCAAGAATTTCTTCGTCTGAGATATTAAATACAACACTAGCCATAATAATTGTTCGATCTTGGAAGTTCACAAAAAAGAAAGCGCGCAATCTTGACTTTTTCACTTAAAGGAGAGCACCGTCTTTAAAAATAGGCGCCGATGCCTGGCACTCATGTAGATAAAAAAAATTGAGATGCTGATTGGATGTTGTTAATGATGTCTATTCCGGTACACGCGCAAACAAAGACTAAGCCACGTGCACTGCGGTCATGCATCTGCTTAATTGAACCAAAACTTGTTTTATGTAAGTAGAATCTGTAGTATCTCAATATAATTGTATGTTTTATAGTTATGAAACAGTTTTGGTCAGTGTACAGTGTAAAAATTACACACTTTTTCATTATATTATAAATTATAATAAATAAAATTATATTTATAGATGTTACCACAAATTTTCCCTGCAGGTGCACAATGAAATGTATTTTAATTGTAAAACAATGATAAACCACAGGCTCAGTGAATTATTTCTTAAATACCCCTTTTAAGTCATTTGGGGGGGGGGGGGGGGAGTCCAATCGTTTTGCCTCGGAAAGTGACACTAGGTACCATATAATGTATCTACTGAAACACCAAATACCAATGATGTTGTAGTATTTGCATAAACTTATCGCCTTAGAAAACATCGTCATATGTAAAGTTTTATATATTTTACTGAGGGAAAACAACCCAGAGTGAACAGGTACATGTATCTGGTTGAAACATAAGTCTGGGACGAACTGACTCGATACCGCCTTAAGGTACCAAAATTGTGATACAAAGGTACAAATCTGCCAAAAGGTCATCATTTTATTATAAATACAGGATAATTTACATTCTTGTTCCTTGATATACATTTATACTCTTTATAGGACAAAATATAAAGTAATCAAAGAAATGGGCCAACATCTGCTTATTAATTTATTAAAATTAATGACCACATAAATACAATACAGCCTAGTGATATGATATAATTTTATGTATCATTCATTTGGACTGCTTCTCATTATCGACAAATTTAGTTCTCCAATAAAAACCGTGTATTTCTTTTAATATTTTTTATACATGTATATTGTGTTTTTTTTTGTAGGTAAATATTGCTAACCATAGCAGATTTCCATATGAAAGTAAAGAATCATCAAGTACATGTATAACTGAACCATTGAAGCTCAGTTATGGAGATGTCCAATTACATGAAGATTCCTGTAATGGTAAGCCACAATTAATTATCCGCATATTAAAAATAATAACTTCTGGCAATGATGAGTCTTACAACCTGTTTGACTCCTACTCACTCAGTTATTGATGCTGGAGCATTCATATGATGATATTTGCAAAGGGGAGGTGGGAGGGGAAGGATGTTGTAATAAAACTAATAAATGCTGTGTTATGTTTTGTAACATAATTTGCATTTCATAACAACTAAATTTTGTACTATGGTTGAAGCTCAGCCTACTCCTATGTATTTAAATGGGAATTTTTATCATGCAACAAACCATGGTCTAACATTCAACATTAATCCATAAAAATATCAAAAGATGTTACAATATAGATAATACTAAATTACTAAGAGGTTGTAGAGAAAAATGTGGGCATAGACATTCAAGTTTAATTGGTGAATATTTATATTTGGCATTTAAAAAACCCTTTTTTACAATGTTATAAGTATGGGAGTGGAATGCGCTGTATTTCACAAATTCCTTATTATGTGTTTAGAGTCAATATGTTACATACTAAACTTATGTTTGTACTAATCTTCTTTAAAATTAAAAGTGGTAGTTTGGTGGTTTTTTAGTATAGATACCTTTTCAATGTCTTCCAATACAAACGTATATGGAGTTATTTTATGACCCCCAATTTGTATTGGGGGAGGAAGCTGGAGTACATGGAGAAACCTCCAACCTTCGGTAGGAAAACTGGCAATCCTTGTCAATTAAGATTGAAGTCGAGTACACCCTACCTGCAGTTTGACTCGAACCAGCAACCTCTGTGTTGACAGACCACATGATCAATAGTAGACAAACTACATTAACCACTCGGCCACCGAGGCCTCTGATACCTGAATAGGGGTAAATGCATCCTGCTTTCATGCCAGAGACAGCTGTTCATAGGATATGTTGCTTAGTTTAGTTTTAGTGTTTACTTTCATAAGTACTTATTTTAATTGTTACATTTTATTTTACAAAGGAGTTTAAAAGGATGAGGAAAGAAATGGTTAAAGCAAGAAGAGGAAATGGGACAAAAGCAAAGAATCAAAGGTAGGTAAAATGTTACTTGAATTTACATGTATGTTTATTTCCTGTATTAGAATGTTTCTGCACTAAATTACCAGGTAGATACATGTATAAAGATCAAAATTTTGAATTGTGTGGGTATTTTTCATCTCCCAAAATCTAGTAACAGAATTAATAATGGCAACCTGTAGCAGAACTTATAATACATCTGATGAATTAGAGAAATGAAACAACAGCAGTGATTCTGTGCCGGTCATTGGGACCATCACATGGTATAAAAATATCGGACCTAACCATATTTAGGCAGACTGTACAGTGGACTTTCGCTGACTCAGGAATGACACTGTCACTTGGAAATTTTGCTGTTTCAATGTTGACATGTCAAACTTGTTTACTAGGTTTTAGTCAATTTTTATACAAATTTTACTTGTGTGGTATACTTCCAAATATTTGTCATAAAATCATTTTCTTGACCAACCTTAAACACATTATAATATCATCTTTCTGTTGGCTGTATTTATATAATACTTTGATTATTTCAATTTTGCATTTCATTTCAGGTACAGAAAAACAAATCATACTTGGACTTGAACTGGTCACCAAGAGTATATAGAAACGTTTAAAGAAGAAACAGTGATTCCTAGTAAAAACAAAGTGAAAATAATCAATATCTTTAAAAAGAGACTGTTTTCAAACATGGTAAAATACCAGAGAAGTGAAATATTCATCTTGCAAAGGAAAAATAAGAAATTTAATGATTGAATTTTAAAAGTTTGTTGTCACTGAATTGAAATTTTTTAGAATAGTCAAAATATCATTATTATATAAATATTAAACAAATATCACTGCAAACAGGAAGTTACAATGACATGCTTAATTTATTGGTGAATGAGCTGTGATATCTAGGAGAAAGCGTGCACACTAAACATGGAGCTTCTTTTCCTTAATTGGAGTGTGCACACAAATCAGTGAAACTGCTGCCCTTGGGGAGAAAGCATGCACACAAACCAGTGAAGCCGCTACTCCTTGCATTGGGAGAAAGCGTGCACACGAACCAGTGAAGCTGCTACTCCTTGCTTTGGGAAAAAGTGTGCACACAAACAAGTGAAGCCGCTACTCCTTTCATTGTGAGAAAGCGTGCACACGAACCAGTGAAGCCCCTAATCCCTTGCTTTGGGAAAATTAAAGCGTGCACACGAACCAGTGAAGCCGCTACTCCTTGCATTGGGAGAAAGTGTGCACACGAATCAGTGAAGAGGCTACTCCTTGCATTGGGAGAAAAGGTGCACACAAACCAGTGAAGCCGCTTTTCTTAGATTAAACAGTTTACACACCAAGCAAATCTTAGCAAGTCATTGTGTTAGATATAAATACATAGATGGTATTTAGAATGCAACAAATAAAATGAAAAAGTCATCTCTGACAGATATGTCTGCAAGCATTTATTAGATTGCAATGTAAGAGTTTGCGACATTAATTTATTGACTTGTATGATGCTAAAAAAGTAGTTGCATAGTTAAAATAAAATGACATTAGTTTTCAAAAAACCAAAATTTTATTTTGGTCATATGAGAAAATTGTTTCAAATAATATTCCATCAAAATTGTATAACAATTTAGTGTGGCATTATGGCAGTATATTTAATATATTTCTGATGGTGCTGTGACCTTACTTTTGAAAATTTTATAGGCATTTTTCAAGTTTCTGTCTTGTAAATTGAGTGTGTATTCCAAAGATGAGAGGAACTACTCTGCACATATACCATTTATCAAAACTTTTAAAGAGGAATGCTAGAATTCAAGCAATACGTAGTTTGTATTAGATGTTAAGTTTTGTATGAATTTGGAGATTGTTTTCGTGTAGTTAAAGGTTCAATTTCTTATCATTTTCTTTCTAATCTTGGACAAATTTGTGATCAACCCCTTATTAATAACGAGTCCTACATTTTCTTTTTTCATATACATGTTTATTCTTATAAATGGTAATATTTAAGTTCTTTACTGATTCTTATATCGAGTCAAGTTACAATAGTATAGTGCTGTATATTTTTAGTATGCAGATATATTTGCTGCTTGAAATTTGTTATAAATATAATACTGCATTGTGGCATATTTGTAAGGAAGTATTTTCTCACGAATGACGAGTGTACACAAATAAAATTTATGTTGAAAAGAAAGAAAAGAAATGCAAAAGAAGAAATATATAGTGACAACTAACTTCTGAACTATCTTTGTACACACTGTTAAAATAGTACAATAGTATGATGTGATGTTTTTGCTGTATTTTTTTAAATACTTACATATATAGTGTAATGTTCTTATTCCAAATGCTTCTTATTAATAAATGTTAACATAAATTATCTGTTGGTTTTTATCATTCTTTAGGTAGATATTTAAGGTCCATTTTAAAGGTGTCATTTAAATCACAGGAGCGTTTTTAAGTTCAGAAGTATACTGCTGAAATTCATGACATTACTCAATATTGTATGACAATGTCTCACTTGTTTGACATTACACCTATTGTTTGAAGATTTTGGAATTGTGATCAACATTGATTCAAGACTGTATCACTACTAGGAAAGATAAAAATATCATAGTTTTGTAATATTTATTTCATATTGCAGCAAAATGTAATTAAACTGTCAAAACAGACAATATAACAAATTCCTCGCATTTTAAATTAATATGATCACATGTCACAGATGACTATTCATCTAACTTCATTATAAACAAAACGTCTATGTAACATGTCGTTGAAGATGATTTTTGGTGGACTTGTTGAAATGTCATTGGTTGCCTTTCATCCACCTGCCAGTATCAACAAAATTTCTGAGATAAAATATCGTTCCTCTTTTATAGGAAAAAATGTCGCAGACGACCTGTTGTCCACCTGTCATTGTACACAAAATGTCCCAGTAAATATATCGTTCACCTTTCAGTTTGAACGAAATGTCAAAGATGACCTGTCATTCATCTTTTAATTTTAATGAAAGATAAAATATTGTCCGTCGTTCACATTTCTAAAATACAAAAGGTCAAAGGTTGCCTTTTCTACCACAAAATTTAACAAAATATGGACTTTGGATATAGGTCAACTTTTGATACTATTTTGGGCTTGACAAAATGTGAACAAAAGACGATTTTTCGTGCAGTGGAACTTACAATTCGCAGGCAAATTCATCGACACAATGGAGGCATCCGCATACTAATTAGAAAACTCTCACAAGGAAATAAAACGTTTTTTGAGGATACATGTATAATAAGCTGTATCTGAATAAAACATCTTCTCTAATAAATGTTACAAAAATTTATTGTATATGTTAACGAGGAAATTTGACCAAACTTTAGCACAAAAAATTCCATTTTGGAAGTTGCGATGTCATACATTTTGCTATTTAATGTGTTGCGTTCTCGTAGCCGCGTTGCCTCATTTTAACCAGTTTAATACATTTGAAAGCTATAACAACATGCAAATGATGTACGTTTTTGCATTGTATTTCACACTGATCATAGCATACCTTTTTGAATTATTGACTCCTTGTAAATATAAGGTGATATTAAAATAACAGTAGTTATTCGACATACTCCTCATCAATCTGTGTGTTTTCAATCAATCAATCTTAAATGGGTATCAACAGCAATTCTGATTCCTAGGGATATATTTACAATATTTGTAATATAATATACTAATTGCTTTTTCTTTTATTTTTCAGTTTCTTTTTCAGCTGAAATAGTTTAGAAGAATGAAAATACACACACATACATATTATTCGGAAAAAGTTGTTTTCACAATGATTGAGCAGGATATTGTTTCGTACAAGAACTTACAACAATGGTACGATTCATAGTGCACATATAATGAGGATCGAATTGTTATTGAAAATAGTTTCTGTTCTTGGATTAGTATATCATTATTGATTTGGGATAGTATGTGACGTGTTTTATAATGGATTTATCAACAAAAGTTTCAAATGGTGTTCAAAGATGCATATTAAGGTAATGTATTACATGAAACGTCTAATTTCATTTCGCAGATGTATATTGTTAAGTCCAGACTTAGAAAAATGTGTAATAAGATCATTTAATTGGTTCAAATTTTAGATAGTTTAGTTTATTATGAATGGGTAGTAATATCAGTGGTAAGTCCGCAAGACAGTGCGATATCGTAGAGAATGAAATGTTATATCGTTGTTAAGGACGCTAGTAATTGTGATATCGTATATCACGAATTAGTGGCAATATCATTGATAAGGACACCAGACAGTGTGATGTGGTAGATTATGAATTGGTAGTAATATTGTGGTCCAGGCCGCTAGTAATCATGATGTAATATATCATCATTGCTGGTAATGTCAGATGTAAGTCCGCTAGACATTGTGATATCGTTAATCATTAATTGGTATTAATATCAATGGAAAGGCCGCCAATCCTTGTGATATCGTATATCATGAGTTTGTTCTAAAACAAGTAATACGGCTTATAGTCAGTGTAATATCGTATAATATGAATTGGTGATAATATCGTTGTCAATCCCGCTAGTAATTGTAATATCCTATTTTATGAATTGGTAGTAATATCACCTGTAAGGCCTCCAGCCACTGTGATATGGTATGATATGAATTGGTGGTAATATCGTTGTCAATCCCGCTAGTAATTGTAATATCCTATAATATGAATTGGTAGTTATATCACTGGTAAGGCCTCCAGCCCCTGTGATATGGTAGTAAGTATTCCATCGTAGACCATGGATTGATGGTAATATCGTTGTGAAGGCCGCTAGTAATTGTAGTATTCTATATCATGTATTCTTGGAAATATCAATGGTAAGGCCGCCAATCCTTGTGATATGGCAGATCATGAAATGGTGGTACTATCAGTGGAAAAGCCTCCAGATATTGTGATATGGTTTATTGTGAAACGGTGGTAATATCAAGGGTAAGGCTATGAGTCATTGTTATATGGAATATGAATAATTGGTGGTAATGCCAGCAGGAAGGCCGACAATCCTTGTGATATCGTATATTATGAATTGATGTAAATAACCATCCTCACAAGTCAGGGTTTCTGTGTTCACATGTTTCAATTGTTTAATTTTTCAAGTCACTTCATATTCATATAGTGGTTGGCATTTTCAATATGTTTGGTAGAGTGCATCTGATGAGTCTTGAATAGACGAAACATACTAAGCAAAATTTATTGCCTGAAAGTGTGGTGTTTTTTTTTATTTCAGATTGACAACTAATTTTATTATTTCTTTTCTATAAATAATGAGTATATTCAAAATATTGTATGCCCCCAACGATATAAGTGAAATAAGTGTGACTGAAATAAAGTTAACGAAGCGCGAATCAGCAGTACACCTTTGATTGTGTTAAAAAAGTAGGACACTGTTGAGTTCGGTATTTTAATGTTAATGAATAAGTTTAAAGTTTACTGTATTTAAACTAACGATTGATATAATAAATTTTGCAATGCATCGACAATTTTTCCAGAAAGGAGGTAATGATGTTATTTAAACATATCACATAAAATAGTCATTATAATTTAACTTTTCTATTTATTGAATGGGCACTCGTTTGGCAAGAAGTTTTGGATCAGCTCTGTAAATATATTGAAAAAGACAAGTTAAATAGTAGCCTATTAGAGCATTACATAAAACTTTTTAAACAACAATAAAAGTTGGAACAATAATTAACGTGAAAAGTTTTTTGCCACAGATACAATGAAAAATTCCAACTGAAAACGAAATATATTTGCATAGAGAACAAATATATGAAAATAAGATCAGTTAGTAGGTGCAAATTTTAAATCGTTTAGTTTATCATCAATTGGTGGTAATATCAGTGGTTATTCCACAAGACAGTACGATATCGTAGATAATGAAATGTTGGTAATATCTTTGTTAAGGCAGCTAGTAATTGTGAAATCGTATATCATAAATTGGTGGTAATATCAGTGATAAGGTCGCCAGTCATTGCGATATCATAGATGATGAATTGCTGGTAATATCATCGGTAAAGACACAAGTCATTGTGATATCATATATCATGAATTGGTGGTGGTATCAGTGGTTAGGACTATAGTCATTCTGATATCATATATCATGAATAATGGGCAATGTCATCGATAAGGCCACCAGACAGTGTGATGTCGTAGATAATGAATTGGTGGTAATATTGTTGTCAAGGCCGCTAGTAATTATGATATAGTAAATGTATAGCATGAATTGGTTGTAATTTCAGAGGTAAGTCCATAAATTGCGATATTGTATATCATGAATGGGCACTAATACCACTGGAAACGACGCCAATCCTTGTGATATCGTATATCATGAATTGGTTCTAATATAAGTGGTAAGACCACTATTCAGTATGATATCGTATACCATGCATTGGTTGCAATATCGTTGACAAGCCCGCTAGTAATTGTAATATCCTATGTCATAAATTGGTCGTAATATCTGTGGTAAGACCTCCAGTCTTTGTGATATGGTAGATCATGAAATGGTGGTATTATTAGTTGTAAAGATGCCATTCATTGTAATTTGGTTTATTGTAAATCGGTGGTAATATCAGAGGTAAGTCTGCCAGTCATTGTGATATCGAATATAAAGAATTGGTGTAATACAGTAGAAATGCCGCCAATCCTTGTGATAAAGTATATTATGAATTGATGTTAATATCAGTGATAAAGCCGATAGTCATTGTAATAGTATAAGTCCTGTATTAGTGATAATATCAAGGGGTAACGCCCCATGTCATTGCGATATCTTATATCATGAAGTGGTGATAATATCAGCCGTACGTCTGCTAGACAATGTGATATCGTATATCATGAATTGGTTGCAAAATCACTGGCAAAGCCTCCAGTCATTGTGATGTTGTATATCATGAATTGGTAATATTATCAGTTGTAAGGCTTCTAGTCGATATGATATCGTAGACTATGAATTGGTGGTAATATCAGTGGTAGGTCCGCTAGACATCGTGATATGGTATATCAGGAATTGCTCGTAATATCAGTGGTAACTCCGCTAGACATTGTGATATCGTACATGAATTGGTGGTAATATCTGTGGTATCGCCTCTTATCATTGTGATACTCTTATATCGTGAATTGGTTCTAATATCAGTGATAAGGCCTCTAGTAAGCATTACAGGTTAGACCATGAATTGATGGTAATATCGTTGTGAAGGCCGCTAGTAAATGTAGTAATCTATATCATGAATGCTTGGAAATATCAATGGTAAGGCCGCCAATCCTTGTGATATGGTAGATCATGAAATGGTGGTACTATCAGTGGAAAAGCCTCCAAATATTGTGATTTGGTTTATTGTGAAACGATGGTAATATCAAGGGTAAGGCTATGAGTCATTGTTATATGGAATATGAATAATTGGTGGTAATGCCAGTAGGAATGCCGACAATCCTTGTGATATCGTATATTATGAATTGATGTAAATAACCATCCTCACAAGTCAGGGTTTCTGTGTTCACATTTCCCACGAAACCCTGACAAACTTAGCTAGGGAATTTCCGGGCTAGGAGATTTTCGTATGACGTCAATCTTTCAAAATATCAACCAATGAAATTGCTTGAAAGAAGCAAGTGTTTGGCAGTAGTCATTCTTACTCCTTCGTGATTGTGACGAAAACTTAACGCAACTAATAAATAACGCGATATTAACAAAATATTAACACTACTGTACAAAATACACTGATTTTCACAGGCATACGCATCACATCCGTTCGATTAATTTTTACAATCGACATCGTGATATCCCCTAACTAAGTCGTGAATGAAAGCGCGCTTTTGATTAGCTACATTAAGGTATGATGTAGCCAATCAAAATAGTGACTTCTAGCCCGGGAATTTCCTATCTAAGTTTGTCAGAATTTCGTGGACACATGTGGAAACAGAAACCCTGACTTGTAAGGATGGTTAATATCAATTGTTTATTTTTTTTAGTCACTTTATATTCATATAAAGGTTGGCATTTTTAATATTTTTGGTAGAGTGCCTCTGATGAGTCTTGAATAGACGAAATACGCATCAGGCGTAGCAAAATTTATTGCCTGAAACTGTGGTGTTTTTTTTATTTCAGATTGACAACTAATTTTATTATTTCTTTGCTATAAATAACGAGTATATTCAAAATATTGTATGCCCCATCGATATAAGTGAAATAAGTGTGATTGAAATAAAGTTAACGAAGCGCGAATCCGCTGTACACCTTTGATTGTGGTAAAAAAGTAGAACACTGTTGAGTTCGGTACTTTAATGTTAATGAATAAGTTTAAAATTTACGGTGTTTAAACTAACGATTGATATAATAAATTTTGCAATGCATCGACATTTTTTCCAAAAGGGAGGTAATGATTTTATTCAAACATCTCACATAAAATAGTCATTATAATTTAACTTTCTAATTATTGAATGGGCACAAGTTTGGCAAGAAGTTTTGAATTAGCTCTGTAAATATATTGAAAAGGACAAGTTAAATAGTAGCCTGTCAGAGCATAACATAAAACTTTTTGAACAACAATAAAAGTTGGAACAACAAATAACGTGAACAGTTTTTTTTGGCCACATTTATAATGAAAAATTGCAACTGAAAACGAAATATATTTGCATAGAGAACAAATATATGAAAATAAGATCAGTTAGTAGGTGCAATTTTTTTTTATTCAACAACATATTGCACATTGCTTCCATCCAGCAGTCACCACAGTTACCATATATTGCTAGCTACCTGATTACAGTTTATTGTAACATAGAAAAATAAATATTACTATGATACAATGCTGCATGTAATAAACATAATTATTAAATTAAAATATATTTGAAACAACGAAAACAGGAATGATCAAATACGGATTTTTTTTTTACGTCTTAATTTAGATATTACACCACGAGTTTGTAAAAAGATCTTTTTTTTTAAAGTTTGAACACTTCTTTATTTGGTGTCACGGATGGTTAGTGGCTTAAGAAGGGAAAATCATTAGGATATATATACATAATTTAATACAACAGAATATATACACAATAATATTATTTACAACCACAATTTACAAATTTACAGACAGTACATCATCAACACGCCATACAAGTCTACTCTTTACACCGGTTCACCACTTTGTCACTGTTACACTGATTTCCTACTGGATACATTCCCATTCCTTGGTTTACTTATACTGGTTACTACACTGATTACTATACTGATTACTATACTGATTACTGGTTACTATACTGATTACTATACTGATTACTGGTTACTATACTGATTACTATACTAGTTACTATACTGGTTACTGGTTACTAGTTACTATACTGATTACTGGTTACTAGTTACTATACTGGTTACTGGTTACTAGTTACTCGATGTTATTTGTTTACTGGTTACTAGTTACTATACTGGTTACTGGTTACTAGTTACTATACTGGTTACTGGTTACTAGTTACTTGATGGTATTTGTTTGCGAATGAGCAATTATTTAATATGACTTGAAACTCGACTTCCAGTGGACATTCCTCTGCTCATTAACTGTCGTATCGTTAGGTCGTCCCTTTTATACTGACCAGGTGAGCGAAAACTCATTAAACCGGTTTCACCTCACCGTCATACATGTGAACTAAGGACAACCTGTACACTGGAGTCTACCTGATCCGTACCAGCGATCTGAGGCACTGACTACCCACCCATCACGTTCAACAGAACGACTAGCATAATTTTCTTTATCAATTAAATTATAAAAGTCACCTCGTGACATTTCCTCCCTTCCGTGGAAGTACGAAGTACTGAAATTGTGTTTACACAATTTACGTAAAGGTTTTTTTGTTTTTTACATACTCAAAATTACTATTTACAACTCTCAAAATTACTATTTACAACTCTCAAGACTATTAACTGTCTTATCTCTCGATACAATCGTGACCGTTGCCAGCCGTAACCTAAGTCCATACAAAAAAAACTAACTGACTCACGGTTTACAACTGACAATACTCACCTACTAGGTGTGCAAGGATCTTTAATAGGTCGAAGCGACTTATTACCTTACAAAGGTTTGCACGACATGACCTACCCACAACATCCCGATTATATCTCCAACAAAAAAAAAACATTCTAAACTCCAATAATGACATACTTACTCTTTCACCAGTCTTATCAAACAAATAACAATACACGAAACACTAATACTAGAATTACGGTTTATATATACTGACTCTATATTTCTCGACTGTAATTACCATCGAACTCTATATTCTACTCAAGTAATCTGCCACTACATTATCCTTACCTTTTACTGGTACTATAAGAAATCTATAGGGTTGCAAAAGCAGAGCCCACCTCATAAGTCTGGCGTTGGCTATTTTACCTTTATTTAAATACGTTAACGGTTGATGATCTGTTTCCAGAATAAATTCTGTACCATATAAGTATTTCTGGTACTTCTGTATAGCCCAAACTATAGCTAAACATTCCTTCTCTATAGTCGAATAAGCTATTTCACTCATCTTGAGTTTTCGACTTGCGTAAGCCACAGGTAATTTAATACCATCTTCTACCTGCATCAATACTGCTCCAATACCTCTATCTGCCGCATCGGTCATGAGAATAAATTGTTGCGTTACATCTGGCAACTTCAGAATAGGAAACTTTATTAATGCATGTTTCAATGTCTGAAATGATTTTTCATGAATATCTTCCCAAACAACGGTGTTGGGTTGACCTTTCTTAGTGAGATCTGTTAAAGGCAATGCCACACTAGCAAAATTTGGAATAAATTTCCTATAAAACCCCACTAAGCCTAGAAATGATCTTACCGGTTTCTTCGTTACTGGTCTTGGTGCATCTATCATTGATTTTACCTTGTCCGGGTGTGGTTTCAGTTTATTCTCTCCGACCAAATGTCCGAGACATTCCAAACTAGTATACCCAATTGAACATTTAATTGGTCGAGCTGTGAGATTTGCATGACGTAGTCTGACAAGTAGTTCATGCAATACCTGCAAATGTTGCTCGAATGTTACTGTAAAAATAATGATATCATCAATGAAGTTGTCTATATTTTCCATATCTTTCAGTAACTTACGCATTAATCTTGAAAATGAGGCTGGCGCCGTTATAAGTCCAAAAGGCATACGTGTGAATCGAAATAAACCCTTTGGGATCTGAAAACTAGTTTTATCTTTTGACTCTTCGGATAAAGGGAGCTGCCAATAACCTCTAGCTAAATCTAATCGAGAAAAATACTTATGCCCTGCTAATTTAGCAAACATATCTTCGGCATTCGGCATTGGTTCTGCATCAAAAACCGTTTGACTATTTAAGACCCTAAAGTCTATACAAAACCTGTTGGTATTATCTTTCTTCCTCACAATTACAATTGGTGATCAGAAAGGACTAGTGGAAGGTTCTATAACCCTTAGATCTAACATTTTATTTACTTCCGCATTTACAGTATTTATCATACTATATGGTATCGGATACGGTTTCATTCGAATTGGTGTCTCCGTGGACAATTTAATTTCATGTTCCATTATATCTGTGCATCCCGGGCGATCAGTAAATACATCAGAAAATGACTTTAACAATTCTCTTACCTGACACATTTGACTTGCAGACAATTCTATATTCACATCCACCTGATCTGGACCTTCATCTGCACTTACACACGGTAACTCATCTAGATCATTTGCTTCTCCGAATTGCTCAATTTCTTCACTGACAACTGCAGTACCCAAATTTATCCTATCAACATATTTTTTTAACAAGTTGGCATGAAAAGTTTTCACTTTACCCTTTATTTCAATTCTGTAGTCTACGTTACCGAGTTTCTCTACAATGTTGTACGGTCCTTTCCATTGCATCAAAAGTTTATTGTTGTCTGAGGGCAACAATATGAGAACTTTATCGCCTACCTTCATATTTCTCTGTTTTGCCGACTTATTATAATACCTTGCTTGTTTCTTTGAAGCACTTACCAAATTTTGTCTCGTAAGTTCGCAAGTAGATTCTATTCTGTCTCGCAAATCGATAACGTACTGATACGTAGTCTTTACCTCTGGGTCCTCAATTTCTTTCGTCCAAAGTTCTTTCAAAATTGTCATAGGTCCCCTTACTGTTCTCCCATAAACTAGTTCAAATGGTGAAAACTTTAAACTTTACTGTGGAACTTCTCTATACGCAAAAAGTAATGGGTTCAAATACCTGCCCCAATCCTTTGGACGTTCACTGCAAATTCGTTTCAGCATCTGCTTAAGACTGCCGTTGAAACGTTCAACTAGTCCATTACACATAGGGTGATATGCAGTTGTAGACAACTGTCTAAGTGAAATAAGTCTACTAACTTCCGTCATAAGAGTCGACGTAAACTGACTTCCCATATCTGTTAACATTTCTTGGGGAACCCCCACCCTTGAGAATATATCAACCAAAGCTTCAGCTACTCTTTCAGTTTCAATACTCTTTAAAGCTACAGCTTCGGGATACCGTGTCGCATAATCCACAAGCGTCAAAATATACCTATTACCCCGTTCAGTAGCTGGGTAAAGAGGTCCTATCAAATCAACTGCCACTCTTCTGAAAGGTTCATCAATTAATGGCATAGACTGTAATGGTACCTTACTTATTCTGCCTTTTTGTATAGTTCGTTGACAGATATCACAAGATTGACAAAAACGTTTTACATCTGACGTGACGCCTGGCCAAAAGAATGCCGATAGTACTCTACCAAGTGTACGACGGATACCCATATGCCCTGACATAATTGATTCGTGTGCTAATCTCATCACTTTATCTCTATAGGATAACGGAACAACTAATTGAGTGTAGCTTATCTTCATATCCTTCAACGATTTAAACCCTCTATATACAATACCTCTCTTAACGAACCAGCCAATTTCCGCATGAGCTCGTTTAAATACGCTACCTGCTTGAGCATATTTCCTGATCCTATCTAACGAAACATCGTCCTTTTGTGCACTCATGATATCATTTGGACTGATGTCTTCGGTAATAATATCTTTTACCTTTAGCTTACTTAGTGGTTTACCGCTATCAATTACTTGTTGTCTCGTTTGTACTGCACTTACTTCCTGCCAATTTGGATCTGGATCTGACGCATCTCGTGCATGACATACATTACCAATGATTAAATCATAAATAGGGTTATCCATACAGCTTGCTTCAAATTCTCCTTTAACATACGGTGTATCTATACTTACTTTTGCTATTGGTGTTTAAATTGTCGATCCATCTGCTAATATACAAACTTGTTTCTTACCTGTCAAAAATTCATCCCCTATTAAACTTCGTTTTACTACAATACTGCTACATCCTGAATCTCGCAAAGCAGTTACAAGTTTACTGTTTACGTACCCAGGAACAACAGGCATACTTACAACCTTAGTCATCTGACAAGTTAACGGGTGCGCACTTGAGATACTAGAATTCCCTGAATAAATAATCGACTCACTTGGAATAGTACATACTCCGCAAACTGGAGGTTTTTGCTTTGTATTATCAGATACAATAGTACTTACCTTATGACTTGTACAATTTGCAGCTATATGACCAGTCTTGCCACATCTATAACATTTCCTATCTTTCATAGCAACGAACCAATTCTTATCTCTTGGTTTGTCGGTTACCTGTTCTTGTCTTATACTATGATCAGTCGGTTTTCGATTAACGTTACTCTTGGAGGAAAAGTTTAGTTGCTTATCTCTACTTATAAGATTAGTTGCACTTGTATACCTGGCCTCTCTAAATTGGTCAGCTACCGTCGCCAAATTTACCAGCGAATCGGGAGATCTTTCTCTTAAAAATAAAGATAACTCCTTAGAACATACATGTGCAAATTGATCACGCAACATTAAATCAACTAACCCTTTATAAGTGGTTTCAATTTTTGACATCTCAATCCAACGTTGGAAATATCTTTCTAGTCTAACAGCAAATTGGGCAAATGTCTCACCTGTCTCAGGTCTACAATTCCTGAATTTGCGTTTGAATCCATCTTCGGTCATATCATACCTTTTTAACAAAGCTTCCTTTAAGGTGTCATGATCCATTGCTTTATCTACTGGCATAAGTGCATAAACATCCAATGCTCTACCTTTGAGTAATGCACTTAATTGAATAGCCCAAATATCTTGTCTCCAATTCTGAGCTACTGCATACCTCTCAAATCGTCTCAAATAACTATCCATCTCGTCCTTACCTTCCTCAAAGGCTGGAATTTTAATTCCCTTTACACTGCCTTGAGATTCACTTACCACTCTATGGGAACTCTCTGACTGCAAATTTGTTAGTCTACTTGCCTCTTCCATTCTCTGGGCAAAATTTAACTTTTGTAACTCAATCTCATGTTCTCTCTGAGCTATTCTTTCTTCTCGATCTTCTTTCTCTTTCTGTCGTTGAGCATCTCTCTCTCTCTTCTCGTTCTTCTTTCTCTCTCTGACGTTTATCAGCTCTCTCAGCTCGGTCCTGCTCATCCTTCTCCTTCTGACGTTGAGCAACTCTCTCTTCTCGATCTTGCTCAATCTTTTGTTGCTCTTTAACAAAAGCTCTTAACTCCTGACCCTCATATCCCATACTTTTACCCAGTTCTTGTAATTCTTTCAGTTTTTCCATTTTTAACTCGTCAGTCTAGTCAATCGGATGTTTAAATCACCAGTACCCCAGCGCCAAGTACAGACCAATCAAAATCGATTGTAAACCCCAGATGTATTATGGTTTAGATGACGAATACCGATACTTACTGTCAACTTCGCAGGGATGGACCACAGAATATTCGAGAGACACTAGGCAACTTTCCTCACTACGTCTGAAAAATAAATTTAAATTTAACAAAACAATTTAGATTTATGATAACAACATGAGAAATTGAATAATTCTACAGATCGTTATAAAACAGATGATTACTTTATATATCCCTTACATTTTAAATCAATTTATCCCTCCATCCATCCATCCATCCATCCATCCATCCCACTTCTGACACCACTTTGTCACGGATGGTTAGTGGCTTAAGAAGGGAAAATCATTAGGATATATATACATAATTTAATACAACAGAATATATACACAATAATATTATTTACAACCACAATTTACAAATTTACAGACAGTACATCATCAACACGCCATACAAGTCTACTCTTTACACCGGTTCACCACTTTGTCACTGTTACACTGATTTCCTACTGGATACATTCCCATTCCTTGGTTTACTTATACTGGTTACTACACTGATTACTATACTGATTACTATACTGATTACTGGTTACTATACTGATTACTATACTGATTACTGGTTACTATACTGATTACTATACTAGTTACTATACTGGTTACTGGTTACTAGTTACTATCCTGGTTACTGGTTACTAGTTACTATACTGATTACTGGTTACTAGTTACTATACTGGTCACTGGTTACTAGTTACTCGATGTTATTTGTTTACTGGTTACTAGTTACTATACTGGTTACTGGTTATTAGTTACTATACTGGTTACTGGTTACTAGTTACTCGATGGTATTTGTTTGCGAATGAGCAATTATTTAATATGACTTGAAACTCGACTTCCAGTGGACATTCCTCTGCTCATTAACTGTCGTATCGTTAGGTCGTCCCTTTTATACTGACCAGGTGAGCGAAAATTCATTAAACCGGTTTCACCTCACCGTCATACATGTGAACTAAGGACAACCTGTACACTGGAGTCTGCCTGATCCGTACCAGCGATCTGAGGCACTGACGACCCACCCATCACGTTCAACAGAACGACTAGCATAATTTTCTTTATCAATTAAATTATAAAAGTCACCTCGTGATATTTGGTAGGTATATTATGTTAATATATTCTATTGAATATTATAACTAAACATGGCACCTTATAGTTCAGATTTAATACATTCGTGAGCTCTGCTTAGGAAAACTGTTAAATACTAAAAGTACCGTTATTGACACTAACAGTATTGACTTAATCATTGATTCGAAATTCTTCCGTTGATGCGTTGAATTAGAAAATAAAAGAAAGCAGGCAAACAAATAGTGTATGTTATCTTTCAACATTATATATATATTATAAGTAATTAATATTTCCTTTGCATCATAAATATTTTGACACTCTTTCAAGGAAGGGACTTTCCCTTGCCTTCTTCATAAGAGCATGTCTGGTCAAAACTTCATGTTTAAAAATCATATATGTATTAGTTTCAGTTTGTTTTAGTTTAGATATCTGGTTCATCTTATACACCGAGTATAAAATTAGGGTAAGGATATAATTCAGATCATAGTATTTCTTGTCATGTATTTTATATCCCACAATGAGGTTTGACATTTTTAAGATATGATTACCCAATTTAAGTTTGGTAAACAGCTGATTGATTTTTTGCCAAAACAGTTGCAAGGATTTGCATTTTATGAACATGTGTTCATAATCTTCAGTGATGTTACAGATAGTACATTTTTGGGTTGTATAAATTCTCCATTGATATAATAATAATTTTCAAGGAAGTATAAAATGTAATAATTTCCATCTGAAGATAACTAACTTGTTTTCCTTAAGGTGTTTGAAAACAAAGGTCATCATATTGAGAATTATATATTCCATGTTTTTTATTTGTAAAAGTTTGCTCCATTTTGAAAATCCTGTAGGCATTTCAGTGTCTTTACTTGTTAATATTTTGTACATGCTTTTTGTCTCTATATCTTGTAAATCAATATTATTTATGTATATGTTAGTGTTAATTTTAACCTTAGTTTTTATGGAGTCTTCTTGTTTAATTTTTTGCAACCATGAGGTTGGTATTGCTTTCATAACTAGCAGATATTCTGCAATTTTGAGTTTATTTAGAATATAACTTTCTGAGATGCAGCCATTTCGATCTAATAAATCATTAATATATATTATGTTGCTATCTACCCAACTTTGAAGCATTATGCATTTGCCTTTGTGTTTTATTAATTTATTTCCCCAGATAACTTGTTGACGTATTGTTTTGAAGTTATAAGGCTCTGCAATTTGTTGTTTTGTTCATTTTTATCCATGTTTTAACAATTTCTAGATAAAATTCTGGAAGCTGATTTACTTAAGGTATGGAATTTATATTTTCTAAATTTGTTTTAAATACTAAAAAATCTTTACCAATTTTGTCGAAATAAAATCTTGGAATTACTTTCCAGTTTGCAAATTCATTTGATATTAATCTCTTTATCCATCCTATTTTAATTGAATCTATGTAGGTTTCTATGTTAATCATGTTTAAGCCTCCTTTTGACTTATCTGAGCATAGTACACTTCTTTTAACTTTTTTTGTTTTCCCACTCCATAAAAAGTCAAAGATTATTTTATTCAATTGTTTGATGTAACTGTTTTCTATATTAGTAACTGATTTTACAAAGGTTATATTTGGAATTATCAGTGATTTTATAACTGTTATTTTGCCAATCATAGTTAAATTTCTTTTTTTCCAATTATTTAATATTTTTTCTGATTTTTGAATCTGTTTTTCAATATTTAGTTTTTGACATTCTTTTTTGTTGTGGCCAAAATATATACCTAAGCATTTCAATGGATTATTTGTCCATGTTATATTTTCATACTTTTCTTTACAATGCTTTTGTTTGCCTAACCAGATGCCCTCTGTTTTGGTTTTATTAAGTTTAAGCCCTGAAAGTGACCCAAAAATTTCAATTAAGTTAATTGCTTTAGTGATTTCAAGTTTTGATTTTAGAAATAGAGTAGTGTCATCAGCTAGTTGTGTTATTTTTAAACTGTGTGTTTTTCCATCAAGTTTTATTTCAAATCCCTTAATGTGTGTGTCTTCCCTTATTCTACATGCAAGAATTTCAACAGCGATTATAAAAATTATTGCACTGCACAGACACCCCTGCCTGATCCCACGATGGATTTGAACTGGTGCAGATATCCAACCATTATTTAGGATAGAGCTTTTTATATCTGTATAAAGAGTTTTTATCCATTTCAACATAGATTTTTGAAAGCCAAATTTTTCAAGGGATTGGTACATAAATTCCCATTCTAGAGAGTCAAAAGCCTTTGAAAAGTCTAGAAATAATAATGCCCCTTCAATATTAAATTGTTCTGCAAAATCTATAATATCTTGTATTTGTCTGATATTATAGCCTATATATCTATTTTTGACATAGCCATTTTGATCACTATTTATAATATTTGGTAACATTTTTTTAATACGTTGAGCTATTGAGTATGCTATTAGTTTTGGATCCACATTTAATAGAGTGATTGGTCTATAATTATCTAGACAAAGTGGGTCATCTTTTTTATGAATGAGGGAAATAATTCCTAATTTGTGTGTGTGTGTAAGTTCCCCTTCTTCGTAACATGCATTGAAAGTATTAACTGCAAGATATTTTAGATTTTCCCAAAATGTTCTATAAAACTCAACACTTAAACCATCGATTCCAGGTGTGCGATTTAATTTCATTTTGAATAATGATTCAGTGCATTCTTCAATACTGAGTAAACCTTCTAGTGTTTGTCCCTCTTTAAACGATAGCTTATGATCTATTTTAGTTTCAGTTATGTATTTTTGCATAGATTCTGTATTAGTGTTTGTACTTGTATATAAGTTAAAATAGTAATTTCTTTCAGTTCTAAAATTGTAGTTGTATCATTATGTATTTTTCCATTTTGATCCTTTAAAGCAGTTATTGTCTTTTTTGCCTGTTTAGACTTTTCTAGTCCTAAGAAAAATTTTGTGTTTTTTTTCACCTTCTTCTATCCATTTAATTCTAGATCTGATTTGAGCCCCTTTTGTTTTTGATTCATATAATTCTTCTAGTTTTTTATTGTTGTTTTTTCAATTTCACCTTCAATATATAATTTTTTTTTTGATTTACTGTCATTTAGTTTTTGATTGAATTTTTGCAGTTTATTTTCTAGCTTATAGATTTCATCTTGTCTAGTTTTAGCATTTCTTTTACAGAAAGTAATGTTTTGTTCTCTTATCTCAGCTTTAAGCAAGTCCCATAGTATCATAGGATCTCTGGTAAGTGGCATTTTGATTTTTCATTATATTTATTTATTATATTAATTATAATATTTTGATAAGATACTATTGTTTATTTTAAAGTATCCTCTTCCCCGATTTTTTGGCCTTTCTTTAATTTTAAGTGATATTGCCTGATGGTCTGTATGGGAGATAACTGCAGGTCTGATATCAGATGAAAGTATCAGTGGCCTTAATTGTGGACTAATTAGAAAAAAATCAATGCGAGTTGCTTCATTTCTATTATTTTTTTTTTGCCATGTAAATTGTTTTTTTGATGGATTCAGTTCTCTCCAAATAGCAATTAGTTTATGGGTTTTAATTAAATTTTTAAGACTATGCACAGGTTTTTTATTATTTTTATTAACATATTTAGTGTCAGCATTTGTTAACGTATCATTCATTTCACCACCTATGATAACAAGACCTAAACTCTTTTCTTCTATCATTTTTTGCACTTTTTTGAAGAAGATATTTCTGTTTTTAGGTATGTTTGGGGCATATACATTTACTAAAGTATAGATATTGTCGGCGATTTCCACATTTACTAGCACAAGGCGCCCTTCATCATCAGTAAAATTATCTATTATTTTATGTGTCAGCTCATTTTTTATGATTATTGACACACCTCTTGATTGTGAAGTTCCATTGCTATTATATATTGACCCATTAATTTCATTTGTTAACTGATTTTCTATATTAACTACAAACTGACATTCTTGCATAAAAAGTATATTGCACTTTTGAGGTGCAAATTTTAAATCGTTTAGTTTATCATGAATTGGTGGTAATATCAGTGGTAAGTCCACAAGACAGTGCGATATAGTAGACAATGAAATGTTGGTAATATCGTTGTGAAGGCAGCTAGTTATTGTGACATCGTATATCATAAATTGGTGGTAATATCAGTGATAAGGCCCCCAGTCATTGCGATATCATAGATCATAAATTGCTGGTAATATCATTGGTAAAGACACAAGTCATGAGCATAAATTGCTGGTAATATCATTGGTAAAGACACAAGTCATTGTGATATCATATATCATGAATTGGTGGTGATATTAGTGGTTAGGACTCTAGTCATTCTGATATCATATATCATGAATAAGTGGCAATGTCATCGATAAGGCCACCAGACAGTGTGATGTCGTAGATAAGAATTGGTGGTAATATTGTTGTCAAGGCCGCTAGTAATTATGATATAGTACATGTATAGCATGAATTGGTTGTAATTTCAGAGGTAAGTCCGCCATACATTGCGATATTGTATATCATGAATGGGCCCTAATACCACTGGAAACGACGCCAATCCTTGTGATATCGTATATCATGGATTGGTTCTAATATAGGTTGTAAGACCAAAAGTCAGTATGATATCGTATACCATGCATTGGTTGTAATATCTTTGTCAAGCCCGCTAGTAATTGTAATATCCTATATAATAAATTGGTCGTAATATCTGTGGTAAGACCTCCAGTCCTTGGGATATGGTAGATCATGAAATGGTGGTATTATCAGTTGTAAAGATGCCATTCATTGTGATTTGGATTATTGTAAATCGGTGGTAATATCAGAGGTAAGTCTGCCAGTCATTGTAATATCGAATATAAAGAATTGGTGTAATACTGTAGCTATGCCGCCAATCCTTGTGATATAGTATATTATGAATTGATGTTAATATCAGTGATAAAGCCGCAAGTCATTGTAATAATATAAGCCATGTATTGGTGATAATATCAAGGGGTAACGCCCCATGTCATTGCGATATCGTATATCATAAAGTGGTGGTAATATCAGCCCTACGTCTGCTAGACAGTGTGATATCGTATATCATGAATTGGTTGCAAAATCATTGGCAACACCTCCAGTCATTGTTATATTGTATATCATGAATTGGTGGAATTATCAGTGGTAAGGCTTCTAGTCGATATGATATCGTAGACTATGAATTGGTGGTAATATCAGTGGTAGGTCCGCTAGACATCGTGATATGATATATCAGGAATTGCTCGTAATATCAGTGGTAACTCCGCTAGACATTGTGATATCGTACATGAATTGGTGGTAATATATGTGGTATCGCCTCTTATCATTGTGATACTCTTATATCATGAATTGGTTCTAATATCAGTGATAAGGCCTCTAGTAAGTATTACAGCGTAGACCATGAATTGATGGTAATATCGTTGTGAACGCCGCTAGTAATTGTAGTATTCTAAACCATGAATTCTTGGCAATATCAATGGTAAGGCCGCCAATCCTTGTGATATGGTAGATCATGAAATGGTAGTAATATCAGTGGAAAAGCCTCCAGACATTGTGATTTGGTTTATTGTGAAACGATGGTAATATCAAGGGTAAGGCTAAGAGTCATTGATATATAGGAATATGAACAATAGGTGGTAATACCAGTAGGAAGGCCGCCAATCCTTGCGATATCGTATATTATGAATTGATGTTAATATCCATCATCACATGTCAGGGTTTCTGTGTTCACATGTTTCAATTGTTTAATTTTTCTAGTCACTTCATATTCATATAGTGGTTGGCATTTTCAATATGTTTGGTAGAGTGCATCTGATGAGTCTTGAATAGACGAAACACGCAAACACGCATCAGGCGTAGCAAAATTTATTGCCTGAAAATGTGGTGTTTTTTTTATTTCAGATTGACAACTAATTTTATTATTTCTTTTCTATAAATAATGAGTATATTCAAAATATTGTATGCCCCCAACGATATAAGTGAAATAAGTGTGATTGAAATAAATTTAACGAAGTGCGAATCAGCTGTACACCTTTGATTGTGGTAAAAAAGTAGGACACTGTTGAGTTCGGTACTTTTATGTTAATGATTAAGTTTAAAATTTAAGGTATTTAAACTAACACTGTTGAGTTTGGTACTTTAATATTAATGAATAAGTTTAAAATTTACGGTATTTAAATAACGATTGATTCAATAAATTTTGCAATGCATCGACAATTTTTCGAAAAAAGAGGTAATGATTTTGTTTAAACATATCACATAAAATAGTCATTATAATTTAACTTTTCTATTTTTTGAATGGGCACTAGTTTGGCAAGAAGTTTTGGATCAGCTCTGTAAATATATTGAAAAAGGCAAGTTAAATAGTTGCCTATCAGAGCATTACATAAAACTTTTTAAACAACAATAAAAGATGCAACAACAAAAAACGTGAAAAGTTTTTTTGCCACAGTTATAATGAAAAATTGCAACTGAAAACGAAATATATTTGCATAGAGAACCATTATATGAAAATAAGATCAGTTAGTAGGCGCAAATTTTAAATCGTTTAGATTATCATGAATTGGTGGTAATATCAGTGGTTATTCCACAAGACAGTACGATATCGTAGATAATGAAATGTTGGTAATATCTTTGTTAAGGCAGCTAGTAATTGTGAAATCGTATATCGTAAATTGGTGGTAATATCAGTGATTAGGCTGCCAGTCATTGAGATATCATAGATAATGAATTGCTGGTAATATCATCGGTAAAGACACAAGTCATTGTGATATCATATATTATGAATTGGTGGTGGTATCAGTGGTTAGGACTCTATAGTCATCCTGATATCATATATCATGAATAAGGGGCAATGTCATCGATAAGGCCACCAGACAGTGTAATGTCGTAGATAATGAATTGGTGGTAATATTGTTGTCAAGGCCGCTAGTAATTATGATATAGTACATGTATAGCATGAATTGGTTGTAATTTCAGAGCTAAATCCATAAATTGCGATATTGTATATCATGAATGGGCACTAATACCACTGGAAACGACGCCAATCCTTGTGGTATCGTATATCATGAATTGGTTCTAATATAAGTGGTAAGACCACTAGTCAGTATGATATCGTATACCATGCATTGGTTGTAATATCGTTGTCAAGCCCGGTAGTAATTGTAATATCCTATATCATAAATTGGTCGTAATATCTGTGGTAAGACCTCCAGTCCTTGTGATATGGTAGATCATGAAATGGTGGTATTATTAGTTGTAAAGATGCCATTCATTGTGATTTGGTTTATTGTAAATCGGCGGTAATATCAGAGGTAAGTCTGCCAGTCATTGTGATATCGAATATAACGAATGGGTGTAATACAGTAGCAATGCCGCCAATCCTTGTGATATGGTATATTATGAATTGATGTTAATATCAGTGATAAAGCCGCCAGTCATTGTAATAATATAAGTCCTGTATTGGTGATAATATCAGGGGGTAACGCCCCATGTCATTGCGATATCGTATATCATAAAGTGGTGGTAATATCAGCCCTTCGTCCGCTAGACAGTGTGATATCGTATATCATGAATTGGTGCAAAATCACTGGCAACGCCTTCAGTCATTGTTTTATTGTATGTCATGAATTTATGGAATTATCAGTGGTAAGGCTTCTAGTCGATATGATATCGTAGACTATTAATTGGTGGTAATATCAGTGGTAGGTCCGCTAGACATAGTGATATGGTATATCAGGAATTGCTCGTAATATCAGTGGTAACTCCGCTAGACATTGTGATATCGTACATGAATTGGTGGTAATATCTGTGGTATCCCCTCTTATCATTGTGATACTCTTATATCGTGAATTGGTTCTAATATCAGTGATAAGGCCACTAGTAAGTATTACAGCGTAGATCATCAATTGATGGTAATATCGTTGTGAAGGCCGCTAGTAATTGTAGTATTCTATATCATGAATTCTTGGAAATATCAATGTTAAGGCCGCCAATCCTTGTGATATGGTAGATCCTGAAATGGTGGTAATATCAGTGGAAAAGTCTCCAGACATTGTGATTTGGTTTATTGTGAAACGGTGGTATTATCAAGGGTAAGGCTATGAGTCATTGTTATATAGGAATATGAATAATTGATGGTAATACCAGTAGAAAGGCCGCCAATCCTTGTGATATCGTATATTATGAATTGATAATATCCATCATCACAAGTCAGGGTTTCTGTTTTCACATTTCCCACGAAACCCTGACAAACTTAGCTAGGGAATTCCCGGGCTAGGAGATTTTCGTATGACTTCAAACTTTCAAAATATCAACCAATGAAATTGCTTTTAAGAAGCAAGTGTTTGGCAGTAGTCATTCTTACTCCTTCGTGATTGTGACGAAAACGTAACGCAACTAATAAATAACGCGATATTAACAAAATATTAACACTACTGTACAAAATACACTGATTTTCACATGGCATACGCAACACATCCGTTCGATTAATTTTTACAATCGACATCGTGATATCCCCTAACTAAGTCGTGAATGAAAGCGCGCTTTTGATTAGCTACATTAAGGTATGATGTAGCCAATCAAAATAGTGACTTCTAGCCCAGGAATTTCATAGCAAAGTTTGCCAGGATTTCGTGGACACATGTGGAAACAGAAACCCTGACTTGTGAGGATGGTTAATATCAATTGTTTAATTTTTTTAGTCACTTCATATTCATATAAAGTTTGGCATTTTTAATATTTTGGTAGAGTGCCTCTGATGAGTCTTGAATAGGCGAAACACGCATCGGGCGTAGCAAAATTTATTGCCTGAAATTGTGGTTTTCTTTTTATTTCAGATTGACAATTAATTTTATTATTTCTTTGCTATAAATAACTAGTATATTCAAAATTGTGTATGCCCCAACGATATAATTGAAATAAGTGTGAAATAACGTTAACGAAGCGCGAATCAGCTGTACACCTTTGATTGTGGTAAAAAGTAGGACACTGTTGAGTTCGGTACTTTAATGTTAATTAATAAGTTTAAAATTTACGGTATTTAATCTAACGATTCATATAATAAATTTTGCAATGCGTCGATATTTTCTCCAAAAGGGAGGTAATGGTTTTATTCAAACATCTCACAGAAAATAGTCATTATAATTTAACTTTTCTAATTATTGAATGGCACAAGTTTGGCAAGATGTTTTGAATTAGCTCTGTAACTATATTGAAAAAGATAAGTTAAATAGTAGCCTATCAGGGCATTACATAAAACTTTTTAAACAACAATAAAAATTGGAACAACAAATAACGTGAAAAGTTTTTTTGGCCACAGTTATAATGAAAAATTGCAACTGAAAACGAAATATAATTGCATAGAGAACAAATGTATGAAAATAAGATCAGTTAGTATTTGCAAATTTTAAATCGTTTAGTTTATCATGAATTGGTGGTAATATCAGTGGTAAGTCCACAAGACAGTGCGATATAGTAGACAATGAAATGTTGGTAATATCGTTGTGAAGGCAGCTAGTTATTGTGACATCGTATATCACAAATTGGTGGTAATATCAGTGATAAGGCCCCCAGTCATTGCGACATCATAGATCATAAATTGCTGGTAATATCATTGGTAAAGACAAAAGTCATTGTGATATCATATATCATGAATTGGTGGTGATATTAGTGGTTAGGACTCTAGTCATTCTGATATCATATATCATGAATAAGTGGCAATGCCATTGATAAGGCCACCAGATAGTGTTATGTCGTAGATTATGAATTGGTGGTAAAATTGTTGTCAAGGCCGCTAGTAATTATAATATAGTACATGTATAGCATGAATTGGTTGTAATTTCAGAGGTAAGTCCGCTATACATTGCGATATTGTATATCATGAATTGGCCCTAATATCACTGGAAACGCCGCCAATCCTTGTGATATCGTGTATCATAAATTGGTTCTAATATAAGTGGCACGGCCTCTAGTCAGTATGATATCGTATGCATGAATTGGTCGTAATATCGTTGTCAAGCCCGCCAGTAATTGTAATATCCTATATCATGAATTAGTTGTAATATCAGTGGTAAGGCCTCCAGTCCTGATGATATGGCAGATCATGAAAAGGTGGTATTATTAGTGGTAAAGATGCCATGCATTGTTATTTGGTTTATTGTAAATCGGTGGTAATATCATAGGTAAGTCTGCCAGTCATTGTGATATCGGATATAAAGAATTGGTGTAATATAGTAGCAATGTTGCCAATCCATGTGATATAGTATATTATGAATTGATGTTAATATCAGTGATAAGTGAAATATTTACCGAAGCCAACGGCTGAGGTGAATATCACTCCTGGTGTTGATAAAACTCGTGTCAACCAGATATAAAAAGTCAACAATTGTTTTATTAAATTACTCAAGACCTGTGAATAATTTCATGATATTTCTCTATATCCTTTCAGACATTTTGATAATTTTCCAAAGCAAATTAAATCTCACCAGATATTGGACTTTTAAACAATATAACAAATAATTTTCAACATTTTTTTCAACAAATTTAATTTAAAATTTCTATTTTATCACAGGAAAAAATATATCGCAAAACAAATTTAACTCTGTGAAGTCTTTTCCGTGAATTATACTTACCGGACGGCTGGTTACTAAAATAACGATTAATTTCAGAGGCTTGTCAAACTTAATTTCTTATACAGATCTTCATTTTCGGTACGAAGTTCTGAGTAGAATTTTTTCAAAATAGCAGCGGGTTGTTTATTTGGCAGGTCTTCGAAAACTTCGTCGTAGAATTTTTTTAACGTAAATAACCTTTAAATTTCCTAATGCTAGAATCCGTTCCTCTCCTAGTATTTTTTGCAGCTTTCTCCGTCAAAACCTTCTTGAATTGTTCCTCATTGATGGTTGCAAATAGAGATTTCTGTCCTGCCGGCTCCATCGCAGCCACTTATGCCATTTGAAATGGTTTCTAATGACCAAACTTAATTTGTAAGAACGCATTTGATTGGACGAAACGAAAATAACATCTAATCAAAAGCTACGTTTTATTTTACTGTCTCTGCAAATTTGCGTGGTAGACATGAGGTTTGATAGGGAACATTGGCAAAGGATCTAAAGCAATGTAAATTTTCAAATTTTCTAGTCATTTAATAACAATAATTGGTGGTAATTTCGTAATTTCATTGGTGAAGGCTCCAGGCATTGTAATATCGTTGAACATCAACTGGCGGTAATATCAGTAGTATGGTCTCAAGTCATCATGATACTGTAGACTACGAATTGTTGGTAATTTCAATGGTAAAGGAGCCAGTGATGTCATTCATCAGGATTTATGATATTGTATATCATGTATTGGAGCCAATATCAGTATCGTCAGTCACTTTAGCATCGTATCTCATCAACTGGGGGTAATATCATTGGTAAGGCAGCCTATAATTGTGATTTGATTTATCATGAATTGGTGGTAATATAAGTGGTAAGTCCGATAGTAATTGTGATATCGTATACCATGAATTGATGGCAATATCAGTGGTAAGGTCTCTAGTCAATATTATATCGTAGACCATGATTTTGTAATAATATCGGTAAATGTAGTTGTCGGTTTTAAAAAACGACAATGTTGTGCTCTTATATAATTCAATTGTAAAACGACAAATTGACGAGGGTATTTTTTATTGTTAATTTATCAATGCAAACCATATTCATGTTATGCAATACAGAAGGCTTCACCAGTGTTCTTCGGCCGATGTATTATTTGCCTTCTTTTCAATTTAAGCCCAAACACATCCAAGATCTTTCATCTCCTTCAAAATTATGTCGGTCGTATTGGTTTTCGCCAGCAAAGGGTGATTGAACGTGTACATAATTCACTAAAAGTACTAAATCTAAAGTGGAATTCCAGCAGAAAATGCCTTCCCAGAGGACGTTTATACCGCTGGAAGATAAATAATATAGTGCAATGCTTACAGTCAAGTAATGGTTGTGCTTATCGTTATTGTAAGGGCGTCTTCGTAAATATTATTTCGTGATTACACACTCTTATCAGCTAAATTTATGTAGCTGATCTATTACATGTGTTTGATCCTTAGTTTACGTTTCTGTTGGATGGCTTTGTTATCATGTTTTTACATTGTACTCCTTTCATTACGGTTCCGTTACGTTACTCTACAAAGGGTGACTTTATAACAGGAACAGACATTTTTAAACGTTGCTACATTGTGAACATTCAACTAATCAATATATTCTTTGCAATATACATAATAATTCATACATATGCATTTAATACATGTACTGAATACGCTACTTGATCTTTCTAGCATAATGTTAAAATCTGAATCAATGATAATTTTTTGAGTCAATATACTGTGCAATACATAAAACTATTTCTAAGAAAACTTCTATAATATCGGGAATGACGGGTTGTTTGGTTAAAATATAGAGTGCTCGATAGCTGTCCACAGTGGGTAACGTATTTGGCGACTTCTATGCACCTTGACAAAGTGTTGGTTTTTGAAGGCGCTGTAAAAGGCTAATATAGAATATATACTTCAAATAGACTATTGCAGGCTGCAAGTGCAAACAAAAATGCAATCACTGATATTAAAATAAGCAGTGGATTTTACTTTGTGATAATTCACAGTTTAATGACGACCTCCAAATTTAGAATGCAATTATTAATTGATTTATATTGCCATCAGATGCTTGTTCGGTAACGTAAAATCAATAATTGAACAGACCATAACTTATGATTTTGCAGTTTTCAAAAATTTGTTAAAAAACCACCTGCTTTGTCATAAGGCATGACATTGAAAAGTAGTATCCTATAACTATCACACGCATTTAAATATTAGATCGAATATAGCATTTCAATAACAAACCACACCTCATTATGTATGCACTATGTGTTTCTTCTTATGACAAGTTCACATACAATATTAACATATTCATGAAAAAACTTTACTGCCTTTATTTAAACATATATTACTGTCTCAAATGATAAACAAAGAAATGAGATGCAACTTGTAAATCGTATGAATTTATTCTAACGTACATACAGAGTTAACTAATCAATAACTACGAGTTATAATGTATAAAGGTATAGAAAATAAATAAAAACGAAAACAGCATCAACACGATATGATTTACGGGTCATACATTGTAAAAACACATCTGACACTTTGAATCTACTCATTCCAGGAAGTATGCCGTGTAGATGTGTTGATATATGTGCAATGTGGATTAACAGGTTGTTATTAATCGAAGTTAAATTCAAGAAGAAGATTAATATATAAGTAGGGTTCCATTATAAGTATTTTGACATTAGTTTTGTGCTGCTTTGATTCGCCAGGTAAGAAATAATCGAAAAAAATCAACTTTACCTATCGAAAATCAAAACAATATACAACAAAAACCATAAACACAAAAAAGAAAGTAATCAACTCTAACCAATAAAAATAATGGGTGCACTCAGGAGTTTTTCACGAGTAAGCAGGCTCTAGTTAGACACTCGAGACATAAGACTCGGCAAAATGTCCGATCGTATTTAAGAGATTTACTTTCCATTTCATTTCAATCATGGCGATGACCGAAGAACGTCTGAAGGGATAAAATCAAAAGAGTTAACAGACACCCATAAGCAGCGAAATATGGATGGAAAATGCAAGATCTTGAGTGCCTAATTAGTCGGGAGATTTGTACTCTATATGCAGGTGCTGCTGAAGCGATGTCAGACAAAAATGCACAATAAGGAAATAACATGGTTTGTTTTATATTTTATCTTAATCCATCTTGTTTCCAATTTCTAGGAGGTCAAGTATAACTAAGTAATTAAAATAAGAAGATTGCACGCAAACAATAATGATGTTTTTTAATTGCTAGATCACCAAGTACTATGTTTTAACCAATTACAATTGAAATTGTAAAAGTCTCTAATTTTCGTACCTAACAAAGTACATGTCACAGATAAAAGGATCTATTTGAACATTGAATCAATGTGTAGTTGTGGCTAGAACTTACAATTCGCAGGCAAATTCATAGACCCAATGGAGGCATTCGCATATTAATTGTTAAACTTCCACAACTAAATACAATGTTATATGAGGATGCATGTATAATAAGCTGTATCTGAATAAAACATCTTCTCTAATAAATGTTACAAAAATTTAATGTATGTGTTAACGAGGAAATTTAACCAATCGTTAGCACAAAAAATTCCATTTTTGGAAGTGGCGATGTCATACATTTTCCTATTTAATGTGTTGCGTACACGTAGCCGCTTTGCCTCATTTTAACCAGTTTAATACATTTGAAAGATATAACAACATGCAAATGATGTACGTTTTGTATTGTATTTGACACTGATCATAGCATACCTTTTTGAATTGTTGACTCCTTGATTGCACCATTATTCCAGTAACTCCGTATTATGGTGCTTATATTTCACAACTTATATCTTATCTTTTTCCAAGACGTGACAATGAGCAACTCGATGGTTATCTAAATAAGGGCAGACATCGATTACCCGTTCGTAACATCTGCGTGCACACCATTTATTTCTTGGGGGGAGTTAGATGTTCCGGATAAGCCATTTTTGCCTTTTTTTGATTTGTGTCGTATTGAGATTTCACAGAAGAAACAACCCCCTCCCCCAAAAAAAAATAACAAAACAAAACGCCAAAATAAATAAATAAAAGAAAATGACAGAAATTAAAATATACTATTGAAAAGGAATAATGTGCATCCGCAAAAGTGCGATCAAAACATATATTAAAATTTTGCTCTGTCTTTTCTTTACTCTATACATTCAAATGCCTTTACATCTGTATAGACATTCCTTATTTTGATATTATGTTATTCAAAATCTGTAGAATTGTGGTGGTTGTTTTGTGCATCTGTCTGTTTTAACGTGTAGGTCCTAAACGATATTCAAGGATGTCTCGAGATGGACAAACTCAAGCAGTCGGAATGTAGGTGTATTGGTGTACGCAGACTGATGTTGCTAGGCAATCAAGTTGCCAATGAAACACTTTTCGTTACGACCGCCCTAGACCTGAACTTCTACGCGTTGCCGCACCTTACCAGAACGGCCATATTAATATTTGTCACCTTCATATCCAGTCAAGTTGAACAGACAGACACATTACATTGATTCTCTGTGGAAAACATCCTGTCATCTAGTGGCACGACTTGCATGTGCTAGAGGGCAAATACGGAACAACGATATGTTGATTGACAAGTTTAGTGTTTATCTATAGAGCAGCGTATCGGCGTCAATAGACCACACAGTGCCACAATAGAGCATGTCGTCGTCAAGATGAAAGTTTCGCACATCCGTATGTTATTCAACATCAGTCATTCGGTGAAGGTAGTTTTATGGTGTGGGCATGCATCACAACCCTCCTGTTAATACCCACTGCAAGTCATTGGTGGAATGGAAATCTGTACGCTAAAGGGACGAAATCGTTAAAATGCCGATATGAACGCATAGTCGTGATTATTACTCGCAAATTAACATGACTGCAAAATACAAATACAGACGCAATCCAGTAGTAAGATAACGTGATACCAAATCTGTTGTATGATTTTGCTACTAAAACTATGGCTTGATATCAAAGGCTATACTGCGTATCTAGGTCACAGCACGTACATGTATTTTTAACGGTGCATACTGAATTTTTATTGTCTTAGTATCATATTATTTAGTAATTAGATGGTATGTTTTTTGGGGCGTTTGAAATGCATTGTTAAACAGTTTTGGCATTAGTAATAATAATAATAATAATAATAATGTCTTTTTGTATTTAAGTGTCGTGTGTTCTCAGTGAACATAAAACTAGTAAACGAGCCTCATTCCAAGAACTTAAAGTAAAGAACGGTAAAGTAAGTTGATAGCGTACAACTCATCCTAACAAACACGAATGCATCACACGCAAGTACCAAGTTTCCAAATATTGTATGTAAATCTAAGGTGATATTAAAATAACAGTAGTTATTCGACATACGCCTCATCAATCTGTATGTATTCAATCAATCAATCTTAAATGGATATGAACAGCAATTCTGATTCATAGGGATTTATATTTACAATATTTGTAATATAATATACTAATTGCTTTGTCTTTTGTTTTCAATTTTTTTTCAGCTGAACTAGTTTAGAAGAATGAAAATACACACCACATACATATTAATCGGAAAAGTTGTTATCACAATGATTTTGCTGGATATTGTTTCGTACAAGAACTTACAACAATGGTACGATTCATAGTGCACATATAATAAGGATGTTATTGTTATTGAAAATATCTACTGTTCTTGGATTAGTATATCATTATTGATTTGGGATAGTATGTGACGTGTTTTATAATGGATTTGTCAGCAAGTTTCAAATGGTGTTCAAAGATGCATGTTAAGGTAATGTACTTTTAGAATTACATGAAACGTCTAATTTCATTTAGCAGATGTATATTGTAAAGGCCAGAATTAGAAAAGTGTGTAATACGATCATTTAATAGGTTCAAATTTTAGATAGTTTAGTTTATTATGAATGGGTTGTAATATAAGTGGAAAGTCCGCAAGACAGTGAGATATCGTAGAGAATGAAATGTTATATCGTTGTTAAGGACGCTAGTAATTGTGATATCGTATTTCACGAATTAGTGGCAATATTATTGATAAGGACACCAGACAGTGTGATGTGGGAGATTTTGAATTGGTGGTAATATTGTGGTCGAGGCCGCTAGTAATCATTATGTAGTATATCATGAATTGCTGGTAATGTCAGAGGTAAGTCCGCTAGACATTGTGATATCGTTAATCATTAATTGGTATTAATATCAATGGACACGACGCCAATCCTTGTGATATCGTATATCATTAGTTGGTTCTAATATAAGTGGTAGGGCATATAGTCAGTGTGATATCGTATAATATGAATTGGTGATAATATCGTTGTCAATCCCGCTAGTAATTGTAATATCCTATATTATGCATTGGTAGTAATATCAGTGGTAAGTCCTCCAGTCCTTGTGATATGGTGATCATAAAGTGGTGGTAGTATCAGTGTAAAAGCAACCAGTCATTGTGATTTGGTTTATTGTGAATAGATTAATATCAGAGTTAAGACTACCAGCCATTGTAATATCGAATATATAGAAATGGTTGTAATACAGTAGCAAGGACGCCAATCCTTGTGATATGGTTTATAATGAATTAATATCAGTGATAAAGCCGCCAGTCATCGTAATAATATTAATTCTGTATTGGTGATAATATCAGGGAGCCCCAAGTCATCGCGATATCGTATATCTGTCGCCGTGTGCAGTGGCATGTGTCGTATCCAATGTTCATACGTACTTTCTAGCGCCGTAGGCTGTGTCGGTGTTTAGAGTTACAATAAATTCAGCTTTATTTTATCAATCTAAGCAGACAACCTGTATCGAACAGTAGACGTTCTTTCTTACACCGTTTGTTATTTGAAACATCGTGTCTTATTACTGCCTTTACCTCTTTCATAGTCTTATTTTGCACCGTACGGTGAGTCATTACATCTATCAAGTGTCATAGTCTGCGCTAAACGTCCTGTCGAGCTCTGTATGCTGTTTCAAACCTCACATCAAGTGCTTTAAGGTGTGCCTAACGCTAGTTGCTTGAACAGGGCGGTAAACATATTGACCGCCTTTGGTTGTGCTAAATCCGATTTGACCAGAGCTGTGTTAAACGTGCATCCTAGCTCTTATGTGTGTGTCAAAACGTCCTGTTAAACGTTGTTAGATGTGCAAACATGCAAACGAGCTGCGTTAAACGTAAATCTTAACTAATGTGGGTGTGTGTGTCAAAACGTCCTGTTAGTAGTTCTAGGATGTGTAAGCATGCAATCGAGCTGTGTTAAACGTGGATTCTAGCTCGTGTGTGCGTGTCAAAACGTCCTGTCAGGAGTTGTAGGATTAGTACACATCCAAACGAATTGTGTTAAACGTAAATCCTAGCTCGTGTGTGCGTGTCAAATGTACTATAAGGAGTAGTAGGATGTGTAAACATGCAAACGAGCTGTGTTAAACGTGCTCCCTAGCTCGTGTATGTGTGTAAAAGTCCTGTAAGGAGGTGATGGATGTGCAAACATTCAAACGAGGTGTGTTAAACGTGCATCCTACCTCCGCGTCAAAATGTCCTGTAATGAGTTTTAGGATACGTAACATGCAAAATACGTTGAATTTCAAATCAAATTAATTTATAGAAGTTTATACTTGGACTTGTTTATGGAGAATGAATTCCCTTTCGTTTGTTTTTTTTTCAAAACTAACGTCACAATCAAATCGCACTTAGTTGTGAAAAGGGACAAATTTGTGTAAGCAGACAAGTTTGTGAGTACTACATATATACATACCACTATAATGTAATATCAAGAGTTGGATATGCTGGTGATGGCATACATTCATACATGGTATAACATTCTATAAATATAACTAAAACCAACTATTCAACCCTTGAAATCATTTTACATTATTATTTTATGTATTTTATGCCATAATAAATAGGAAGGAGGGGGAAGACACAATTTTAATGTTGTTTGATTACATATTATAGTGTTAAATAGATGTGTTCTCAAGCGAAGAATTGATATAGTAATTCTTTAAGCAGGTCATTCTATAGTGATTTAAATTTGTGTGAGGAGTATGTTTCAGAAAGCAATGTAAGTAATTTTTGGTAAATTAATAACGTGTTTGTTGAATATATTCAGATAATACTAAATAGAAATCGATTTGTGATTGCAAGATGCCATTCATTGTGATTTGGCTTATTGTAAATCGGTGGTAATATCAGAGGTAAGTCTGCCAGTCATTGTGGTATCGAATATAAAGAATTGGTGTAATACAGTAGCAATGCCGCAAATCTTTGTGATATAGTATATTATGATGTTTATATTAGTGATAAAGCCGCCAGTCATTGTAATAATATAAGTCCTGTATTGGTGATAATATCAGGGGGTAACGCCCCATGTCATTGCGATATCGTATATCATAAAGTGGTGATAATATCAGCCCTACGTCTGCTAGACAGTGTGACATCGTATATCATGAATTGGTTGCAAAATCACTGGCAACGCCTCCAGTCATTGTGATATTGTATATCATGAATTGGTTGAATTATCAGTGGTAGGGCTTCTAGTCGATATGATATCGTAGACTATGAATTGGTGGTAATATCAGTGGTAGGTCCGCTAGACATCGTGATATGGTATATCAGGAATTGCTCGTAATATCAGTGGTTACTACTCTAGACATTGTGATATCGTACATGATTTGGTGGTAATATCTGTGGTATCGCCTCTTATCATTGTGATATCTGATGTCATGAATTGGTTCTAATATCAGTGATAAGACCTCTAGTAAGTATTCCATTGTAGACCATGAATTGATGGTAATATCGTTGTTAAGGCCGCTAGTAATTGTAGTATTCTATATCATGAATTCTTGGAAATATCAATGGTAAGGCCGCCAATCCTTGTGATATGGTAGATCATGCAATGGTGGTAATATCAGTGGAAAAGCCTCCAGACATTGTGATTTGGTTTATTGCGAAACGGTGGTAATATCAAGGGTAAGGCTATGAGTCATTGTTATTTGGAATATGAATAATTGGTCGTAATACCCGTAGGAAGGCCGCCAATCCTTGTGATATCGTATATTATGAATTAATGTTAATATCCATTCTCACAAGTCAGGGTTTCTGTGTTCACATGTTTCCAAGAAACCCTGACAAACTTAGCTAGGAAATTCCCGGGCTAGAAGATTTTCGTATGATGTCAAACTTTCAAAATATCAACCAATGAAATTGCTTGAAAGAAGCAAGTGTTTCGCAGTAGTCATTCTTACTCATTCATGATTGTGACGAAAACGTAACGCAACTAATAAATAACGCGATATTAACAAGATATCAACACTACTGTACAAAATACCCTGCTTTTCACATGCCTGCGCAACACATCCGTTCGATTAATTTTTACAATCGACATCGTGATATCCCCTTACCAAGTCGTGAATGAAAGTTATGATGTAGCCAATCAAAATAGTGACTTCTAGCCCGGAAATTTCCTAGCTAGGTTTTCTCAGGGTTTCGTTGTCACATGTGAAAACAGAAATCCTGACTTGTGAGGATGGTTAATATCAATTGTCTAATTTTTCGAGTCACTTCATATTCATATAATGGTTGGCATTTTCAATATGTTTGGTAGAGTGCCTCTGATGAGTCTTGAATAGACGAAACACGCATCAGGCGTAGCAAAATTTATTGCCTGAAACTGAGGTGTTTTTTTTTATTTCAGATTGACAACTAATTTTATTATTTTTCTTCTATAAATAATGAGTATATTCAAATTACTGTATGCCCCCAATGATATAAGTGAAATAAGTGTGATTAAAATAAAGTTAACGAAGCGCGAATCAGCTGTAGACCTTTGATTGTGGTAAAAAGTAGGACACTGTTGAGTTCGGTACTTTAATGTTAATGATTAAGTTTAAAATTTACGGTATTTAAACTAACACTGTTGAGGTCAGTACTTTAATGTTAACGATTAAGTTTAAAATTTACACTATTTAAACTAACGACTGATATAGTAAATTTTGCAATGCATCGACAATTTTTCCAAAAAGGAGGTAATGGTTTAATTTAAACATCGCACATGAAATAGTCATTATAATTTCACTTTTCTAATTATTGAATGGGCACTAGTTTGGCAAGAAGTTTTGGATTAGCTCTGTAAATATATTGAAAAAGACAAGTTAAATAGTAGCCTATCAGAACATTACATAAAACATTTTTAAACAACAATAAAAGTTGGAACAACAAATAACGTGAAAAGTTTTTTTTGCCACAGTTATAATGAAAAATTGCAACTGAAAACGAAATATATTTGCATAGAGAACAAATATATGCAAACAAGACCAGTTAGTGGGTGCAAATTTTAAATCGTTTACTTTATCATGAATTGGTGGTAATATCAGTGGTAAGTCCACAAGACAGTGCGATATCGTTGACAATGAAATGTTGGTAATATCTTTGTTAAGGCAGCTAGTTATTGTGACATCGTATATCATAAACTGGTGGTAATATCAGTGATAAGGCCCCCAGTCATTGCGATGTCATAGATCATAAATTGCTGGTAATATCATTGGTAAAGACACAAGTCATTGTGATATCATATATCATGAATTGGTGGTGATATTAGTGGTTAGGACTCTAGCCATTCTGATATCATATATCATGAATAAGTGGCAATGTCATTGATAAGGCCACCAGACAGTGTGATGTCGTATATTATGAATTGGTGGTAATATTGTTGTCAAGGCCGCTAGTAATTATGATATAGTACATGAATAGCATGAATTGGTTGTAATTTCAGCGGTAAGTCCGCTATACATTGCGATATTGTATATCGTGAATTGGCACTAATACCACTTAAAACGCCGCCAATCCTTGTGATATCGTGCATCATGAATTGGTTCTAATAAAAATGGTACGGCCTCTAGTCAGTATGATATCGTATACCATGCATTGGTTGTAATATCGTTGTCAAGCCCGCTAGTAATGGTAATATCCTATATCATAAATTGGTTGTAATATCTGTGGTAAGGTCTCCAGTTCTTGTAATATGGTACATCATGAAATGGTGGTAATATCAGTGGTAAAGATGTCATTCATTGTGATTTGGTTGATTGTAAATTGGTGGTAATATCAGAGGTACGTCTACCAGTCACTCTGATATCGAATATAAAGAATTGGTGTAATACTGTAGCTATGCCGCCAATCCTTGTGATATAGTTTATTATGAATTAAGGTTAATATCAGTGATAAAACCGCTTTCATAATGTGGTGCAAATTCGTAATTAAAAGAGTTATATTAATTTAATTATAACTGTATTCGTGATGTAAAAATAGATTTCAGATGTTCAAATCTCAATATTTAGTAATAACATTGTATAGAAACTTATAAGATATGACATGTATGCAATTAATAGCGTTCTCTTTGATATTATTAACAATACAGCATTTATTTTATTACAATGGCTGGAGGCTTTATCACCTATATTACCACCATTTTATGATCTACCATGTCACAGGGACTGGCGGCCTTACCACTGATATTAACATCAATGCATAATATACTATATCACAAAGATTGGCGGCCTTGCTACTGGTATTACCACCAATTCTTCATATTCGATATAACAATGACTCATAGCTAGCCTTACCTTTGATATTACCACCGATCCACGATAAACCAAATCACAATGACTGGGGCTTTTCAACTGATATTACCACCATTTCATGATCTACCATATCACAAGCACTGGAGGCCTTACCACTGATATTACTAAGAATTCATGATACTGTGGTTTCATTTTTATTCATGTGGTATCAAATTTCGTGGTTGTTGTGGGTGGGGACAAACCACGAAATTCACAATTCAAGGAATAATGACCTATAGAAATCGTTAACAACGGTAATCTGACATGAAAAACTGTTATGAGACGGTTGTTTACATGGATAATGGCGACTGATGTTCAAGGTGCATCGTTATATTGATATGTTTTCGATAGATATGACAATTTCGCATTATAAACAACTTTAGTGTGTTAATGACGCTATTGCCTTTTCGTTGTAAAGTGTTGATGTATCCACAAATAGTAAAGTCACTTTCTTGATTGAAATAACGATCGATAAAGCAACACGTTTTATACTGATTTCCATCTTTAAAAACCATTAATTATCCAATCAAGTTTATTGTCAAACAAACAAACTTAATCTTTGCCCCAGGGATTTACGAGGAACTTACAATGAACTGTTTACTTAGATTGGTTTTAAGAAAATGACATGTTTATTAATTATGTTAATTATGTTAACGGCCACAAAACAAAATCTGTTTAATCTGTAATTACTTAACGTTCCTTTAAAAAACAAAACAGTCAATGCGCCGTTTTCAAGATAAGTAGTTATATGTACACTGTCACGTGATATATGATCGCGTGATTTTATTGAGGGCACTTTTAAAAATTGTTTTTACAAACGACATAAAACGGCATTAACGCAACTCCTTCCTTAAATTTATGTTTTGTGTGGGCTTTTGCTACGCCACAACAAAGAACAGATTTCGTTTTGCATCGCCTTTCTTAAGCCGTCCCATTTCGTTTTAATGTCGCCGCTTTCCACTAAAGTACCGTAAAATGGTATGAAATCCCGTGATTAGCATTACAATTGTCACCTCCCGAGAACGATTTTGTCATGAAAATTACGTATAAGAAAATGTACTGACTAACACCGTATGTGAAAACCGAAAATTTGTAAGCAATTCCCCATCTTTCTTTTTTTTTCGATTCCGCGAACAACGAATTTAAGAATCCCACGAAATGTCTTTTTTCACCCAACCACGAAAATTGATACCCACGAAAACAAATGAAACCACAGTATAGAATACTACAGTTACTAGCGGCCTTCACAACGATACTACCATCAATTCATGTTCTACGATGTAATACTCGCTAGAGGCCTTATCAATGATATTAGAACCAACTCATGATATAAGATATCACAATGGTAGTAGGCGTTACCACAAACTTCTTGCCAAACAAGTTTGGATTCAATAATTTGAAAAGTTACTATAATGACTATTTTATCTGATATGGTAAAATAAAACCATTTCCCCGTTTTTGGAAAAATTGTCGATGCATTGCAAAATCTATTATATAAATCGTTATTTTAAATACTATATCATGAAGTTATGGTAATATCTGTGGTAAGGCCGCCAGTCCTTGTAACATTATTATTCGTGTATTCTTGAAAATATTTGGTAACGTCCACAGTCATTGTAATATCGTATATTATGAATTATTTATAATATCAATGGCAGCTCCGCCAATTCTTGTGATATCGCATATGATGAATTGGTGGTAATAACAGTCGGAAGGCCGCTAGTCCCTTTGATATGGTTGATTTTGAAACCGAGGTGGTATCAATAGTAAAGCCGCCAGTTATTGTAATATAGTAAATCATGTATTGGTTGTAATATCAGTGGTATCGACCTCGGTCACTGTTATATAGTATATCATGAATTGGTGGTATTATCAGTGTTAAGTCAGTCCTCAAGATAGTGTGATATCGCATGTTATAAATTAATGGTTATATCAACGTTAAGACCCACCGCAATTTTGATATCATATATATATTGAATTGGTGGTAATATCAGCGGTAAGGACGCCATTCATTGTGATATCTCAGATCATGAATTTATGGTAATTTTTTTTAAAGCCACCAGTCTTTGCGATATCTTAGCAGACGAACTGGTTGTAATATCTCTGTAAAAGCTGCTAGTGATTGTGATATCGTAAATAGATCATGAGGTTTTGGTAATAGCAGTGGTCAGGTCGACAGTCGTTGTGATATAGTTTATCATGAATTGGTGGTAACATCCTCGGTAAAACCGCCAGTCGTTGCGATATCTTAGCCCATGAATTGGTAATATTATAGCTGTTACGGCCGCCTGTGATTGTGATATCGTCTTACATGAATTAGGGCCTCGGTGGCAGAGTGGTTAAGGTAGTTCGTCTACTTATCATCACGTGGTCTGTCAATACTGAGGTTGCTGGTTCGAGTCTCACTGCGGGCAGCGGGCACTCGACTCTGATTTTAATTGACAAGGATTGCCAGTTTTCCTACTGCAGGTTGGGGTTTTCTTCGGGAAGTCTGGCTTCCTCCATAATAAAAACTGGACGCCATGATCAAGCTGAAAAATTGCTCTAAGTGGCGTTAAACAATATTAAACAAAGAAAACAATCTGACATGAATTGGTGGTAACGGCAGAGGTCTGTCCGAAATTCATTATGACATCGCTTATCATGAATTCGTAGTATTATCATTGATAACGTCGTTAATCATTGTAGTATTTCATGAATTGGTGGTAATATCCGTGGTAAAGAAGCTATCCATTGTGATATCCAATATCATGAATGGATGGTAATATCAATGGTAAGGCCACAAGACTGTGTGATATCGTAGACAACGAATTGGTTTAATATTGTTGTGAAGGCCCTAGTAATTGTGATATTGTGTATCATGAATTGGTGTTAATGTGAGTAGTAAGTCGCTAGACAGTATGACATCATATATCATGAATTGGTGTTAATGTCAGCGGTAAGTCAACTAGATATTGTGATATCGTATATCATGCATCGGTAGTAATATCCGTGTAACTCCGGAAATCCGTGTGATATGGTAGAACATGAAATAGTGGTGAAGACGCCAGTTATAGTAGGATCGTGGATAATGCATTGGCGTTAATATCAATGGTAACGGCCCCAGTCATTGTGATATTGACTATAATGAACTGGTAGTAATATAAGTGGTAAGACCTCGGGTCATTATGTTATCGTATATCATGAATTAGTGGTAATAGCAGTGGTAAGTCCTTAAGAAAATGTGATATAGTAGACAATGAATTGATGGTTATATCTTTGTAAAGTCCACTAGTAATTTTGATATCGTGTAAAATGAATTGGTGGTGATGTAAGCAGTAAGTATCCTAGATATTTTGATATCGTATATCATGAATTGGTTGTAATATCAGCGGTGACGCCGCCAATCCCTGTGATATCGTATATCATGAATTTTTTTTTATATAATTGGTAAGGCCGGTAGTCCATGTGATATGGTTGATTGTGAAACAGTGGTAATATCAGTTGGTAATGCCGCCAGTTGTTGTGATATCGTAAATCGTGAATAATTGGTGGTAATATCAACAGTAAGATCGCTTGTCATTGTGATATCGTCTATCAATAACTAGTGGTAATATCAGTGGTAAGTCCGCAAGTGATTGTGATTTCGAATATCATGAATTGGTTGTAATATCAGGGGTAACGGCCCCAGTCATTGTGAAATCGTCTGCCATGAACTGGTAGTAATATCAGTGGTAAGACCGCTAGTCATTGTGATATCGTATATTATAAAATTAATGACTTTGATATAGGCCGCTATCAGCGAGAGCAAATGTAGAATATACATTTTTAATTGCTGATAAATCCTGATAGCCACGGTATGCCAACGTCATATATTGTTTTATTACAGGAATAAATTTGTAATTGGTGTAATGCTTGTTACCGTTAATATTTTATTTATTTACTACTGCATTTTGATATTAATTTCAATTTGATATCAATAATCCTGAAATTCCAGTTTCAAATAGAGTACAAATGAATACAAATGAATCAATATATCGCAGAGCTGACGTTTCTCCCATTCGTTGTTGACACGCACGATGCATGTGTAGCAGACGTCAATGAATTGTGTACAATACAATACAATGAATTTGGTTGGACGAATGAAATTGACTACGATCGCTATTCTGATTGGCTAAAACATAAAAAGCAGGTCGATATCGGATGCCACTTGACTAATAGGCGGCGAAATCATACAGCGTACAAACATTTTATGTAATTTTATTGCTATTGCGATTATCGTGGCCTGAAAGTTGTTTTTCACTTATTAAAAACACGCAAAATTGTCTGCATGTTATTACATGAGTAGATAGTTATATCAGTAGTTACTCCTCAAGACTTTGTGATATCGTAGACAATGAATTAGTGGTAATATCTTTGTAAAGGTCGATAGAAATTTTGATATCGTATTTTATGAATTGGTGGTGATATCAATGCTAAGGCCCCCTAGCAATTGTGATATCATTTATCATTAATCAGTGGTAAGGCCGCCAGTCATTGTTGTATCTTAGCCAACGAATTGGTGGTAAGTTTGTTGTTAATGCCACTAGTGATTGTGATATCGTAAATCATGATTTGCGGGTAATAGCAGCGGTCAGGCCGACATTGATTGTGATATGATTTATTATGAATTGGTGGTTACATCAGCCCTAATTCTGCCAGACTGTGTGATATCGTATATCATAAAAATTACATGAAGGAAAACATAGCTTTATTTTGTATGTCAACTCTATATTGGTGAAAATTGTTTAGCATTGCTGGAGATGCAGGATGTGCCTACACCTTCAAACCACCGTCTGATTAACCTTATTTTAAGTAGTATTTTAATTATAATTTAAAATTTATTTTTGTTTTAATGTCAATGTAGCTAAAATGAAAATAAAAATGCATCGTCTACATTATTATCGAAAAGGGTATAATTTATGTGAGAGCGAATCAAAATTCCATTAAATTGAAATATTTCTTGTTAGGTTATATTGATGAATTTTGTTGATATTCAGACATATATGAAGTCTAAATGATTAATCATGTGGAGGTTTAAAAGACTTTTAGAAAATTTATACACAAAAGTATAATTTATGTGAAAACTGAATTAAAATTTCTTTCGTTTGCAACAGACCATGTTTTTATATCTCTAAATTATGTTAATATATTCAGTCATATAGGATTTCTGAAGATATTAATCATGTGGTGTTTTAAAATTCGTTCAAAGCAGTAAAGAAATAACTATAGCCATGTTTAAGTAAAAGGTAAAATATTTAAATTATGAATGATATGACTTCCTTTAATCTGTAACACACAATGATGAAAGACCACCCTGCATTATAAACTAAATCCTTCCAAAAACGCACATAAATTATTTATTGATAATAACATAACACGTGCATAATTTTCGAACAGCTCGCCAGTACAAATTTTCTTATTACAATAGAACATACATAATGCCCACAAAATGATACTGCTCTGGCCGCTACAATCATCTACAACGACAAAAACGTGAAAGTATTGCCATATAACAATGGAAACATTTTATATGTGAAAATATATACAAAATATCTACATTTGCATAGAATAATTTCAAATTTTTGTTTCTAAAAGAACCATAGGGTTTGGTGTGGGAAGTGGTCTAACTGCACTAAAAACCAATCGTTGGATGGCATACGAAAAAAAAATTTTAAACCAAGAAATAACTTTCCGACAAATAAGGCTATATATACATGGAACTTTGGACATTATTAACATAATTATAAGGATACAGGTCTACTAGTAATAATCATATAAACAGTTAGGGTAACAACACATGACCTTACATGGAATATAAACACAAACACTCGTTTTGCCTAAATTAAGATAAATATTTTTTTACAATTACGTTCTACCTCTGGTGGTCTACAATACAGGAATAATAGACCACCGTATAAATCTATTTCTTTCAGTTTATATAGCACTTTCTACCATTACTTACTGGCATTAGTGGTCTTCAGGACAGGGAGATATGACCGACCACAAGATTGTAGTTTACTCAGTTATTATATAATCGTTTTACCAAAACTTACCGACTGGTTGTCTACAGTTCACGTAGACCTATTCACTATGGACACTTTATACAATCACTTCGTGGATCTGGCGGGTTACAACAGATATGGAAGGGAGCAACTACATGCATGCCCTCTACACAGTTACTATAAACCCTTACTACCGTCTTTTACTGGATTTGGTTTACTATATGTCAGGCATTTGGAATCATGTATATGTATCTAGACAGCACAGTTATTATGGGCTCTTTCCACCATCACTTATTGGCTTGTCGTTTACAGTACATGAAAACAGTACATGTATCTTGCCTACTCAGTACTATAAACTCTCTATTCCATGACTTACTGACTGGAGTTTTACAGTAGACAGAACTAACTGTGTTTAGTCTACTCTGCTATTATAGAGTCTGATGGTCTACACTTAGAGTAGAGATGATTAACTATAATCAAGTAGTCTCTATACCATCACTACTGGTAGGTTTACAGTACAAGTAAACCAGATCAAATACATGTATCTAGTCCACTAAGGAAGTGCACGGAATTTACAGGACATGTAGACAAGACTAGCTACATGTGTTTAGTCTACTCTGTTGATTTGATGTCTTTATACCAGCTGTTACTGTCTCTGCTAGTCTACAATACAGGAAGATGTGATCAACTATATCCAACTATTATCTTTACTATGAGGTCTTTCTGTCATCATTTACTAGATCTGATATTCTACAGAAACGGCAGATGGAATTACATTTATCTAGTCCACTGAGCTACTATATGCTCTCTATACAATCCTTTACTGAATGGAGTTCTAGAGGACAGGTAAGCTAGACCAAATACATATATATAGTCCACTTAATTGCTGTAGGTTCTCTATACTGTAAACGTATTCCAGATCAATTGCATCTACCTATTCCACTTATCTACTTCATATCGGTTTTACCCTTAATTACTGATTGGTTGCTTACAATAAGGGTAGGTGTGACCAGCTACATATCGAATGACCTCATTTATTATGGGCTTTTTCTTTAAGTTATCTGGTTGTGTACCATACAAATAGATCAACTGCATGCATTAAGTCTACTCATTTTCTGTCTGCTTTTTCTGCCATCAATTTCTGAAGTTGTTGTATGCATTTCATGTAGACACGACCAGCTACATTTATGTATTCCACTAATTTAATATAGGCTATTTCCACCTACATTGTATATGTATTCAAGCTGTTTTAGTTATACTATTTTAAAAAACAAGCTATTTTCTTTTGTTTAAAATATGAAATAATTTATTTTACATGAGGAATATGTTGATGTCCGTTGGACTCTTCCGATTTAAAGAAGACACATGTGGTTAATTCTGTAACCGATAATCCGCCATCACAGATAACAACGCACGTGTATTAAACTCTGAGCGCCATCATGTTATATTTTTTCATTAATTCAGATCAATAATTAATAATGTGTAAGTGCATAATGTAATAAATACATTTACAGTTATAGATTCTACGGATGCGCTTTGTGTTCTACTGACAATAACTAGATTTTGGAAGTGTATAATTTTAATTGCCTTTATTGACCCTAAAATCAGCCCATAGAAAGGCAAAGTGCCACTTAACGACCTGACAATCTTGAACAATGAAACTTAATCAGGTGCGATGTTTGTTTTAATCGTACAAGGTTAACATTTATGTGGAAAATCCAATTAACATTTCCATAAAGCTGTTGTAAGTATAATATGTTTACAAATATACTTTGTTTAGAAGTTTCGGTGTGTTCGTTATAAGAAAAAGGTAGATATTAGGCCATAACACACTCACTTCATGGTTAATACCACACACAAACAAATCGCCTCCTTTGCAAATGCATTTTGCAAATGTTGTACACTTCTATTGAAACATTCTCGTGCAAACAGAAGTTAACTATGTTATCGTTTGTAGGACGTTCGTGCATTGTTCGTACATAGTACGTATGTCATTCATATATAGTTTATTAGTGACCATAAGGGAACCGCTTTTATTGCGACAACTTATATGGCTTTAAAGGTTATCCTCACACATGCTTATTGTGAGAGTAAGAATAACTCGTTAAACAAAAACAGCAGTGTATCAGAGTTAACTGTGAACGTGTAATGTCTAATACACCCATGGTACAATATGTCTTTACTACAGGTTGTGAAACAAAGATTATAGTGGCGGGTACGACAATTGCGGAAAACATAATAAAAAACAGACCAATAACTGGAAGGCTTTTCACTCCAAAAGTAGAAAGCATTAGTTGATAACAAAAAAAATGTTTTTTCAAGAAATTACACATATTATATATAAGCGTTTTTGAGAATTGGATGTTTGCCTAGCATCTAGGTGCCAGTATTATTATATAATTACATAATTATAATTTTGTAATGATTCAAATCAGTCAACGTATAGTGTAGAACGTTTCATGAAAACACTGAAACGCAAGCTAATTATCAATATTTGCGCCTAAATCTAATACATTCTACATACTTTAAAAGACGTACAGCGCATAAAATCAACTATTAACAATAAAAGCCTTTTAGAAATTAATATTAGAAATTTAATTTTATACTAATTAATTTTAATTTAATTTTTATTCAAATTATACAATTTAATTTCAGTTGTTATATATACAAATATATATAACCTCCCCAAAATGTGGTCTTTACACACCCACCAGCTCATAATACATACTGGGAAGATTTTATTTAAGGTCTTTTACACTAAGTCCGGTTGTTTAATGTCACTTTCAAATGGGAGTATAACTATTAGTACTTCTAGACACTCAAGGTCTGGCCACACCTTCAAAATATCGTCTGATTGTTTTATATAACATCGCATGCCTGATTTAAAAATTATTTGCCTTAGAGTGTCAGCGTGGCTGAAATTAGTATAAAACTAGTGGAAAACATCATAGTTTGAAAAAATTAATTGAAAATGTATCATCATCCTTATCGTCATGTAAAGAATCAGTTATGTGAGACTGACTTAAAATTGTATTCAGTTGCAACGGACCACGTTTCCTTATACTGCTAAATTATGTTAATTTCAGTCAAATCTGATGTCTGTTTAAATACTAATATTCCGTTTCAGAAGCGTCAATTTAAACAGAGTTGAACCAAGGTCAAATAAGATATTTAAAGTACGACTGATACGACTGTCATTAATCTGTAACACTCAATTAGGAAAGATAACCCTGCTTTATAAATTAATATAATTAATATGATCTATAAAAGCATAGATGAATAAGGAAAGCCAAATTAAATGCTTATACGTATTTATTTGAGAAGCCGAACAAACAACACAAAACGTTTGCATTTTTTAATTTAAACACTGAAATAAAATATATTGTTTCGAATTAATGTAGTTTGAGCACACCAAAGTATCATAGATTGAAAAATTGAATTGAAATTGTATCATCTACCTTATCATCATACAACTAATTATTTATGTGAGACTAACTTAAAATTGTACTCAGTTGCAACGGACCATGTTTACTTGCATTGTTAAATTTTGTAAATTTCAGTCACTAAATACTTAAATAAGATATATTGTTTCTATTTAATGTAGTTTGAAGACACCAAATCGTCTTCCTAATCCGATTTATGGGCGGTCAATGACCCTATAGTATTTTACATGTCCAATTTATTATCATTGTCAGTTTTAATAAAGGCCTCATGCATACTGGTAACAATGGCATATTCATACAGCTCTGATATGTTATATGACATATGCAAACAAAATTTAATTAGTTAAAATCCTATTAATATAGTCATTACATAAATAGACTGCCAAAATTACTAAGATGATTTATTTTCCAATGTTTGCTCAGTTGCATGTCACAGCTTGCTTAGGCGTAAGTTTTAGATTGTTTGTTTATTTGAAGGCTGGTTAATGCCAAGGTCAAAAATTTATCAGCTTTGTAATGTCATTCTGTCTTTATCCGGGAGCACTCCCGAGTACCCAAATGAGCGTACAAACCTTAGATATGAAAACGAGAAACACTTTGTCAATTACAAGTGGCGTCAAAGACACCAAACACTCATTTTCGTTTTATTGTTCTAAAAATTGTTAACGACTTTGATCTCGTTTCCGTCGTAATCTTCATGTGAAGAGGTAAAGCTACATAACAATTAATTGCAAAATTGTCATATCTAATTAGTTTATACACAATACTAATCCCAAATATTGAGATTGGAACACCGAAATTCAAATGAAAGACTGTATTCTATTTTTACTTCACGAATACATTTATATTTAAATTAATATCAATCTTGATGACGATCTTGTACCACCTTATGACAGTTGACAGTGTGAAATCGTGGACAATGAAATGTTGGTAATATTTGTTGTTAAGACCGCTAGTCATTGTGGTATTGGATATCATGTATATCATGAGTTGGTGGTTATATCAGCGGTAAAGCCCACACTCATTGTTTTATCGGTAATTTGTGTTATTAACCTTTGATGTGTGCCACCGGATAATGCTTGTCTCAGCATACTAACCGTGATATAAAAATTATCAGGCAGTTCATTACCGGGCATGCGTTAGTAATAGCGTAGGAATCTAAAAATTATTACGTCACAGTAACTAACATAATGTTCAAATTAAAAGAAAGCAAGATAAAAGAAAACACGATATAACATCCCCAATTAAAACGAACAAATAAAAAAGAATATTACACATATTACACATTTTCCAATAGAAATATAAGCATTCTCGCCCTCATAGCACTTGCATTTATATACCTCTGATTGTATTATGGACCCACAGCGCCCAAGGTTTTCTTTTAACGAGTTCAAAAATGACGTGCAATATTCTCTGCCTTCGTTCTCGACCACCAGAGCTACGTTTTCGCAGCTACCCTCCATTAATCATACACTTTAAATAATCTCAGCAATTCAAATTGCACAAAGGTCAACATTTAACAGCAAGTTACTGACAAATCCGGAATACCTATTCATTCACTAAAAGAACTTGCGAATAACCTACCCATGTTATTTGGGTTAATCCGACAAATAACAAAACTGTTTTGGATCATTATGGCAGAACATTTCAGAATATACAAGAACCTACATCTTATCACATACGCATTGCAAATACAAATGGAATTTATAAATAAATGGTGTGTAAATCGTATCTCCCTTATCTACCGCAAGTTACTTAAAATTAAAAATAACACAGCACCAAACTGTTACCAGAAATGATAACGATATCAAATACGAAATGTAGAAAACAACAAAAATAGAAAATGACACATCATTGGAAAATCGGTCAGAAAAGTTATAAACATATATTTGAAATAATACAGTAGGTCAAAGAGCAAAATATTAAAAACACAAAATTTGACATTAAAAATAACGAGTAAATTAAGATATGCCGTGAAAAGTTGTATCAAAATTTTATTAGAGTTATCTCTCTTAGAATGCCGAATATGTAGCAAATAATAACAAATAATTTCTTTTTAAAATATTTATAGCAAAATTATAACATTTCGCAAAAAGTTGATTATTATGTATGTCATCACGTAATACAAAATTAAAATAATGTGGAAAGACTCTCAAATTTTCAACCGAATAGTTGATCTTTAATTATAAAAGTTATCGTTTTATCGATTTAAGTTTGCATGTTAAGTGCAAAAAGGGCTGTTAGTTTGTTTGCCACATCGGGTTTACGTAAGTACAAACTCGCATGAAGGTTATTGGGCGTTATATTTAACATCAACATGCTATAATCAAAAGATCTAACTGGATCTAAATAATGGGTACCAGCTTTGAGTGAATAACAGCACTTTTTTGCAATATAATACTTTGTCCAATTGTCGCATGAATTGATTTACAAGAGAAAAGGTTATTTCTAATTGTTTGCATGGTGTTTAACGCCACCTTAATAATTGTTCAGCTATGTAATGATGTCCGGTTTTCACTATGGAAAAAACAGGAATACCCAGAGAAAACTCCAGAACTTTGTTAAGAAACTGGCATTCTTGATCAATTAGGATTTGAATGTCCCACACGCTGCGAACCCGAAACCTCATTGATGGCAGGCACGTGATTACTAAACTACAAGTAGACTAACTGCCAACTAACAATCCTAGATTTTCTTAGTGGTTTCAGTTGAGAAATCGTTTAGAACCAGGAACTTAAGAAATCACAGAAAGAGCTTCTTGTACATCACTGTTTGACTTACAGTACGTATATTAATGGTCATCAGCAGAAGAATCTGCGGCAAACAAAACTATTTTAATTTCAAATTAAAAATTGTACTAACTGATCCATCAATATTCACTTCTACTGCATACAGTGTCTATATTTCAAGCTTTTTAAGGTATGCAAGAGCTTACAATGACAACACTGGTATTTTTAAACTTCCCTAATTTCCTCGAGAAATACTTATACATAAGGTACCAAGAAAAAACTACTTCTTCACGCATTTAATGCGTTTATTTGTCGAAAATATCTCTTTTAAATATATGATTGTAAACAGTTTTCCAATTTTTTTTTAATGCAGTGGCTGTAATGAATTGATTAATGGATACCCAAATTACTGACTGGTGGCATGTGATACCCAACAATTTTTATCAACAGTAGTAATAAAGGTCATGTACGCCAAAGGGTTAAAAAATAAAAAATAAAAATAAAAAATCCAACAACAATAAAGAGGGGCTCGAGCTTTCGGTCCAAAGACATTCTTCAATACGAGGAAGAGGGAGACAAACCGGTTACATATATCGGCACTGATGTCAGTCCAGGACTCCCATAAGACCGCAGGTACGAGACATATTGTTGTAAATTTTGGAATAATGGTATCAAGGTTTTAAACTGATAGCAATGATATTACGGTTGTAATGATTTGACAGTGATTGTGCCATTATAATGTTCTTACCAATGTAAAATTATAACATTCGTATCGCCATGGTAAAGTTCTAACAGTGGTTTGACCATTACACTGTTCAAAAGGACATTATTGTTGTAAAGTCATGACGATGATAATACAGCTTGAAACATTTAGCAATGAATTTACCGGCGTAAAGTTGTAAGAATGATATTACGTTTCCAAAGATGTGACAAAACTTTTCTCCTTTGAAAAGTCCCAACAATGAAATTATTGTTTTTCTTAAAGTTGTAAAGCTTTAACAACGATTCTACCGATATGAAGTTGTTACAAGGATTCTACGGTTGTGAATTTGTAATAATAATATTACCGTTGAAATGTTGTAATAACGATGTTGCCGTTGTAACGTCGATGATATTAACGTTATTAACAAGAATATTACTGTGGTATAGATGCGACATTGATATGATAATTGCAATCTCATCATAATGATATAATTCTACATATAGGTTTGACAATGGCATTTCTTGTTTTGAAAATAATTGTAGCGTTGCATTATTGTGACGAAGATATTACCGTTACAAAGTGATAGAAATGATTTAATCTTTATACATATGCGACAATTTTAAAACCGCTGTAAATTTGAAATCACGGTAATATTAAAATACCGAACAGCAATGAAACCGTCAAAAAGACAATCCACAAATCAAAGTCCGAGAAACCGGCAACCTACAGAACCAAACAACAAAATTACAGAAGCTACAGCAATGGTCTTGACGTGTTGCTGGTAGCTCAAAAGAAATGAACAATGATTTCACTGTTGTAAAGATGCAAATGTAATAATACTGTCGGAAAGTGACTATGATAGTATAGTTGTAAAGTTATGGCAATTGTAACATATTGATCAGTTGTAAAAGTAGTCTTACAGCTGAGAGTACTAAAATCGGGACAATAACATTACATTAGTAAAGTTGGGATAACGACATTACAGTAGTAAAGTTATGACTATGACATTACACTGGTAAAATTGGGACAATGACATTACAGTAGCAAATTTGTGACATAAATTTGGGACAATGAAATTACAGTAGTAAAGTTGGGACATTAAAATTACAGTAGTAAAGTTTGGACTATGACGTAACGGAAGTAAAGTTGTGACAATGAAATTACAGTAGGAAAGTTCGGACATTGACATTACATTCGTAAAGTTGGGACAATGAAATTACGGCAGTAATAATGAGACTTTGACACAACAGTAGTAAAGTTGAGACATTGACACTACAGTAGTAATGTTGGGACAATGAAATTACGGCAGTAATGTTGAGACTTTGACACAACAGTAGTAAAGTTGAGACATTGACACTAAAGAAGTAAAGTTGGGACAATGAAATTACGGCAGTAATGTTGAGACATTGACACAACAGTAGTAAAGTTGGAACAATGACATTGGAGTAGTAAAGTTGGGACAGTAAAATGACAGTTATAGAGTTGGGACAATGTCATGACAGTAATAAAGTAGGTACAACGACAGTGCGTTAGTAAAATTGGGACAACGGCAAAACAGTTATAAAGCAGTGCCTATGACAATACAGCAGTAAAGTTTGGACTATGACATTATATTAGTAAAGTATGGTCAATGACATTATAGTAGCAAATTTGTGAAAATGACATTACAGTAGCAAACTTGGGGCAATGACGTTATAATAGTGAAGTTGGTACATTGATATTACAGTAGTAATGCTGAGACAATTAAATTAAAGTAGTAAAGTTGGTACATTGAAATTACAGTAGTAAAGTGGGACAATAAGATTACAGTGGTAAAGATGGACATTGTAATTACATAAGTAGATTTAGGATATTGAGATTACAGTAGTAAAGTAGGGTCACTGACATTATAATATTAATGTTAGGACTATGACATTACAGTAGTAAAGTTGGGGCTATGATATTACAGTAGTAAAGTGGGACTATGCTATTACAGTAGTAAAGTTGGGACTATGGCATTACAGTAGTAAAGTTTGGACTATGAGATTACATGATCAAATTTGTGACAATGACATTACAGAAGTAAAGTTGTGGCAATGACATTGAAGTAAAGTTGTGACAATCACATTACAGTAGTAAAGTTGAAACAATGAAATTACGGCAGTAATATAGTTGTGACAATGACATTACAGCAGTAAAGTTGGGACAATAAAATGACAGTAATATAGTGGGACAGTGGCATTACAGTGGTAAAGTTGGGCCAACGACATTAGGGTAGTAAAGTTGGGACAATGACATTACAGCGGTAAACATTGACTATGACAAAGCAACAGTAAAATTTAGACTACGACATTACAGTAGCAAATTTGGGACATTGACATTACAGTAGTAACTTTATGACAATGAAATTACAGTTGTAAAGCTGGAACTATGACATTACAGTAGTAAAATTGGGGCCATGACATTACATTAGCAAGTTTGGTACAATGACAATACAGTAGTAACGTTGAGACTATGACATTACAGTATCAAATTTGGAAAATGACCTTACAGTAGTAAAGGTGAGACTATGACATTATAGAAGTTCAGTTGGGACATTTAAATTACAGTATCAAGTTTGGGACAATAACATGACGGCAGTTACTTTAAGACAATGACATTACAGTTGCAAATTTGGGACAATGACATTACAGTATAGAAGTTGTGACTATGACATTACAGTAGCAAATTTGGGAGAATGACCCTACAGTAGTAAAGTTTGAACTATGACATTACAGAAATAAAAATGGGACAATTACTTTGTCGTAGAAAAGGTAAGACAATGACATTACAGTTGTAAAGTTCGGTAAAAGACATTACAGAAGTAAAGTTATGAAATACATAATCGAAATTAAGTTAGGACAGTGACACTTACTTTGGAAAGTTAGGACAATGACACTTCACAAGTAAAGTTAGAACCATGACATTACAGTAGTAAAGTTGGGGCTGACATAACAGAATTACAACTTTGACAATAACATTACCGTAGCAACATTGGGTCAATTACATTACATGACTTAAGTTGCAACGTTGTCAGAATAATTTTCACATTGTAGGGTTATAACAATTATATAACTGATTTAATGTTTTATAAACGTTGCTACTGTTACAAATAAGACACTACTGTTGTAAAGATGTAACAGTAATAATGTTTTACACATGTAAAAATGATCTTCAGTTGCAAAGTTGAGACTATGATCCATGTATTACTGGTCTAAATGTGTGCCAATTTTACTTTATTCGGGTGAAAGTGGAATACTGTTGTTACAAGTTTTAGCAATGACACCACCTTTGTAACGTTAGAAAGTTCTTTGACAATGATATCACGGTTGTAAATATATCAAAATGATATTATCGTTGTAAAGTGGTAACACTGATATCATGTTTGGAATGTTGTAACATTGATATTAACCCTGTACATTTGCGACAATGATATTGATGTTGTACGTTTGTGACACTGATATTATCGTTGTAAAGTTGCAAAAATGATATTAACGTTGTACAGTTGCGAACATTATATTCGTTTTACAAAAATAGACATTGATGACACCGGAAAAAAGCTGTTACAATGATATTTGCGAAATACAGATGTGAGAGTAAAAACCATTATAAAGCTGTTGCAGTTAAACAATGCAAAAAAGAAATTAATCTTGAAATGTTGGAAAGTTGTGACAATGACATTTCTGTTGTATATTATTTATTATTGTATTACAGTTGTAATTTTGTAATAAAGATATTACCATTTTAATGTTTTGAGAACTATATTACCATTGAAACGTTGTGCAAATGTTATTAACGTTATAATGATGTTTTCACAATGATGTTACTGTTGTTTAGCTTTAACAAAAAATGTTAACGTATTAATTATGTGACAATAATATTAATGTTTTTAACTTGTAAAAAAGATCTTGCATAACAGCGGTGTTTTATAGTACATATGTTTCGTTATTCATTTGGAACAAAACATTACATAATTCTTAAGTTTTAAGAAGCTAATTAGCTTCCATCACGTGATCTGTATACAAATATCAACCGTGTCTCATACATGTTATTTTGCGTCTATAGATTATGATCATTTGCACGATCCTATCATCAACGAAAAAGTAACACAAAACATTAATACCAACCTGAGAGAAGTTCAATTGACAACATTAAAATTCCCAACGCAATCTGTATAATACATGTATCCACCTTGTCACATATATACTGTTTTGCGTCTATAGATTATGATCATTTGCACGATCCTATCTTCCACGATAAATTAGCCCCAAAACATTAATACCACTCTGAAGGAGTTTAACTCACAACTTCAAAATTATCGATTTGTTTTTCATTTATTGCACCGTGTAACTAGATCGTAATGTTACAGACATAGATACAACGCTAGTGTTACATAGTGTCCTTTATCTTGTTGTCACAGACTGCATTTAAACTGACTACTAGCAATATTATTCCCAATAACGTTTTAATATGTTTTATATAATGTAAAAAACCTGTAGTGATAAAATAAATGTTTTGACGTGTAATGTTATAGCCTTTAACCACACTGCTTCAGACTGTGATTGGCCAATAATGCAGACATCGATAAACGTTTATACATCATGTTACAAACCACTAGTCGTTTATTTTATCATGAATTGGTGGTATATCAGTGGTAAGTCCACAAGACAGTGTGATATCGTAGACAATGAAATGTTGGTAATATCGTTGTTAAGGCAGCTAGTAATTGTGGCATCGTATATCATAAATTGGTGGTAATGTCATTGATAAGGCCGCCAGTCATTGTGATATCATAGATCATGAATTGCTGGTAATATCATTGGTAAAGACACAAGTTATTGTGATATCATATATTATGAATAAGTGGCAATGTGAGTGATAGGCCACCAGACAGTGTGATGTCGTAGAGTATGAATTGGTAGTAATACTGTTGTCAAGGCCGCTAGTAATTATGATATAGTACATGTATAACTTGAATTGGTTGTAATTTCAGAGGTAAGTCAGCTGTACTTTGCGATATTGTATATCATGAATTGGCACTAATACCACTGGAAACGATAAATTGGTTCCAATATAAGTGGTAAGGCCACTACTCAGTATGATATCGTATAACATGCATTGGTTGTAATATCGTTGTCAAGATCGCTAGTAATTGTAATATCCTTTATCGCTATTTTGCAGTATTTTCCTTTGATCCTTGTGTGCGACATTATTTCATATCACTCTACTAGCTTGAGATGGGCCCATCTCAGCTCGCTGTCAATACGTCATTAATTAACATTATGACGTCACAATGTTACAAAACAGCTATAAAGAGATTATTTACGTTTTATGAAAATCGATGCATTTTCTCGTCATCTCGTCTCAGGGCTGACGCCTTGTGGTGAGACATGAACGAGAAAACGCATCTTTCCTATATCATGTATTGGTTGTAATATCAGTGGTAAGGCCTCCAGCCCTTGTGATATGGTAGATCATGAAATGGTGGTATGATATCATAAAGTCTTGAGGACTGACTACTGATATAACTATCTATTCATGTTATAACATGAAGACAATTTTGCGTGTTTTTATAAGTGAAAACAACTTTCAGGTCACGATAATCGCAATAGCAATAAAATTACATAAAATGTTTGTACGCTGTATGATTTCGCCGCCTATTAGTCAAGCGGCATCAGATATCGACCTGCTTTTTATGTTTTAGCCAATCAGAATAGCGATCTTAATAAATTTCATTCGTCCAACCAAATCGATCGTATTAATTGTATTCTGCACAAGTCATTGACGTCTCCTACACATACATCGTGCGTGTCAACAACAAATGGGAGCCCTGCGATATACTGATTCATTTGTACTCTTCCCAATATTTGAAACTGGAATTTCAGGATTATTGATATCAAATTGAAATTAATATCAAAATGCAGTAGTAAATAAATAAAATATTAACGGTAACAAGCATTACACCAATTACAAATTTATTCCTTTAATAAAACAATAAATGACTTTGGCATACCGTGGCTATCCGGATTTATCAGCAATCAAAAATGTATATTCTACATTTGCTCTGGCTGATAGCGGCCTATATCAAAGTCATTAATTTTATAATATACGATATCACAATGACTAGCGGTCTTATCACTGATATTATTACCAGTTCATGGCAGACGATTCCACAATGACTGGGGCCGTTACCACTGATATTACAACCAATTCATGACAAACGAAATCACAATCAATGACGGACTTACCACTGATATTACCACTAGTTAATGATAGACGATATCACAATATCTAGTTGACTTTCCACTGACATTAACACCAATTTATGATATATGATTTCACACTGTCTAGCGACTTACCACTCACATTACCACCAATTCATGATACACAATATCACAATTACTAGGGCCTTCACAACAATATTAAACCAATTCGTTGTCTACGATATCACACAGTCTTGTGGCCTTACCACTGATTTTACCATCCATTCATTAAATTCGATATCACAATGAACAGCTTCTTTACCACTGATATTACCACAAACTCATGAAACACCATACCACAATGATTAACGGCGTTATCAATGATAATACTACGAATTCATGATAAGCGATGTCATAATGACTTTCGGACAGACCTCTGCCGTTACCACCAATTCATCTTAGATTGTTTTGTTTGTTTGATATGGTTTAACGCCACTTTCATAAATTTTTCAGCTTGATCAAAGCGTCCAGTTTTTATTATAGGAGGAAGCCAGAGTTCCCGAAGAAAACCCCGACCTGCAGTAGGAAAACTGGCAATCCTTGTCAATTAAAATCAGAGTTGAGTGCCCGCTGCCCGCAGTGAGACTCGACCAGCAACCTCAGAATTGACAGACCACGTGATGATGAGTAGAATAACTGTAACAGCTATAATATTAGCAATTCTTAAAGTACGACTGATATGACTGTCATTAATCTGTAACATTCAATTAGGAAAGATAACCCTTCTTTATAAATGAATATAATTAATATGATTTATAAAAACATAGATGAATAAGGAAAGCCAAATTAAATGCTATATGTATTTATTTGAGAAGCCGAATAAATAACACAAAACGTTTGCAGTTTTTAATTAAAACGCTGAAATAAAATATATTGTTTCGATTTAATGTAGTTTGAGCACACCAAAACATCATAGACTGAAAAGTTGAATTGAAATTGTATCATCTACCTTATCATCATATAACTAATTATTTATATGAGACTAACTCAAAATTGTACTCAGTTGCAACGGATCATGTTTACTTGTATTGCTAAATTTTCTTAATTTCAGTCATCTGATGTATGTTTACTAAATACTTAAGATATGTTGTTTCTATTTAATGTAGTTTGAAGACACCAAATCGTCTTCCTAATCCGATTTATGGGTGGTCAACGACCCTATAGTATTTTACATGTCCAATTTATTATCATTGCCAGTTTTAATAAAGGCCTCGTGCATACTGGTAACAGTGGCATATTCATACAGCTCTGAAATGTTATGTGACATATGCCAACAAAATTTAATTAGTTAAAATCCTATTAATGTAGTCATATTATAAATTGACTGCCAAAATTACTAAGATGATTTATTTTCGAATGTTTGCTCAGTTGCATGGCACAGCTTGCTTAGTCTTATGTTTTAGATTGTTTGTTTATTTGAAGGCTGGTTAATGCCAATGTCAACAATTTATCAGCTGTGTAATGTCATTCTGTCTTTATCCGGGAGTACGCTCGAGTACCCAAAGGAGCGTACAAACCTTAGATATGAAAACGAGAAACACTTTGCCAATTACTAGTGGTGTCAAAGACACCAAACACATTTTCGTTTTATTGTTCTAAAAATTGGTAACGAATTTGATGTCGTTTCCGTCGTAATCGTCATGTGAAGAGGTGAAGCTTCATAACAATGAATTGCAAAATTGTCATATCTAATTAGTTTGTACACAATGCTAATCCTAAATATTGAGATTGGAACATTAAAATTCAAATGAAAGACTATAATCTATTTTTACTTCATGAATACAATTATATTTATATTAATATCAATCTTGATTACAATCTTGTACCAGATTATGACAGTTGACAGTGTGAAATCGTAGACAATGAAATGTTGGTAATATTGTTATTAAGGTCGCTAGTCATTGTGGTACTGGATATCACGTATTGGTGGTAATAGCAGCGGTAACACTTCTAATCCTTGTAATATCGTATATCACGAGTTGGTGGTTATATCAGCGGCAAAGCCCAAAATCATTGTTTTATTGGTAATTTGTGTTAATTTCCTTAGATGTGTGCCAACGGATGATGCTTGTCTCCTAGACTATTGAAGGCTGGACATGCAACAAAATTTAATCACAGATAATAAAAAAGCATTGATTTTACTTTGTGATAATTCACAGTTTAATGACGACCTCCAAATTTAGAATGCAATTATTAATTGATTTATATTGCCATCAGATGCCTGTTCGGTAACCGTAAAATTAATAATTAAATTTACGGTAACTGATGGTTTTTACAGTTTTTAAAATTTGTTAAAAAACAGCCTGCTTGGCCATAAGGCGTGACATTGAAAAGAAGTATCTTATAACTATCAAACGCACTAAAATATTAGATGGAATATAACATTACAATAATAAACCACACCTCATTATGTATGCACTATTTTTTTACTTCTTATGACAAGTTCAAATACAATATTAACATATTCATGACAAAAACTGTATTACCTTTGTTTAAACATGTTTTACTGTCTCAAATGATAAACAAAGCTATGAGATGCAACTTGTTAAACGTATGAATTTATTCTAACGTACATACAGAGTTAACTAGTCAATACCTACGAGTTATAATATATAAAGGTATAGAAAATAAATAAAAATGAAAACAACATCAACATGATACGATTTACGGGTCATACAGTGTAAAAACACATCTGACACTTTGAATCTACTCATTCCAGGAAGTATGCCGTGTAGATGTGTTGTTACATGTGTAATGTAGATTAACAGGTTGTTAAAAATCGAAGTTAAATTCAATAAGAAGATAAATATGAAAGTATGGTTTCATTATAAGTATTTTGACATTATTTTTGTACTATTTTGATTCAACAAAAAATCGAAAAGGCGAGTAAAACTATCGAAAATCAAAACAATATACTACAAAAACCATCAACACAAAAAAGAAAGTGATCAACCAATAAAAAAATGGGTGCAATCATGCGTTTTTCACGCCTAAGCAGGTTTTAGTTAGACACTCGAGACAGAAGACTCAGCAAAATGTCCGATCGTATTTAAGAGATTCACTTTCCATTTCATTTCAATCATGGCGATGACCATAGAAAGTCTGAAGGGATAAGATCAAAAGAGTTAGCAGGCACTCTTAGCCAGCGAAATATTGATGGGAAATACAAGATCTTGAGTACCTAATTAATTGAGAGATGTGTACTCTATATGCAGGCGCTGCTGAAATGATGCCAGACAAAAATGCACAATAAGAAAATAACATGGTTTGTTTTATATTTTATCTTAACCCAACTTCGTTGCCAATTTCTAGGAGGTCAAGTATAACTAAGTAATTAAAATAACAAAATTGCATGCAAACAATAATGATTTTTTTTTAATTGCTAGAGCACCAAGTACTATGTTTTAACCAAGTACAATTTAAATTATAAAAGCATCTAATTTTCTTACCTAACAAAGTCCATGTCACAGATAAAAAGATCTATTTGAACATTGAACGAATGTAAAGTTGTGGCTAGAACTTACAATTCGCAGGCAAATTCATCGACACAATGGAGGCATCCGCATACTAATTAGAAAACTTTCACAAGGAAATAAAACGTTCTTTGAGGATGCATGTATAATAAGCTGTATCTGAATAAAACATCTTCTCTAATAAATGTTACACAAATTAAATGTATGTGTTAACGAGGAAATTTGACCAATCTTTGGCACAAAAAATTCCATTTTGGAAGTTGTTACAACTTTACAACGATAATATCATTGTCACAAACGTGCAACATCAATATCATTGTCGCAAATGTACAGGGTTAATATCAGTGTTACAACATTCCAACCGTGATAGCATTGTTACCACATTACAACGATAATATCACTTTCACATATTTACAACCGTGATATCATTGTCAAAGAACTTTCTAACGTTACAAAGGCGGTGTCATTGCTACAACTTGTAACAACAGAATTCCACTTTCACCTTAATGAAGTAAAATTGTCACACATTTACACCAGTAATACTTGGATCAAAGTCTCAACTTTGCAACTGAAGATCATTTTTACATCTGTAAAACATTATTACTGTTACAGCTTTACAACAGTAGTGTTTTATTTGTAACAGTAGTAACGTTCATAAAACCTAAAAACAGTTATATAATTGTTATAACCCTACAATGTCAAAATTATTTTGACAACGTTGCAACTTAACTTCTGTAGTGTAATTGTCCCAATGTTGCTTTACTTCTGTAATGTCATTGTCACAAATTTGATAAATGTAATGTTATAGGCCAAACCTGTCTCCTGTAATGTAATTGTCCTAATGTTGCTACGGTAATGTCATTGTCCAGGTTGTAATTCTGTTGTGTCAGTGTCAATTTTACTACTGTAATTTCATGGTTCTATCTTTACTAATGAAGTGCCATTGTCCTAACTTTACTAATGAAGTGTCATTGTCCCAACTTAATTTCGATAAAGTATTTTATAACTTTACTTCTGTAGTGTCTTTGTCCGAACTTTACAACTGTAATGTCATTGTATTACCTTTTCTACGGCAACGTAATTGTCCCATTTTTATTTCTGTAATGTCATAGTTCAAACTTTTCTACTGTAAGGTCATTCTCCCAAATTTGTAACTGTACTGTCATAGTCGCAATTTCACTACTGTAATGTCATTGTCCCAAATTTGCTACTGTAATGTCATTGTCCCAACTTTACTTCTATAATCTCATAGTCTCAACTTTACTACTGTAAGGTCATTTTCCAAATTTGATACTATAATGTCATAGTCTCAATGTCACTACTGTAATGTTATTGTTCCAAACTTGCTAATGTAATGTCATGGTCCCAACTTTACTACTGTAATGTAATAGTCCCAGCTTTACAACTGTAATTTCATTGTCCTAAAGTTACTACTGTAATGCCAATGTCCCAATGTGCTACCGAAATGGCGTATTCCAAACTGTACTATTGCATTGTCATAATCAATGTTTACCACTGTAATGTCATTATCCAAACTTTACTACCGAAATGTCGTTGGCCTAACTTTACTACTGTAATGTCATTGTCCCAACTTTACTACCGAAATGTCGTTGGCCTAACTTTACTACTATAATGTCATTGTCCCAATGTTACTACCCTAATGTCGTTGGCCCAACATTACCACTGTAAAGCCATTGTCCCAACTATATTACTGTCATTTTATGGTCACAACTTTACTGTTGTAATGTCATTGTCCCAACTATATTACTGCAGTAATTTGATTTTCCCAACTTTACTACTGTAATATCATTGTCCCTACTTTACTACTGTAATGTCATTGTCCCAACTTTACTACCGAAATGTCGTTGGCCCAACTTTACTACTGTAATGTCATTGTCCCAACTTTACTACCGAAATGTCGTTGGCCCAACTTTACTACTGTAATGTCATTGTCCCAACTTTACTACCGAAATGTCGTTGGCCCAACTTTACTACTGTAATGTCATTGTCCCAACGTTACTACCGAAATGTCATTGGCCTAACTTTACTACTGTAATGTCATTGTCCCAACTTTACTACCGAAATGTCGTTGGCCCAACTTTACTACTGTAATGTCATTGTCCCAACTTTACTACCGAAATGTCGTTGGCAAAACTTTACTACTGTAATGTCATTGTCCCAACTTTACTACCGAAATGTCGTTGGCCCAACTTTACTACTGTAATGTCATTGTCCCAACTTTACTACCGAAATGTCGTTGGCCAACTTTACTACTGTAATGTCATTGTCCCAACTTTACTACCAAAATGTCGTTGGCCCAACTTTACTACTGTAATGTCATTATCCCAACTTTACTACCGAAATGTCGTTGGCCCAACTTTACTACTGTAATGTCATTGTCCCAATGTTACTACCCTAATGTCGTTGGCCCAACATTACCACTGTAAAGCCATTGTCCCAACTATATTACTGTCATTTTATTGTCACAACTTTACTGTTGTAATGTCATTGTCCCAACTATATTACTGCAGTAATTTGATTGTCCCAACTTTACTACTGTAATATCATTGTCCCTACTTTACTACTGTAATGTCATTGTCCCAACTTTACTACCGAAATGTCGTTGGCCCATCTTTACTACTGTAATGTCATTGTCCCAACTTTACTACCGAAATGTCGTTGGCCCAACTTTACTACTGTAATGTCATTGTCCCAACTTTACTACCGAAATGTCGTTGGCCCAACTTTACTACTGTAATGTCATTGTCCCAACGTTACTACCGAAATGTCATTGGCCTAACTTTACTACTGTAATGTCATTGTCCCAACTTTACTACCGAAATGTCGTTGGCCCAACTTTACTACTGTAATGTCATTGTCCCAACTTTACTACCGAAATGTCGTTGGCCCAAATTTACTACTGTAATGTCATTGTCCCAACTTTACAACCGAAATGTCGTTGGCCCAATTTTACTACTGTAATGTCATTGTCCCAACTTTACTACCGAAATGTCGTTGGCCCAACTTTACTACTGTAATGTCATTGTCCCAACTTTACTACCGAAATGTCATTGGCCTAACTTTACTACTGTAATGTCATTGTCCCAACTTTACTACCGAAATGTCGTTGGCCCAACTTTACTACTGTAATGTCATTGTCCCAACTTTACTACCGAAATGTCGTTGGCCCAACTTTACTACTGTAATGTCATTATCCAAACTTTACTACCGAAATGTCGTTGGCCCAACTTTACTACTGTAATGTCATTGTCCCAACTTTACTACCGAAATGTCGTTGGCCCAACTTTACTACTGTAATGTCATTGTCCCAATGTTACTACCCTAATGTCGTTGGCCCAACATTACCACTGTAATGCCATTGTCCCAACTATATTACTGTCATTTTATTGTCACAACTTTACTGTTGTAATGTCATTGTCCCAACTATATTACTGCAGTAATTTGATTGTCCCAACTTTACTACTCTAATATCATTGTCCCTACTTTACTACTGTAATGTCATTGTCCCAATGTTACTACCGAAATGTCGTTGGCCCAACTTTACTACTGTAATGTCATTGTCCCAACTTTACTACCAAAATGTCGTTGGCCCAACTTTACTACTGTAATGTCATTGTCCCAACTTTACTACCGAAATGTCATTGGCCCAACTTTACTACTGTAATGTCATTGTCCCAACTTTACTACCGAAATGTCGTTGGCCCAACTTTACTACTGTAATGTCATTGTCCCAACTTTACTACCGAAATGTCGTTGGCCCAACTTTACTACTGTAATGTCATTGTCCCAACTTTACTACCGAAATGTCGTTGGCCCAACTTTACTACTGTAATGTCATTGTCCCAATGTTACTACCCTAATGTCGTTGGCCCAACATTACCACTGTAATGCCATTGTCCCAACTATATTACTGTCATTTTATTGTCACAACTTTACTGTTGTAATGTCATTGTCCCAACTATATTACTGCACTAATTTGATTGTCCCAACTTTACTACTGTAATATCATTGTCCCTACTTTACTACTGTAACTCCTGTAGTATAATTGTCCTAATGTTGCTTTACTTCTGTAATGTCATTGTCACACATTTGATAATGTAATGGCATAGCCCAAACCTTACTCCTGTAATGTAATTGTCACAATGTTGCTCGGTAATGTCATTGTCCAGGTTGTAATTATAATGTGTCAGTGCCAACTTTACTACTGTAATTTCATGGTTCTAACTTTACTAATGAAGTGTCATTGTCCTAACTTTACTAATGAAGTGGCATTGGCCCAACTTAATTTCGATAATGTATTTCATAACTTTACTTCTGTAATGTATTTGTCCGAACTTTACAACTGTAACGTCATTGTATTACATTTTCTACGGCAACGTAATTGTCCCATTTTTATTTCTGTAATGTCATAGTTCAAACTTTACTACTGTAAGGTCATTGTTCCAAATTTGTTACTGTAATGTCATAGTCGCAACTTCACTACTGTAATGTCATTGTCCCAAATTTGCTACTGTAATGTCATTGTCCCAACTTTACCTCTATAATGTCATAGTCTCACCTTTACTACTGTAAGGTCATTTTCCAAATTTGATACTGTAATGTCATAGTCTCAACGTTACTACTGTAATGTCATTGTATCAAACTTGCTACTGTAATATCATAGTCCCAGCTTTACAACTGTAATTTCATTGTCCTAAAGTTACTACTGTAATGTCATTGTCCCAAATTTGCTACCGTAATGGCGTATTCCAAACTGTACTATTGCATTGTCATAGTCAATGTTTACTACTGTAATGTCATGGTCCCAATGTTACTACGCTAATGTCATTGGCCCAACATTATCACTGTAATACCATTGTCCCAACTATATTACTGTCATTTAATTGTCCCAACTTTACTGCAGTAATGTCATGGTCCCAACTATAATACTGCTGTAATTTCATTGTCCCCACTTTACTACTGTAATATCATTGTCCCAAATTTACTACTGTAATGTCATCGTCACAACGTTACTTCTGTAATGTCATTGTCACAACTTTACTTCTGTAATGTCATTGTCACAAATTTGATAATGTAATGTCATAGCCCCAACTTTACTGCTGTAATGTCATAGTCCTAACTTTAATACTATAATGTCGGTGACTCTACTTTACTACTGTAATCTCAATATCCTAAATCTACTAATGTAATTACAATGTCCAACTTTACCACTGTAATCTTATTGTCCCAACCTTGCTGCTGTAATGTCATAGTTCACACTTTACTACTGTAATTTCAATGTACCAACTTTACTACTTTAATTTAATTGTCTTAGCATTACTGCTGTAATATCAATGTACCAACTTCACTATTATAACGTCATTGTCACAAGTTTGCTACTGTAATGTCATTGTCACACATTTGCTACTATAATGTCATTGACCTTACTTTACTAATGTAATGTCAATGTCCAAACTATACTACTGTATTGTCATAGTCACTGATTTACTACTATATTGTCAATGTCCCAAATTTGCTACTGGAATGTCATAGTCCACACTTTACTGCTGTATTGTCATATGCACTGCTTTAATACTGTTTTGTCGTTGTCCCATTTTTACTAACGCACTGTCGTTGTCTCTACTTTACTACTGTCATGACATTGTCCCAACTCTATTACTGTCATTTCATTGTCCCAACTTTACTACTACAATGTCATTGTCCCAACTTTACTACTGTAGTTTCAATGTCTCAACTTCACCAGTGTTGTGTCAATGTCTCAACATTACTGCCATAATTTCATTGTCCCAACTTTACTACTGTTGTGTCAATGTCTCAACTTTACTAATGTTGTGTCAATGTCTCAACATTACCGCCGTAGTTTCATTGTTCCAACTTTACTAATGTAATGTCAATGTCCGAACTTTCCTACTGTAATTTGTTTGTCACACCTCATTGTACAAATTTGCATCTGCAATATCTCTGTTACAACTTTGCAACGCTAATTTCATTGTCATATCGGTAAAGCTGTAATACCATTGTCACAGCTTTACGCGGTACTATATTAGTCCCATCTTTCCAACAGTAACATAATTGTCACCACTGTGCAACGGTTATATCATTCTTGCAAAATGGTAGTATCATTTATACAGCGGTAATATCATTGCTACTACTATGCAACTGTAAAACAAAACAACAGTACAATTTCATTTTAGGAGCTTTTCAGCTTGTTATATTATTTTTGCCATTTTACAATAGTAAAATCATCGGTAGAACTTAAAATGGTACTATTTGTGTTACGAAATTACAACGGTAACATAATTAACAAAACGTTAGAACGGCAATGTCAGTGTAACAACTGTGCAACGTTAGACCGATATAATCATCGGTATAACTATTAATTTTCTAATGTTATTGTTCCAACTTTATTTCTGTCATCTCATTGTCACAACTTAGCTACTTAATGCTATGGTCCTAAATTTAGCACTGTACTGTCATTTTCCAAACTTACTTCTGTAATATCCTTGTCCGATCTTTACTTCTGTAATGGTATTTTCAAAATTTACTACTGTAAATTTACTACTGGTAAGGCTTTTAGTCGATATGATATCGTAGACCATGAATTGGTGGTAATATCATTGGTAGGTCGGCTAGACATTTTGATATCGTACATGAATTGGTGGTAATATATGTGGTATCGCCTCTTATCATTGTGATACTCTTATATCATGAATTGGTTCTAATATCAGTGATAAGGCCTCTAGTAAGTATTACATCGTAGACCATGAATTGATGGTAATATCATTGTTAAGGCCGCTAGTAATTGTAGTATTCTATATCACGAATTCTTGGAAATATCAATGGTAAGGCCGCCAATCCTTGTGATATTGTAGATCATGAAATGGTGGTTATATCAGTGGAAAAGCCATTGTGATTTAGTTTATTGTGAAACGGTGGTAATATCAAGGGTAAGGCTATGAGTCATTGTTATATGGAATATGAATAATTGGTGGTAATACCAGTAGGAAAGCCGCCAATCCATTTGATATCGTATATTATGAATTGATGTTAATATCCATCCTCACAAGTCAGGGTTTCTGTGTTCACATGTTTCCACGAAACCCTGACAAATTTAGCTTGGAAATTCCCAAGGCTAGAAGATTTTCGTATGACGTCAAACCTTCAAAATATCAACTTATGAAATTGCTTGATAGAAGCAAGTGTTTGGCAGTAGTCATTCTTACTCATTCATGATTGACGAAAACGTAACGCAACTAATAAATAACGCGATATTAACAAAATATTAACAAAATATTAACACTACTGTACAAAATACACTGTTTTTCACATGGCCTACGCAACACATCCGTTCGATTAATTTTTACAATCGACATTGTGATATCCCCTCACCAAGTCGTGAATGAAAGCGCGCTTTTGATTAGCTACATTAAGGTATGATGTAGCCAATCAAAATAGTGACCTCTAGCCCGGGAATTTCCTAGCTAAGTTTGTCAGGGTTTTGTGGACACATGTGGAAACAGAAATTCTGACTTGTGAGGATGGTTAATATCAATTGTCTAATATTTCTTGGACACATGTGGAAACAGAAATCCTGACTCGTGAGGATGGTTAATATCAATTGCCTAATTTTTCTAGTCACTTCATATTCATATAATGGTTGGCATTTTTAATATGTTTGGTAGAGTGCCTCTGATGAGTCTTGAATAGACGAAACACGCATCAGACGTATCAAAATTTAATGCCTGAAACCGAGGTGTTTTTTTATTTCAGATTGACAACTAATTTTATTATTTCTTTTCTATAAATAATGAGTATATTCAAAATATTGTATGCCCCAACGATATAATTGAAATAAGTGTGATTGAAATAAAGTTAACGAAGCGCGAATCAGCTGTACACCTTGGTTTGTGGTATAAAAAGTAGGACACTGTTGAGTTCGGTACATTAATGTTAATGATTAAGTTTAAAATTTACGGTATTTAAACTAACACTGTTGAGTTCGGTACTTTAATGTTAATGATTAAGTTAACAAAAAACGGTATTTAAACTAACGATTGATATAATTAATTTTGCAATGCATCGACAATTTTTCCAAAAAGTAGTAATGGTTTTATTTAAACATCGCACATAAAATAGTCATTATAATTTATTTTTTTTAATTATTGAATGAATAATAGTTTGGCAAGAAGTTTTGAGTTTTGAGTTAGCTCTGTAAATATATTGAAAAAAGACAAGTTAAATAGTAGCCTATCAGAGCATTACATAAAACTTTTGAAACAACAATAAAAGTTGGAACAACAAATAACGTGAAAAGTTTTTTTTGCCAAAGTTATAATGAAAAATTGCAACTGAAAACGAAATACAATTGCGAAGAGAACAAATAAATGAAAATAAGATCAGTTAGTAGGTGCAAATTTTAGATCGTTTAGTTTATCATGAATTGGTGGTAATATCAGTGGTAAGTCCACAAGACAGTGCGATATCGTAGACAATGAAATGTTGGTAATATCGTTGTGAAGGCAGCTAGTTATTGTGACATCGCATATCATAAATTGGTGGTAATATCAGTGATAAGGCCCCCAGTCATTGCGATATCATAGATCATAAATTGCTGGTAATATCATTGGTAAAGACACAAGTCATTGTGATATAATGTATCATGAGTTGGTGGTGATATTAGTGGTTAGGACTCTAGCCATTCTGATATCATATATCATGAACAAGTGGCAATGTCATTGATAAGGCCACCAGAGAGTGTGATGTCGTAGATTATGAATTGGTGGTAATATTGTTGTCAAGACCGCTAGTAATTATGATATAGTACATGTATAGCATGAATTGGTTGTAATTTCAGAGGTAAGTCCGATATACATTGCGATATTGTATATCATTGGCACTAATACCACTGGGAACGCCGCCAATCCTTGTGATATCGTGTATCATGAATTGGTTCTAATATAAGTGGTACGGCCTCTAGTCAGTATGATCTCGTATAACATGGATTGGTCGTAATATCGTTGTCAAGCCCACTAGTAATTGTAATAACCTATATCATGAATTGCATGTAATATCAGTGGTAAGACCTCCAGCCCTTGTTATGTGGCAGATCATGAAATGGTGGTATTATGAGTGGTAAAGATGCCATTCATTGTGATTTAGTTTATTGTAAGTCAGTGGTAATATCAGAGGCCAGTCATTGTGATATCGAATATAAAGAATTGGTGCAATACAGTTGCAAGGCGGCCAATTCTTGTGATGTAATATATTATGAATTGGTGTTAATACCAGTGATAAAGCCGCCAGTCATTGTAATAATATAAATTCTGTATTGGTGATAATATCAAGGTAAACGCCCTATGTGATTGCGACATCGTATATCATGAAGTGGTGGTAATATCAGCCCTACGTCCGCTAGACAGTGTGATATCGAAAATCAATTATTGGTGGCAAAATCTATGGTAACGCCTACAGTCATTGTGATATTGTATATAAAGAATTGGTTGAATTATCAGTGGAAGGTTTATCAACCGAAAGAAGTGAAATATTTACCGAAGCCAACGGCTGAGGTGAATATCACTCCTGGGGTCGATAAATCTCATGTCAACCAGATATAAAAAGTCAACAATTGTTTTATTAAATTACACGAGACCTGTGAATAAATTCATGATATTTATCTTTATTCTTTCAGATGTTTTGATCGTTTTCCAAGGCAAATTAAATCTCACCAGATATTGGACTTTTAAACAATATAACAAAATAATTTTCAACATTTTTTCAACAAATTTAATTTAAAATTTCTCTGTTATCACACGACAAAATGTATCACAAAACAAATTTAACTCTGTGAAGTCTTCTCCGTGAATTATACTTACCGGAAGGCTGGTTACTAAAATAACGATTAATCCAAGTCAGAGGCTTGTCAAACTTGATTTCTTATACAGTTCTTCATTTTCGGTACGACGTTCCGAGTAGACTTTGGCAGGTCTTCGAAAACTTCGTCGTAGATTTTTTTAACGTAAATAACTTTTAAGTTTCATTATTCTAGAATCCGTTGCTCTTCTAGTATTTTTGGCAGCTTTCTCCGTCAAAACCTTCTTTAATTGTTCCTCATTGATGGTTGCAAATAGAGATTTCTGTCCTGCCGGCTCCATCGCAGCAACTTCTGCCATTTGCAAACGTTTCTAATGACCCGAACGTAATTTCTAAAAACGCATTTGAATGGACGAAATAAAAATAACGTCTAATCAAAAGCTACGTTTTATTTTAGTGTCTCTGGGTTTTCCCTTGATCTATTTTTGGGTACACGGTGCCAGTGATATGACATTTATCCACCTCTCGAGCAAATTTGCGCGGTAGACATGAGGTTTGATAGGGAGTATGGCAAAGGATCTAACGCAATGAAAATTCTCAAATGTTCTAGTCATTTAATAACAATAATTGGTGGTAATTTCAGAGGTGAAGGCTCCAGTCATTGTAATATCGTTGAACATCAACTGGTGGTAATATCAGTAGTATGGTCTCTAGTCATTATGATATCGTAGACTACGAATTGTTAATAATTTCAATGGTAATGTCAGTGGTAAATCCTAGACAGTGTGATATCTGTCTAGGATTTGTGATATTGTATATCATGTATCTGAGCCAATATCAGTGTTAAGGCTTCTTGTCTAGGCAGTATGATATGATAGACCATGGATAGGTGTCATTATCGTGTTAATCCCTTGATAATTGTGATATAATATGCCATGAATTGGTGGTAGTGTCAGTGGTAAATCCGCTAGACATTGTGATATCGTATATTCTAAATAGGTGGTAATATCATTGGTAGCGCAGCCAATCCTTGTTACATAATTTATCATGCATTGGTGGTAATATCAATGGAAAGAACAATTGCCCTTGTGATATCTTTTACCATTAAATGATGATAATGTCAGTTGTAAGGTCGTCAGTCATTTTAATATCGTATCTCATCAACTGGGGGTAATATCAGTGGTAAGTCTGCCAGTAATTGCGACATCGTATATCATGAATTGATGGCAATATCAGGGGTAAGGTCTTTAGTCAATGTTATATCTTAGACCATGATTTTCGCTAGTCATTGTGGTACTGGATATCATGTATATCATCAGTTGGTGGCTATATCAGCGATAAGGCCCACAATCATTGTTTTATCGGTAATTTGTGTTATTTTCATTTGATGTGTGCCATCGGATAATGCTTGTCTCAGCATACTAACCGTGATATAAAAATTATCAGGCAGTTCATTACCGGGCATGCGTTAGTAATGGCGTAGGAATCTAAAAATGATTACGTCACAGAAACTAACATAATGTTCAAAAATAAAAGAAAGCAAGATAAAAGAAAACACGATATAACATCCCATATTAAAACGAACAAATAAAACAGAATATTACACATATTACACATTTTCCAATAGAAATATAAGCATTCTCGCCTTCATATCACTTGCATTTATATACCTCTTCTTGTATTATGGACCAACAGCGCCCAAGGTTTTCTTTTCACGAGTTCAAACATGACGTGCACTATTCTCTGCTTTTGTTCTCGACCACCAGAGCTACGTTTTCGCAGGTACCCTCCATTAATCATACACTTTAAATAATCTCAGCAATTCAAATTGCACAAAGGTCAACATTTAACAGCCAGTTACTGACAAATCCGGAATACTTATTCATTCACTAGAAGGACTTGCGAATAACCTACCCATGTTATTTGGGTTAATCCGACAAATAACAGAACTGTTTTGGATCATTATGGCAGAACATTTCAGAATATACAAGAACCTACAACTTATCACATACGCATTATAAATACAATTGGAATGTATAAATAAATGGTGTGTTAATCGTATCCCCCCTATCAACTGCAAGTTACTGAAAATTAAAAATAACACAGCACCAAACTGTTAACAGAAGTGATAACGATATCAAATACGAGATGTAGAAAACAACAAAAATTGAAAATGACACACCATTGGAAAATCGGTCAGAAAAGTTATCAACATATATTTGAAATAATACAGTAGGTCAAAGAGAAAAATATTAAAAACACAAAACTTGACATCCAATATTATAATTAAGATTAAAATAAAAGATTAACAAACTATTGCATAAACGATTAAAATTTACTCACCTTGTAATCTTACACGGGATCGATGAAATACACGTCCATTCATGATTGCGGCACATTCCGGTTGAATGACGCTGACGCCAAATTAACGTAGCACACCGTTTGTCACAGATCACTTCCACAGAATAGTCCATTTAAAATTGTTTTGAATAACAGATTGATTCTGTATTAGAAATATATTCTTGGCTATACATTACCGATGAACAAAATATAAGGCAAATGGTTTTGGTAGGGGCTTTCTCACAGTGATATCTCAGGTTCGCCCTAACGGGCTCACTTCAGAAACACTGTGAGAAAGCCACTACCAAAAAACCAATTGCCTTATATTCTGCATATATCGTATCTCTGAAATGGTGGTAATATCAGTCGTAAAGCCGCCAGTCATTGTAATATCGTAAATCATGTATTGGCGGTAATACCAGTGGTAAGGCCGCCAGTCACAGTTATATCGTATCTCATGAAACGGTGTTAATATCAGTGGTAAGGTCTCTAGTCAGTACTATATCGGAGACCAAGAATTGGTGGTAATGCCTTTCTTGAGGACGCTAGCAATTATACTATCGTATATAATGTATGGTGGTAATATCAGTGATAAGGCCGCCAGTCATTGTAATATATTATGAATTGGTTTTTGTATCAGTAGTAAGTCCGCTAGACCGTGTGATGTCGTATATTATGAATTGGTGGTAAGATCAATGTTTGACCTCTAAAATATAAACATGACCATGCAGGATGTCAACAATAAAACAAAATAGAAGTTCCAGTGTTTATCGTAAATTTCATGAATCAAGTCGACATAACTGTTATAAATTGTCATTTAAAATATATCATTCCTGAAGACCTTTAAGGTGTCAACAGTTTGGTCATGGCTTCACTCGTGTATTTTTATGGCGAAGACGAAGCACACAATCAAACGTTAAAAGATAAACTTGAAATGTGAACTTGTGACCTTTTTAAAGACCAATAACAAAGAATAGTGAAGATCCTGTAGCAATATGTGTGATAGATACTGAGATACTCCTATTTACAAAAAATGTCATCGGTGCAGTGGAGATAGTGTCAATCAAAATGTATGACAACTCAATGCCTTAACGATATCTTCATTTTGTTCAAGCTTTCTTCTTTGTATAAATTACGCTACGCTGAAGATCTATATACAAATTATAATGTTCCCTGAACCTTTGTCTTTGTGAGCGTATTCAAGATCGAGGACTAACTTTGAAACCCAAAGTCTCTACCACCTCAAATTCATCAAATACATCTGTCAAAAAGATTGGCATCAACGATGGGAACCTAATTCTGTAAGGAATCGTTAAAACCAAGTTAAAACAACCCTTATGGTGACATATATTACTTTTTTAACATTTATCTGAACCAACATTTCTTGTGACAGAGGGAATGACTACGTAAAGAATTTTATTTATGAATAGTGTTCAACGCCACTTTCAGCAATTTATACTGGCAAACATCAATTTTGACGGAAATTGAATAATGATCAACAGAATATTAATAAATTGACTTTGCACTAATAATGTAAAAAACATTTATCCCCAAGAATAGAGATTATTTTCTGAAAATGACAAATAATACATATACGCGTTATTGGTGGATAAGATTGTTGCCTAATATCGTAGACAATAAACAGTTATATAATTTCATAATTTTAATATTGTGACGAAAACAATGTCATTGTATAGTGCAGAACGTCGCATAAAAATATTAATAATGGAGCTAATTATAAAGCGTTCATGTTTAGCTCAACAATAGCACCACAAAGTACAAACATGTAAAAGGAAGTACCCATTATAAAATGAACCCTTAACTACAAACACCTTTTTAAAAATGAAATATCAGAAATATATATGTAATTAATTTTTGTTATTTTAATTTACGAATTATTTCGTCACTAACTCGAAATGTGGTCCCTTACACGCCAATTAGGTCTTTACAGCTTACTGGACAGAAAAAAAACTTAGCACAATGGTTTCATGTCAACTTAATTTGTTTGTAACACTATGAACAATACTACATAAGCAATATATTCCCACACTTGCAAAACATCGTATGATAAACCATAGTTCAAGTAATATTTTATGCGTTTTAAAAATGTATGTTATAGTATGTCAGCGGGGCAACAATTGTTATAAACCTAGTAGTTTGTAAAGATGAAGTGACAATTTGTCGTCTACATTATCATCACATACCGTATAATTTATGTTTTATTGAATTAAAATTAAAATAGTTTTCATTTCCAAAAGACCGTGAAGCCTTATAGCGCTAAATTATGTTAATATTCAGTCAAGTCTGATGTCTGCGTGATTAATAAATATTCATATGGCGTTTTAGAATGACATCTTCAGTTAAAATATAATAAAATAACAAAATTAATGTAGAAGATTTGAAGTACAAATGGTAAAGATTTCTTAAATCTATAACACACAAGGGCCACCTTGGTATTTGCATTAAGGTGTTTATTTATAAAAGCAAAGATGAATGAGAAAATTAAATTAAACTGTTAATATGTGTTTTTCATTTTGACATCATAAACATTTTAGGTCGTTATTCTTTAAATCGTTTAAAAAGTACAGTTAAGATTTAGACGTCAAATTAAATACATCAATATTAATTCCAATCTGAAATATTTAGATTTGAGCATCAACCGTATTCGCAACTTCTGCTTTGCAATGAGCCATGAAAACCCATGTATATCATATCACGAATAATAAACTCTGAATTTGAATCCACAGAAGATAAATAATATGGAAACTGACCAAACAATCAAGAGCCGAAGGTAAGGGATACTTATAAAAAGCAATTACAAAGCAAAACAAAAAACAAAAGCACAATAGAAGAAAGTGACCCAACCCGAATACAAGCAATGGGTGCACCCAGGAGATCTGGTAAGGTCGACAGTCGTTGTGATATAGTAGCTTCTGAATTGTTGGTAACATCATTGGTAAAGTCGCCAGTAAATATACTGATATTACGACCAATTCATGATGTCTTATAACATGAATTTGTGGTAAAGTGATAAGGCCGCCATTCATTGAGATATCGTATATCATGGATTGGTGGTAATATCAGTGGTAAAGCCTCCATTCATTGTGATATCGTAAAACATGAATTGGTGGTAATATCAGTGGTAAGGCCGCGAGTCCTTGTAATATCGAATGTCTTGAATTGGTGGCAATATCAGTGATAATGCGGCATCATGAATTGGTCGTAATATCAAAGGTAACACCACCATTCATTGCGATATCGTATATCGTGAGGTGGTGATGATATCAGTTTGTATATTATACAAGTAATTACATTTTATGAGGTTGACATGAAGATTTATCAACCTGAAGAAGTGAAATATTTGCCGAAGCAAACGGCTGAGGTGAATATCAATTCTGGGTTTGATAAATCTCATAGCAGCCAGATATAAAAAAGTCAACAATTGTTTTATTAAATTACTAAAAACCTGTGAATAATTTCATGATATTTCCAAATGTCCTTTCAGATGTTTTGATCATTGTCCAAGTCAAATTAAATCTCACCAGATATTGGACTTTTAAACATGTTAAAGTAAACAAGATTAAAAATTTTCAACATTTCTTCAACAAATTTAATTTAAAATTTCACTTTATCACATTAATACAATGTAGCACACAACAAATTTAACTCTGTGACGTCTTCTTAGTTAATTATATCTTTACCGGAAGGCTGGTTAATTAAATAACGATTAGTTCTATGTCGGAGGCTTTTCAAACTTGATTTCTTATACAGTTCTTCATTTTACGTACGGAGTATTTTTTTTCAAAATAGCATCGAGTTTTTAATTTGGCAGGTCCTCGAATTCTTCGTCGTAGATTTTTTCACGTAAATAACTTTTAAATGTCCTAATTCTAGAATCCGTTGAGCTAATAGTATTTTGGCAGCTTTCACCGTCAAAACCTTCTTTAATTATTCATAATTGATGGTTGGAAATCGAGATTTCTGTCCTGCCGGCTCCATCGCAGCAACTTCTGCCATTTGTAAACGTTTCTAATGACCCAAAATTAATTTGTAAGAACGCATTTGATTGGACGAAATAAAAATAACGTACAATCAAAAGCTACGTTTTATTTAGTGTATCTGTGTTTTCCATTGATCTATTTTAGGGTACACGGTGCCAGTTATATGACATTTATCCTACTCTCGGGGTAGACATAAGGTTTGATCGGGAACATCGGCAAATAATCTAAACCAATGAAAATGCTCAAATTTTCTAGTCATTTAATAACATTAATTGGTGGTAATATCAGTGGTGAAGGCGCCAGTCATTTTGATATCGTTGAACATCAGCTGGTGGTAATATCAGTGGTATGGTCTCTAGTCATTATGATATCGTAGACTACGAATTGTTGGTAATTTCAATGGTAAAGTAGCCAGTCATTGTGATATCGCTTACCAGGAATTGGTGGTAATATCGTTGTCAAGGCGGCGAGAAATTGTGATATCGTATATCATTAGTTGCTGGTAATGTCAGTGGTAAATCCTAGACAGTGTGAATGTGTATATCATGTATTGGAGGCAATATCAGTGTTCAGGCTTCAAGTCTAGATATACCATGTATTGGTGTTAATATCGTGTTAATGCCCTAGTAATTGTCATATAATATGGCATGAATTGGTGGTAGTGTCAGTGGTAATCCCGCTAGACATTGTGATATCGTATATCATAAATAACTGGTAATATTATCAGTAGTAACGCAGCCAATCCTTGATACATAATATATCATGCATTGGTGGTAATATCAATGGAATGGAAAACTGTCCTTGTGATATCGTAGAACATAAAATGATGATAATATTGTGGTAAGGTCGTCAGTCATCGTAGTATCGTATCTCATCAACTGGGGGTAATATCATTGGTAAGGCAGCCTATAATTGTGCTTTGGTTTATCGTGAATTGGTGGTAATATAATTAGTAAGTCCACCAGTAATTGTGATATCGTATATCATGAATTGATGGCAATATCAGTAGTAAGGTCTCTAGTAAATATTTACCAGTTATGGACTTTTTACGAGGTCAATACATTCAATATATTCCTAACAGGTCCATATATAATGTATTGACAGAGTCAAAAGTCCATCATTTATATATTACATATGTAGACATATTATAGTCTTTTTAGGGTTGGTGCAAGGGTTGAGTTATTTTTTTCACGATTTTGTTATGTACATATATCCGGATCTAAATTTAGTAACATAGCGTCAATATGGGTAAAAATAGAATCATAGCGTCAATATACCAAACAAGGCAAGGTTTTGATTTCAAAGTAAAGAAATACAATAAATATCCTTAAAACCACGTGACTAAAAATTCCAATGAAAATGTAAGAATCATAAACCATATGTAAAATTACATGGTAGACCATGAGTTGGTAGTAATATCGGTAAATGCAGTTGTCGGTTTGGAAAACCGACAATGTTGTGCTCTTATATAATTCATTTGTAAACGCCAAATTGACGAAGGTATTTTTTATTGTTAATTTATCAATGCGTACCATATTTGTGTTATGCAATACAAAAGGCTTTACCAGTGTTCTTCGTTTGATGTATTATTTGTAATCTTCTCAATTTAACTCCAAACACATCAAAGATCTTTCATCTCCTTCAAAATTAGGTATGTCTTTTTAGTTTTTGCCAGAGGTTTATACCGCTGTAGGATAAATAATATAGTGCAATGCTTACAGTCAAGTCATGGTTGTGCTTATCGTTATTTTATGGGCGTCTTGGTAAATATTATTTGGTGGTTATGCACTCATATCAGCTAAATGTATGTTGCTGATCTAATATATTTGTTTGATCCATAGTTTATGTGTCTGTTGGATGGCTTTGCTATTATGTTCCTACATTGAACTCTTTTCATTACGATTTGGTTATGTTACTCTACAAACAATAACTTTAAAACAGCTAGTTAATAAGAGACATTTTTAAACGTTGCCACAATGTGAACATTCAACTAATCATTCATTAATTAATCATTCGTTAATCATTCATTGCACTATACATGCAAGGCAAGAAAAACATAAATTGAATGAAAATGAAATAGTATCTGTACTGAATAAGTCTACTTTATCTTTCTAGTATAATGTTAATATCTGAATCAATGAATAATTTCATGAGTCAATATACTTTGCAATACATCAATCTATATCTAAGAAAACTTCTATAATATCGGAAATAAAGGATTGTTAGGTTAAAATGCAGAATGCCCGATTGTTGTCCACAGTCGGTAACATATTTTGCGACTTCTACGTACCAAAGTGCTGGCTTATTGAAAGCGCTGTAAAAGGCTACATTTTCCGTCAAGCTAGTTCAAGCCTAAAACTGGTCGATTTCCTAATGTTTATTGTTTGTTAATGTATTTTCGTCCTCAATATACTTCAAATAGACTATTGCAGGCTGCACATGTAAAAAAATTCAATCACTGATATTAAAATATTACTTTTTGATAATTCAAAGTTTAATGACGACCTCTAAATTTAGAATGCAATTATTAATTGATTTATATTGCCATCAGATGCCTGTTCGGTAACCGTAAAATTAATAATTGAACAGACCATAATTGATGGTTTTTGCAGTTTTTTTAAATTTGTTAAAACAACCACCTGCTTGGTCATAAGGCGTGACATTAAAAAAGAATCTTATAACTATCAAACGCATTCAAATATTAGATCGAATATACAGAGTTACCTAATCGATAGCTACGAGTTATAATGTATAAAGGTATGGAAAATAAATCGAAACGAATTTAACTTCAACGGGATCTGCTTTACAGGTAATACATTGTAAAAACACATCTGACACTTTTAATCTACTCATTCCAGGACGTATCCCGTGTAGATGTGTTGTTATATGTGTAATGTGGATTAACAGGTTGTAATGATTCGAAGTTAAATTCAATAAGAAGATTAATATGTAAGTATCGTTTCATTATAAGTATGTTTTAAGACAATTATTTTTGCGCTGCTTTGATTCGCAGTAAGAAATAATGGAAAAATATCAAGTAAACCTATTGACAATCAAAACAATATACAACAGAAAACCATAAACACAAAAAAGAAAGTGATTAACTCGAACCAATAAAAATAATGGGTGCACTCAGGCGTTTTTCACGAGTTAGCAGGCTCTAGTTATAAGAGGATTTTACAGCTTCTATTCTACTTGGTTAAATTATGGTACTTGGCATGCAATCTTATTTAATTAGTTATACTTTGACCTTTGAGAAGTTTTCAACAAATGTGGTTTGAGATAAAATCTATAGCAAACTATTCCAACTACACCTGCATATCGAGTACACATCGTCCAATTGAAGAGGCACTCAAGAACTTGTATTTCACATCCACATTTTTCTTTATAAAGGGTGTCTGCTGACAGAAAAGCTACCTAAATCTTTTGATGTTATCGCGTCAGAAGTTCTATGGTCGTCTCCATGATTGAAACGCAATGGAAAGTGAATATCTTATATACGATCGGACATTTTGCTGAGTCATTTGTCTCAAGTGCTTAAATAGAGTCTGCTTCCTCTTCCAATAACATTGAGTACACCCACTGTTTTAACTGATTCGAGTAACTCCCTTTCTTTTTTGTTTTCGGTTTTTGCTTTATGTTGTATGTTTGTCTATATTCAGATTTGAGATTGTCTTTGACTTTTGGGTTTCGGTCGTTATACTTGCTATTTTTCGATTATTACTTTACGAGTCAACACAATGCTAACATAATGTAAAAATCCTTAATAATGAAACCGTACTTACATATTAATCTGCTGTTTTAATTCAACTTCGAATAATTACAACCTGTTAATCCACATTACACACTAAAATAACACATCTTCACGGACACGTTCTGGTATGACTACATTAAAAGTCAGATGTGTTTTACAATTTATTGACCCGTAAATTATATCATGTTAATGCTGCATTATATATGTATATTAAAAAAGCTCTTTGCACTTAAAAGATATTTTTCACTTCTGTCCATTGTTGTTAATCAAAAATTACATTTTGCATATAGTGTTTATCGAGCGCGACATACGTGTTACTTTACAGACGGTCGCATTATGCATAGAAGATAATGAGATGTGGAATACCTGTTCCTTTGTACATGTATACAATACATGCTAGTGTTTACTGTAGGTTATGCAACATCAAGTTAAATTTAATCTGGGGGATGGATACAACACAGAGGCACATATATTGCAGCCAATATCGACACATCTCTTATAACACCAGTAAGTTAATATCTAACGCTTTTTCAATGTCCCACTGTGCTGTTTTGCACTTCATGGTACATTAAAAATCCTAAATAAAACCAAGGATTTTCACGCATAACTTTGTGTTGTCCTGGTATATATAACTGAACCTCTACATGTATTGGGTTTCTTGTTCTCTCCTCGAAAGTATACATGGAATAGAGAATGTGCTGCTCGACGTTCATTAAACCTTGTGACAGATAGTACAGAACTCTGTTTTTATACTGCTCTTCGAATGTTGTCAATACTTCCGGTTTTCCCAGAAACAAACCCCCACCTATCCAATTCTTGTTTTCTAAAATTATTGACCTGGCAGAAATGTCCTTAAGATTAGAATCATAAACACGCGTGACACCAACTTTCGTTTTATCAAAATCTTCTGGTATCTCTAAAAAAAATGCGATATTACGACCTACAATATCCCGAAAATATCCCAAGTCGATCCAACAATAATAATCAGTATGAAAATAATTTGATTTAATTGCTTTGACAACTAGAGGTAGCTTTGAGTGTGTCATACTTGCATATTCCGGTAAATATGTGTTAGGATAATGCTTTGGATATCCGGGATTTGAGTACAGTTTCTCGATTTGAGATTTTATTTGAAAAGGCCACAATTGTTCTCTTTTAAAGATAATAACTTTTGTAGTAATCGTTGAATTCCGTCTTAAATTTGTAACGTGTTCTGCAAATTTGTCAGAATCTGTGTAAATTACTAGCGGATTTTTCAAATATTTATAGACTTCCATCCATACTTTGTAGTAGTCCGTTGTCCTCATGTTTGAAAAAGATCCTTTTGGAATTGTTCCTAAATCAAAAAATGCTGTCACTACGGTAAGACTTCTGTTTGTATTTTTCCAATAGTCTTGGTATTCACGATTATATTCGATTGGTGTTAAAGCGTATCGGTTTCGGATTAAACCTGGCAGCCAAAACAACAAAACACAACAAAATCCCAAAACTAAACCAGGAGTTTTGATTTTCATTGTCAGCTATCAGTTGTCATCAATCACTCTAACATGCTCTAAAAATATTATTATGCAAAGAATTAAGATTACATTGCAAAACCAAGTAAATTATTTGTGTCAGTTTCTGCTTCTGCTGATGTATGCCTATTCATAATATAATAAATAGATAAATATTTCGGTAGTATTCAATTCTAGAGCAAATTGTCAACTGCAGAAAAAAAACTTTGCTAATTATCTAAACCGTCTTAACGCTAAAGACACATTGGTTGTGACAGCAAAAAGTCTTATAAGATATAAAACGAGCTAAAAGCAATACAAAAACTACTAATACAGAACCAAATGACACATAATGACACGCATAGAACACAACAACACGAAACAGTACCCAGCGACAAGAACTCTCAAGAAAATGAGAGTAAATTTAGGGGCTCCGAAAAAAGTACAGTCTCTGCCTGTCTGTAGCAACACATTAGTCGTACCAGTCATACCAGGTTAGTCAAATTTATGATGATCAATCTGTATTAGAGTGCTTGATACTTTAATTTAATGGAGACGAGTTTCACAATGTATCTCATACATAAAGTGTACAACTTTTTTGTTGTATTAAAGTCACTCATCGGATATGTTAGCAATACCTGCCATAAAATAGACACATCTTCGCAGTTAAAATTCTTTAAGTGATTCAGTTTTGATATAATTTATTAATCTTTTTTTTATTTGACATGCATACAATCCGTATCAAAAGTAATCCTGAAATCTGCCAATATTTACCTACAGACATATTTTAGATTGATGACAATTGTCATAATTATAAAACAACTTAGATCAATACAACTCACCTTAAGAGATACCATCGACAACAACGCTACGTGTTATCAATGCAATTAAACACAATAGCAAAAAGTGCTCATGCGATGAAATACGGAATGGTTTTATTAAGTTAACTTAAACTTTTGAATAATAAATAATATTCAACAAAATACATATTTGATCTTTCTAATGTTTATTCGTCTCATATTTTATAAAATATTCATTCCACCAGGAGAAAAGTTTTGACAAGCGACAATAATCCACAGGCAAAAGTTGCACTGCACGTGTACTAATTTAATCGAATTTTAAACTAAATTTAAACTAGTAGTAAATTTAATGTTAAAACAATTAACGATAGTTAATCTGTAGTTCAAATGTATGACTAGTTTACCGATTTCATTAACTTAAACACCTAACTTACTGTTAAGAAAATTTCAAGTTTACTAGATGTCAAACTATGGTTAGTATGAAATTTACTGCTTAAGGGGATGCAAGACACTTACACTGAACATAATTTGTCAATGAATTTTCTTTAAATTCGCCAAATAGGTAGTTTTTTTATACAAGTTATCATAATTCAAAATAAAAAATAAGGATTTCCGAGCTTATTTTCGAGGGTTTGAGCACTGAAATTTTAAATTTTCATATAGATTATACAGAGAAGAGCATGAAAAGGCACTAAAATAAAAGATTACAAAAATTTTATCCAATGAAGTTTCTGAATTTTTTATATAATGTCAATCAATTGGTATACATTTTAGTGAAAGAAAAATAAGGGTCTCTGAGTTAAATGTTTGTCAATTGGGTAAAAATTAGTCAAAGAGTGCTAAAAAATCATATTTTTTGGTCAAAATTACCTCCCTTGTTAAAAATTTCATTTTCATTATTTTTGCCAATACCAAACTCATTTAAACGAAAACTGTTGATTTCAGCCATTACTAAATTGAAGTAATAATATAGATGCAAGACTTCCATTATTATTTTACATTTTATTAAAATAAAGAATAATGAAGGAAATTATTATTAAATTTACCATGAATGTTTTATCTAAAGTTATGTTCCTTCGGTGTTACAATAAACGAGCAGTTTCGTGTTATAATAATGTAATAACTAACCAATGGTACAAACAATTTCGTAAACTTACGTTATGTGTACATTTACCATTTTTGTCAGAATATACTTGCTGGTACAAAAAAAAACCAAATGCTTCTGGATTGTGTTATTTAAATTAACATTTTCATGCCATGGGATAATTTCTGTGAATTCAGGACCACATACAAATTTTCAACAATATATTGTATATTGCATTCACTCACAAAAAGCTGTACGTTCTTATAAAGACGTGCATGTTAAACTCTCTAGTCTCTTAGGCTTGTGCAAAAAAGATGTATTTTTCAATACAAAAGTTTGATGCAGTTTGATTCTGAAAACAATAAAACTGTATATTTATGTATTAAAGCCATACGCGTACACGTTATATTTTAATTTTTGTGCAGGTCTACCATGTTCACTACCACCACAACATACTTTAAGTGCAAGTAAAGGCTGTAGCTGTATTACAGGAATATAATATGGAGAACCAGTTGTAGTTATTAAATAATATAGTGAATAAAGTAATTTCCCTCCTGCCTTGTCCAAATGCATAAAAGTAAAAAGCCAATGATAGATGTAAGGAAAAATTATGTTTTAAAGGTCAAAGTAATTCTTTCATATTAACCTTTCTTTTCCACTATCTTATTTTTGGTATGAAAGAATACCATTTTATTGTAAATTAAAAAAAAAAAACCAAGTACATATACACATTATGTGTTTAATTGAGGATTCGTAAGACATACTAGTACTATGTATTGAACTTTCCCCAGGTTTCCATTCAGTGGACAGAAGTTTGTTTTAGACCCATTCTACTTTACTAGTTTAATCATACTTGTTTTATTCACACATTTCTTCTTATTATTTCCCTTAATAATGGTGTGGCAATTCACAAAAATGGCATTTATTGTCTGTTTGCATGACTCATGCATGGGGCATTTACATTTGTACAGCGAACTATAAAGTGCTTTCATTTCTTCCCTCCCAAAAAAAAGACTAGTTGTGTACAGGGATTTCAGAGTGGACAGGTACTCTTACCCGCCCAAGGTCATTAAGTACCAGCAGCTGAAATTAGTGAACCCGCAAACAATAATTCATAAAAATATCAAGTCCGAAACGTTTTGGTACCTTCGACATTTTGGAAAGTACCTCCTGGTATTAAAAACTTCGAAACCTTTGTCAGTGTTGCTACATGTAGTTTGTAGCTTTGTATACATGCTATAAGCATTATATCAGTATAAACAGTGTTAAACACAGCACTGACTGATTGAAAAAGGATTAATGACACTGAGTGATCTGTTACAAATACTAGTTCATTTGTCATGTGTGTCTACAATCATGGATCTGGCATTGCTTTCATAATCTTGTCCCAATCAGTTTGATCCGAAATCGATAATTGAATTAGATCAATCTGTTTATTTAGAGATAGATGCGTTTCTGTAAATATAAAAATTACAGGAATATTATGGTATACTTTCATTCGTGGATAAATTACTGTTTTTAAAAAACAATTACCTCGCTGTTACAAAATAGAGCATTTCTGAAATCTTTTATTTATATATAATTATTAAAATTAGAAAAAAAGAATAGAAGATACCAATTAGTATTCAGGAAACGATACGTCTAGGAAATACAAAACCTAGTTTAAAGAAGAGTAGAGAGCGACAAAACTAACAGAAACACGCACACAAACCCCACCAAGAACATGGGGCGAGGCCAGGTACTCTGGAGGGTAAGCAATTACTGCTCTACGTATAGCACCTCCGTATCACTCAGGTTAAAATCTGGTGAAAAATGTATATAGTTAAAAATGCTATTCAATTTAACATTTAAACATCTCTGTAATATATATATTGTTTTAAGATTCATATTAATTAAAAGTATTTATCACTTATTATTGTTCTGGTTATTTTTCAGGGACGATGTTTCAAACCTTTGGTTGAAATACACAGGCTTGAACAGAGATGACTGCTGTCAACTATGTTTAAAAACATTCAACTAATGTGGTGAAAATCAGCTGTAAATTTATTCACTAATGTTAATAATCACTGCTGAATTGCACATGTGTGAATTTGAAAAAAGAACCATTAGCACATTTTTGTCCTTGAAGTAGCTTATTGTCTTCCTGGATATTGTGCATAATTAAGCTTACACTGATTGGCGTAATTTTAATAGCAGTTAGAAACCTATATTAATACTACTATGTAAACAACAGTTTTGAACTATAGAACATAATCTATTTAAATCAGTCCTGCAAGACTAAAAAAATCAGCTTTTTTGAACTAGACTGATTAAGTTCTATATTTCATATTTTCTCTTGCCAAATAACATTTCATTAAAAAGTTGTGAGTATATGGAACAAAATATTAGTTGTACCTGTAATAAGGTGGATCATTCTCTGAATTTTAATTTAAATTGTCACAGACACAGAACATTTGATTGATGGCTAAACTAACATGGTGAGAGAGAAGAGAAGTAGGTGTCTGGTCAGTGTGGAATTGATGGATCCAATTGAAGGCAGGTTATGTGAGTGCTTTTTATGTGAAGACCAGAAGAGACTATATATTGATTACAGGAAGGCACGAAATAAGATACATTTAAGTATGCAGTGCATTATTTTTGTTCTTGCCATAATACAGATAATTGCTTCCGTGGTATGAAAACCCAAACCTTACAGCAAGGAAACTTGCTATCCTTGTTAATTCAAGTTGCGAGTTGAGCACACCCTGCCTGGATTAAAACTATAACCTTAGTAATTGAAAGGCACATGATCAATATATCAGACAACTAGCTTACATAGCTACTGTATTGTTTAGTACCCATCTGAGTTTATTTAACAGGATGTCAAATACTGGAAGCTCAATCTTCAAATTAGGATATAGTGTCAAAATGAGTATTCAGCAAGCAAGCACAATACAGCCTACCACTTACAAGGAAGACGGGGGTGTGGGCTATTTTTTTTTACAGAACTTTAACTTTCCTATTAGGTTAATATTGATACGAAGGATCAGAAAACTATTCTCTGGTTACAATCTTTTTTTTTGGTGCAGATGAACAACTCAATTGTAATCAACACAAAAAGAAATGAACATCTATACAGAAAAATCACATGGAAACTAACCAAAAAATGTTTTTGTTTGTATGATGATTAACGCCACTTTCAGCAATTTTTCAGCTATGTCATGGCGTCAGGTAGGAAGACTGGCAATCCTTGTCAATTAAGATTGGAGTCGAGAACACCCTGCCCGCAGTGAGACTCGAACCCGCAACCTCAGCGTTGACAGACCACGTGATCAATAGTAGACGAACTTCCTTAACCACTCGGCCACCGAATCTCCATTCAGACAAACTTGTAAAACACAAAACAAAAAAACAACAAAAACTTGATTAACTGGAAGCCAATAAAAGCCAAGGGTGCATGGGACGTGCGAACTGTTCAATGCATGGCACATATTTTTCTGAATAAAAATATATTTATTCATGTCTGTTTTACATCTAAAAGTATATTATATCGGTGGAACATGAAATATTGCTAGGGTCTCCATCATTGATTGAATCTTCCATCCCCAGCTGAGGCAACATTTCATGGTCTATTGTTACAGTATAGTATTACCTCGTTCTTAATTTAGATCTTCTATATCTTTCATTTTATTTTTAGGCTTGGTAGCGTTCTGATCTACACCTTGAAATAGAAAAAAATCTTAGAATTAAAATATTTTTGTAAATTTCTAGTCAGTAAATTTAGACAATGACTTTATCACTGTTAGAATCAATGATTTTCCTGTCACCACCGAAGTGTGACTACTGGGCTGGTGATACCCTCGGGGACTAACAGTCCACCAGCAGAGGCATCGACCCAGTGGTTGCAAATAAAATGTCGTCAAAAATGCCAAGGTTAACAAAAAAATTTCCCAACGCCAGACGCGCGTTTCGTCAAATCAAGACTCATCAGTGGCGCTCAAACCCAAACAATATGTAAAAATCCATATGATTAAGATGTTGTAGAGCTTTTATCACCTAAATTCCAAAACGTTATATCGAATCCGGCTAAGTCTATCTACACCTTGAAATAGAAAAAAAATCTTAGAATTAAAATATTTTTTGAAATTTCTAGTCAGTAAACTTAGACAATGACTTTATCACTGTTAGAATCAATGATTTTCCTGTCAGCACGGAAGTGTGACTACTGGGCTGGTGATACCCTCGGGGACTAACAGTCCACCAGCAGAGGCATCGACCCAGTGGTTGCAAATAAAATGTCAAAAAGCCAAGGTTAACAAAAAATGTTCCCAACGCCAGACGCGCGTTTCGTCAAATCAAGACTCATCAGTGGCGCTCAAACCCAAACAATATGTAAAAATCCATATGATTAAGATGTTGAAGAGTTTTTATCACCAAAATTCCAAAACGTTATATCAAATCCGGCTAAGTCTATCTACACCTTGAAATAGAAAAAAATCTTAGAATTAAAATATTTTTTGAAATTTCTAGTCAGTAAATTTAGACAATGACTTTATCACTGTTAGAATCAATGATTTTCCTGTCAGCACCGAAGTGTGACTACTGGGCTGGTGATACCCTCGGGGACTAACAATCCACCAGCAGGGGCATCGACCCAGTGGTTGCAAATAAAATGTCGTTAAAAATGCCAAGGTTAACAAAAAAATTTCCCAACGCAAGACGCGCGTTTCGTCTAATCAAGACTCATCAGTGGCGCTCAAACCCAAACAATATGTAAAAATCCATATGATTAAGATGTTGTAGAGCTTTTATCACCAAAATTCCAAAACGTGATATCAAATCCGGCTAAGTCTATCAACACCTTGAAATAGAAAAAAATCTTAGAATTAAATATTTTTTGAAATTTCTAGTCAGTAAATTTAGACAATGACTTTATCACTGTTAGAATCAATGATTTTCCTGTCACCACCGAAGTGTGACTAATGGGCTGGTGATACCCTCGGGGACTAACAGTCCACCAGCAGATGCATCGACCCAGTGGTTGCAAATAAAATGTCGTCACAAATGCCAAGGTTAACAAACAATTTTCCCCAAGCAAGACGCGCGTTTCGTCTAATCAAGACTCATCAGTGGCGCTCAAATCCAAACAATATGTAAAAATCCATATGATTAAGATGTTGTAGAGCTTTTATCACCAAAATTCCAAAACGTTATATCAAATCCGGCTAAGTCTATCTACACCTTGAAATAGAAAAAAATCTTAGAATTAAAATATTTTTTAAAATTTCTAGTCTGTAAATTTAGACAATGACTTTATCACTGTTAGAATCAATGATTTTCCCTGTCAGCACCGAAGTGTGACTACTGGGCTGATGACACCCTCGGGGACTAACAGTCCACCAGCAGAGGCATCGACCCAGTGGTTGCAAATAAAATGTCGTCAAAAATGCCAAGGTTAACAAAAAATTTTCCCAACGCCAGACGCGCGTTTCGTCTAATCAAGACTCATCAGTGGCGCTCAAACCCAAACAATATGTAAAAATCCATATGATTAAGATGTTGTAGAGCTTTTATCACCAAAATTCCAAAACGTGATATCAAATCCGGCTAAGTCTATCAACACCTTGAAATAGAAAAAAATCTTAGAATTAAAATATTTTTTGAAATTTCTAGTCAGTAAATTTAGACAATGACTTTATCACTGTTAGAATCAATGATTTTCCTGTCACCACCGAAGTGTGACTACTGGGCTGGTGATACCCTCGGGGACTAACAGTCCACCAGCAGATGCATCGACCCAGTGGTTGCAAATAAAATGTCGTCAAAAATGCCAAGGTTAACAAACAATTTTCCACACGCAAGACGCGCGTTTCGTCTAATCAAGACTCATCAGTGGCGCTCAAATCCAAACAATATGTAAAAATCCATATGATTAAGATGTTGTAGAGCTTTTATCACCAAAATTCCAAAACGTTATATCAAATCCGGCTAAGTCTATGTACACCTTGACATAGAAAAAAATCTTAGAATTAAAATATTTTTTTAAATTTCTAGTCAGTAAATTTAGACAATGACTTTATCACTATTAGAATCAATGATTTTCCTGTCAGCACCGAAGTGTGACTACTGGGCTGATGACACCCTCGGGGACTAACAGTCCACCAGCAGAGGCATCGACCCAGTGGTTGCAAATAAAATGTCGTCAAAAATGCCAAGGTTAACAAAAAATTTTCCCAACGCCAGACGCGCGTTTCGTCTAATCAAGACTCATCAGTGGCGCTCAAACCCAAACAATATGTAAAAATCCATATGATTAAGATGTTGTAGAGCTTTTATCACCAAAATTCCAAAACGTGATATCAAATCCGGCTAAGTCTATCAACACCTTGAAATAGAAAAAAATCTTAGAATTAAGATATTTTTTGAAATTTCTAGTCAGTAAATTTAGACAATGACTTTATCACTGTTAGAATCAATGATTTTCCTGTCACCACCGAAGTGTGACTACTGGGCTGGTGATACCCTCGGGGACTAACATTGCACCAGCAGATGCATCGACCCAGTGGTTGCAAATGAAATGTCAAAAAGCCAAGGTAAACAAAAAATGTTCCCAACGCCAGACGCGCGTTTCGTCAAATCAAGACTCATCAGTGGCGATCAAACCCAAACAATATGTAAAAATCCATATGATTAAGATGTTGAAGAGTTTTTATCACCAAAATTCCAAAACCATATATCAAATCCGGCTAAGTCTATCTACACCTTGAAATAGAAAAAAATCTTAGAATTAAAATATTTTTTGAAATTTCTAGTCAGTAAATTTAGACAATGACTTTATCACTGTTAGAATCAATGATTTTCCTGTCAGCACCGAAGTGTGACTACTGGGCTGGTGATACCCTCGGGGACTAACAGTCCTCCAGCAGGGGCATCGACCCAGTGGTTGCAAATAAAATGTCGTTAAAAATGCCAAGGTTAACAAAAAAATTTCCCAACACCAGACGCGCGTTTCGTCTAATCAAGACTGATCAGTGGCGCTCAAACCCAAACAATATGTAAAAATCCATATAATTAAGATGTTGTAGAGCTTTTATCACCTAAATTCCAAAACGTTATATCGAATCCGGCTAAGTCTATCTACACCTTGAAATAGAAAAAAAATCTTAGAATTAAAATATTTTTTGAAATTTCTAGTCAGTAAACTTAGACAATGACTTTATCACTGTTAGAATCAATGATTTTCCTGTCAGCACGGAAGTGTGACTACTGGGCTGGTGATACCCTCGGGGACTAACAGTCCACCAGCAGAGGCATCGACCCAGTGGTTGCAAATAAAATGTCAAAAAGCCAAGGTTAACAAAAAATGTTCCCAACGCCAGACGCGCGTTTCGTCAAATCAAGACTCATCAGTGGCGCTCAAACCCAAACAATATGTAAAAATCCATATGATTAAGATGTTGAAGAGTTTTTATCACCAAAATTCCAAAACGTTATATCAAATCCGGCTAAGTCTATCTACACCTTGAAATAGAAAAAAATCTTAGAATTAAAATATTTTTTGAAATTTCTAGTCAGTAAATTTAGACAATGACTTTATCACTGTTAGAATCAATGATTTTCCTGTCAGCACCGAAGTGTGACTACTGGGCTGGTGATACCCTCGGGGACTAACAATCCACCAGCAGGGGCATCGACCCAGTGGTTGCAAATAAAATGTCGTTAAAAATGCCAAGGTTAACAAAAAAATTTCCCAACGCAAGACGCGCGTTTCGTCTAATCAAGACTCATCAGTGGCGCTCAAACCCAAACAATATGTAAAAATCCATATGATTAAGATGTTGTAGAGCTTTTATCACCAAAATTCCAAAACGTGATATCAAATCCGGCTAAGTCTATCAACACCTTGAAATAGAAAAAAATCTTAGAATTAAATATTTTTTGAAATTTCTAGTCAGTAAATTTAGACAATGACTTTATCACTGTTAGAATCAATGATTTTCCTGTCACCACCGAAGTGTGACTAATGGGCTGGTGATACCCTCGGGGACTAACAGTCCACCAGCAGATGCATCGACCCAGTGGTTGCAAATAAAATGTCGTCACAAATGCCAAGGTTAACAAACAATTTTCCCCAAGCAAGACGCGCGTTTCGTCTAATCAAGACTCATCAGTGGCGCTCAAATCCAAACAATATGTAAAAATCCATATGATTAAGATGTTGTAGAGCTTTTATCACCAAAATTCCAAAACGTTATATCAAATCCGGCTAAGTCTATCTACACCTTGAAATAGAAAAAAATCTTAGAATTAAAATATTTTTTAAAATTTCTAGTCAGTAAATTTAGACAATGACTTTATAACTGTTAGAATCAATGATTTTCCCTGTCAGCACCGAAGTGTGACTACTGGGCTGTTAGAATCAATGATTTTCCTGTCAGCACCGAAGTGTGACTACTGGGCTGGTGATACCCTCGGGGACTAACAGTTCACCAGCAGAGGCATCGACCTAGTGGTTGCAAATAAAATGTCGTCAAAAATGCCAAGGTTAACAAAAAATTTTCCCAACGCCAGACGCGCGTTTCGTCTAATCAAGACTCATCAGTGGCGCTCAAACCCAAACAATATGTAAAAATCCATATGATTAAGATGTTGTAGAGCTTATATCACCAAAATTCCAAAACGTTATATCAAATCCGGCTAAGTCTATCAACACCTTGAAATAAAAAAAAATCTTAGAATTAAAATATTTTTTGAAATTTCTAGTCAGTAAATTTATACAATGACTTTATCACTGTTAGAATCAATGATTTTCCTGTCAGCACCGAAGTGTGACTACTGGGCTGGTGATACCCTTGGGGACTAACATTCCACCAGCAGATGCATCGACCCAGTGGTTGCAAATAAAATGTCGTCAAAAATGCCAAGGTTAACAAAAAATTTTCCCAACGCCAGACGCGCGTTTCGTCTAATCAAGACTCATCAGTGGCGCTCAAATCCAAACAATATGTAAAAATCCATATGATTAAGATGTTGTAGAGCTTTTATCACCAAAATTCCAAAACGTTATATCAAATCCGGCTAAGTCTATCTACACCTTGAAATAGAAAAAAATCTTAGAATTAAAATATTTTTTGAAATTTCTAGTCAGTAAATTTAGACAATGACTTTATCACTGTTAGAATCAATGATTTTCCTGTCAGCACCGAAGTGTGACTACTGGGCTGGTGATACCCTCGGGGACTAACAGTCCACCAGCAGATGCATCGACCAAGTGGTTGCAAATAAAATGTCGTCAAAAATCCCAAGGTTAACAAAAAATTTTCCCCACGCCAGACGCGCGTTTCGTCTAATCAAGACTCATCAGTGGCGCTCAAATCCAAACCATATGTAAAAATCCATATGATTAAGATGTTGTAGAGCTTTTATCACCAAAATTCCAAAACGTTATATCAAATCCGGCTAAGTCTATCTACACCTTGAAATAGAAAAAAATCTTTGAATTAAAATATTTTTTGAAATTTCTAGTCAGTAAATTTAGACAATGACTTTATCACTGTTAGAATCAATGATTTTCCTGTCAGCACCGAAGTGTGACTACTGGGCTGATGATACCCTCGGGGACTAACAGCCCAACAGCAGATGCATCGACCCAGTTGTTGCAAATAAAATGTCGTCAAAAATGCCAAGGTTAACAAAAAATTTTCCCATCGCCAGACGCGCGTTTCGTCTAATCAAGACTCATCAGTGGCGCTCAAACCCAAACAATATGTAAAAATCCATATGATTAAGATGTTGTAGAGTTTTTATCACTAAAATTCCAAAACGTTATTTCAAATCCGGCTAAGTCTATCAAGACCTTGAAATAGATAAAAATCTTAGAATTAAAATATTTTTTGAAATTTCTAGTCAGTAAATTTAGACAATGACTTTATCACTGTTAGAATCAATGATTTTCCTGTCAGCACCGAAGTGTGACTACTGGGCTGGTGATACCCTCGGGGACTAACAGTCCACCAGCAGATGCATCGACCCAGTGGTTGCAATAAAATGTCGTCAAAAATGCCAAGGTTAACAAAAAATTTTCCCCACGCCAGACGCGCGTTTCGTCTAATCAAGACTCATCAGTGGCGCTCAAATCCAAACCATATGTAAAAATCCATATGATTAAGATGTTGTAGAGCTTTTATCACCAAAATTCCAAAACGTTATATCAAATCCGGCTAAGTCTATCTACACCTTGAAATAGAAAAAAATCTTTGAATTAAAATATTTTTTGAAATTTCTAGTCAGTAAATTTAGACACTGACTTTATCACTGTTAGAATCAATGATTTTCCTGTCAGCACCGAAGTGTGACTACTGGGCTGGTGATACCCTTGGGGACTAACATTCCACCAGCAGAGGCATCGACCCAGTGGTTGCAAATAAAATGTCGTCAAAAATGCCAAGGTTAACAAAAAATTTTCCCAACGCCAGACGCGCGTTTCGTCTAATCAAGACTCATCAGTGGCGCTCAAATCCAAACAATATGTAAAAATCCATATGATTAAGATGTTGTAGAGCTTTTATCACCAAAATTCCAAAACGTTATATCAAATCCGGCTAAGTCTATCTACACCTTGAAATAGAAAAAAATCTTAGAATTAAAATATTTTTTGAAATTTCTAGTCAGTAAATTTAGACAATGACTTTATCACTGTTAGAATCAATGATTTTGCTGTCAGCACCGAAGTTTGACTACTGGGCTGATGATACCCTCGGAGACTAACAGTCCACCAGCAGAGGCATCGACCCAGTGGTTGCAAATAAAATGTCGTCAAAAATGCCAAGGTTAACAAAAAATTTTCCCAACGCCAGACGCGCGTTTCATCTAATCAAGACTCATCAGTGGCGCTCAAACCCAAACAATATGTAAAAATCCATATGATTAAGATGTTGTAGAGTTTCTATCACCAAAATTCCAAAACGTTATATCAAATCCGGCTAAGTCTATCAAGACCTTGAAATAGATAAAAATCTTAGAATTAAAATATTTTTTGAAATTTCTAGTCAGTAAATTTAGACAATGACTTTATCACTGTTAGAATCAATGATTTTCCTGTCAGCACCGAAGTGTGACTACTGGGCTGGTGATACCCTCGGGGACTAACAGTCCACCAGCAGATGCATCGACCAAGTGGTTGCAAATAAAATGTCGTCAAAAATCCCAAGGTTAACAAAAAATTTTCCCCACGCCAGACGCGCGTTTCGTCTAATCAAGACTCATCAGTGGCGCTCAAATCCAAACCATATGTAAAAATCCATATGATTAAGATGTTGTAGAGCTTTTATCACCAAAATTCCAAAACGTTATATCAAATCCGGCTAAGTCTATCTACACCTTGAAATAGAAAAAAATCTTTGAATTAAAATATTTTTTGAAATTTCTAGTCAGTAAATTTAGACAATGACTTTATCACTGTTAGAATCAATGATTTTCCTGTCAGCACCGAAGTGTGACTACTGGGCTGATGATACCCTCGGGGACTAACAGCCCAACAGCAGATGCATCGACCCAGTTGTTGCAAATAAAATGTCGTCAAAAATGCCAAGGTTAACAAAAAATTTTCCCATCGCCAGACGCGCGTTTCGTCTAATCAAGACTCATCAGTGGCGCTCAAACCCAAACAATATGTAAAAATCCATATGATTAAGATGTTGTAGAGTTTTTATCACTAAAATTCCAAAACGTTATATCAAATCCGGCTAAGTCTATCTCCACCTTGAAATAGAAAAAAATCTTAGAATTAAAATATTTTTTGAAATTTCTAGTCAGTAAATTTAGACAATGACTTTATCACTGTTAGAATCAATGATTTTCCTGTCAGCACCGACGTGTGACTACTGGGCTGGTGATACCCTCGGGGACTAACAGTCCACCAGCAGAGGCATCGACCCAGTGGTTGAAAATAAAATGTCGTCAAAAATGCCAAGGTTAACAAAAAATTTTCCCAACGCCAGACGCGCGTTTCGTCTAATCAAGACTCATCAGTGGCGCTCAAACCCAAACAACATGTAAAAATCCATATGATTAAGATATTGTAGAGCTTATATCACCAAAATTCCAAAACGTTATATCAAATCCGGCTAAGTCTATCAGCACCTTGAAATAGAAAAAAATCTTAGAATTAAAATATTTTTTGAAATTTCTAGTCAGTAAATTTATACAATGACTTTATCACTGTTAGAATCAATGATTTTCCTGTCAGCACCGAAGTGTGACTACTGGGCTGATGATACCCTCGGGGACTATCAGTCCACCAGCAGATGCATCGACCCAGTGGTTGCAAATAAAATGTCGTCAAAAATGCCAAGGTTAACAAACAATTTTCCCAACGCCAGACGCGCGTTTCGTCTAATCAAGACTCATCAGTGGCGCTCAACCCCAAACAATATGTAAACATCCATATGATTAAGATGTTGTAGAGTTTTTATCACTAAAATTCCAAAACGTTATATCAAATCCGGCTAAGTCTATCTCCACCTTGAAATAGAAAAAAATCTTAGAATTAAAATATTTTTTGAAATTTCTAGTCAGTAAATTTAGACAGTGACTTTATCACTGTTAGAATCAATGATTTTCCTGTCAGCACCGAAGTGTGACTACTGGGCTGGTGATACCCTCGGGGACTAACAGTCCACCAGCAGAGGCATCGACCCAGTGGTTGCAAATAAAATGTCGTCAAAAATGCCAAGGTTAACAAAAAATTTTCCCAACGCCAGACGCGCGTTTCGTCTAATCAAGACTCATCAGTGGCGCTCAAACCCAAACAATATGTAAAAATCCATATGATTAAGATGTTGTAGAGCTTTTATCACTAAAATTCCAAAACGTTATATCAAATCCGGCTAAGTCTATCAACACCTTGAAATTAAAAAAGAATCTTAGAATTTAAATATTTTTTGAAATTTCTAGTCAGTAAATTTAGACAATGTCATTAAAATGCTTTATGACCGTATGCTTTATGGTGTAAACTAATATTGCTTCAATATGATTCATTAACGGACATTAAATAGTCTACTGAATACACGTATTTTTCTGAATCTTATATTTGTTAGGAAAAAAAAAATGTTGTAAGAATCTGAATTGGTTTTTAATACGATAAAACTGTATATATTAAAGCAATAAAACTTCAACAACGTGGTTTATTATTTTATAATAGCATTCGTGTTTGCGCTGCTGAGAATATACCATAAAATTAAAATGATTTTGATTAAAAAAAGATGGCATGAAGTATTGTTAATCAGACGATGCTACGTATTCAAAGACAAGAGCAAAATTAGCCATGGCAACACAAGCAACAAAGATAAAATAAAAATAAAAATAAATATAAGTTCATTGGTTCTACCGAATAAATGAGAGGCTTTACCACTTATTGCAAAAATGACCTTCACCTTGACTTTGCTTATATGGAAATTGAATCTTCTTTTCAAAATAAACAAACGAACGAAAACCCATTCGTATATCTTTCGAAATAAAAAGGTCATAAAATAGGAAGTTAATTGAGATAAATGACTTTGACTACCAAGTGTTTGATATTTGCATATTTAATGATTTATTACAATTGGAATTTATTAATAAATGGTGTGTAAATCGTATCTCCCTTATCTACTGCAAAGTACTGAAAATTAAAAATAACACAGCACCAAACTGTTACCAGAAATAATAACGATATCAAATACAAAATGTAGAAAACAACAAAAATTGAAAATGGCACACCATTGGAAAATCGGTCAGAAAAGTTATCAACATATATCTGAAATAATTCAGTAGGTCAAAGAGCAAAATAAAAAAACACTAAATTTGACATTAAAAATAACGAGTAAATAAAGATATGCCGTGAAAAGTTGTATCAAAATTTTTTAAGAGTTATCTCTCTTAGAATGCCGAATATGTAGCAAATAATACAAAATAATTTCTTTTTTAAATATTTATAGCAAAATTATAACATTTCGTAAAAAGTTGATTATTATGAATGTCATCACGTAATACAAAATTAAAATAACGTGCATAGACCCTCAAATGTTCAACCGAACAGTTGATCTTTAATTATAAAAGTTATCGTTTTGTCAATTTAAGTTTGCTTGCTAAGTGCAAAAAGAGCTGTTAGTTTGTTTGCCACATCGGGTTTACGTAAGTACAAACTCGAATGAAGGTTATTGGGCGTTATATTTATCATCAACATGATATAATCAAAAGATCTAAATGGATCTAAATAATGGGTACCAGCTTTGAGTAAATAACAACACTTTTTTCCCATATAATACTTTGTCCAATTGTTGCATGACTTGATTTACAAGAGATAAGGTTATTTGTAATTGTTTGCATGGTGTTTAACGCCACCTTAATAATTGTTCAACTATATAATGATGTCCGGTTTTCATTATGGAAAAAACAGGAATACCCAGAGAAAACTCCAGGACTTTGTTAAGAAACTGGCATTCTTGATCAATTAGGATTTGAATGTCCCACACGTTGCGAGCCCGAAACCTCATTGATGGCAGGCACGTGATTACTAAACTACAAGTAAACTAACTGCCAACTAACAATCCTAGATTTTCTTTTGTGGCTTCAGTTGAGAAATCGTTTAGAACCAGGCACTTAAGAAATCACAGAAAGAGCTTCTTGTACATCACTGTTTGACTTACAGTACGTATATTAATGGTCATCAGCAGAAGAATCTGCGGCAAACAAAACCATTTTAATTTCAAATTAAAAAATTTACTAACTGATCCATCAATATTCACTTCTACTGCATACGGTGTCTATATTTCAAGCTTTTTGAGGTATGCTTGCAATGACAACACTGATATTTTTAAACTTCCCTAATTTCCTTGAGAAATACTTATACATAAGGTACCAAGAAAAAACTACTTCCTCACGCATTTAATACGTTTATTTGTCGAAAATATCTCTTTCAAATATATGATTGTAGACAGTTTTCCATTTTTTTAATGCAGTGGCTGTAATGAATTGATTAATGGATACACAAATTACTGACTAGTGGTATGTGATACCCAACAATTTTTATCAACAGTAGTAATAAAGGTCATGTACGCCAAAGGGTTAAAAAATAAAAACAAAAATGAAAAAACCAACAACAATAAAGAGCGGCCCGATCTTTCGGTCCAAAGACATTCTTCAATACGAGGAAGAGGGAGACAAAAAAAAAACACAACCGTTTACATATGTCGGCACTGATATCAATCCGGGACTACCATAAGACCGCAGTATTGCCCAGCATATCTCATCAATATCGTCAAAGATGAAAGTGTAAAAAGTAAACTTCAATGGTCTAGTCAAAAGTTCATCATACCATTCGAATACGCGTCAATTTCAATAATGTGATATTAATGGTCTTTTTTATCGATTAAGATCTGTATCACACTCGTTTGGTAGCTCAACAGTTCAGATGTGTTCTTGTTTATTACCACTATTCAACATAATTGAATAGTAGTAATAAACATGAATCATGAAATGTTAATATCGTCCATCAGCAATTAAATTTAAAGGCATTCGATCGTATTTTAAAATATGTGTGTCACCTTTTAAACTTGTTCTTTATCACCGATATAATAATGTGTTGTCATGATACCCTTTTATTTCAGCACTACCGCATGAGAATTTTTTATAGAAATTGTTAACATAATCTTTAAATTTGAAAATGTTTTAAAGTTATTGACCTGATACATTTCAGTAGTAACTGTACTTATCTGATTACTGTCGCTTTAAACAAACAACATATTTAACGCTTTCGGAAATACATGTATATAGGAAACCCAATAAATTCACAGGCAAAGTCACGACACAATGGAGGCTTTCGCATATTAACTAGAAAACTTCCACAAGGAAATAAAACGTTATATGAGGATACATGTATAATAAGCTGTATCTGAATAAAACATCTTCTCTAATAAATGTTACAAAAATTAAATGTATGTGTTAACGAGGAAATTTGACCAATCTTTAGCACCAAAATTCCATTTTGGAAGTTGCGATGTCATACATTTTCCTATTTAATGTGTTCACGTATCCGCGTTGCCTCATTTTAACCAGTTTAATACATTTGAAAGCTATAACAACATGCAAATGATGGACGTTTTGCATTGTATTTGACACAGACCATAGCATACCTTTTTGAATTGTTCACTCCTTGATTGCAACACTCCAGTAACTCCGTATTATGATGTGTCCATTTCACAACTTATACCTTAACTTTTTCCAAGACGTGACAATGTGCAACTCGATGGTTATCTAAATAAGGGTAGACACCGATTACCCGTTCGTTACATCTGAGTGCACCCCATTTATTTGGGGGGGAGGGTTAGATGGTCAAGATAAGCCTTTTTTGCCTTTTTCTTTGGTTCGTGTCATAAAGAGATTTCACAAAAGTAACAACCTCCCAAAAATGAATTACAAAACCAAACTCCACAATAAATAAATAAAAGAAATCACAGAAATTAAAATATACTATTGAAAAAGGATAATGTGCATCCGCAAAAGTGCGATCAAAACATATATTAAAATTTTGTTCTATCTTTTTTTTTACTCTATACATTCAAATGCCTTTCCATCTGTATAGACATTCCTTGTTTTTATATTATGTCATTCAAAAGCTGTCGTACGCAGACTGATGTTGCTGGGCCATCAAGTTGCCAATGAAACACTTTTCGTTACGACCGCCTAGACCCGGACTTTTACGCGTAGCCACACCTTACCAGAACGGCCATATTATTATTTGTCACCTTCATATCCAGTCCAGTTGAACAGACAGGCACATTCCATGGATTCTCTGTGGAACACATCCTGTCATCTTGTGGCACGACTTGCATGTGCTAGAGGGCAAATACGGAACAACGATATGTTGATTGACCAGTTTAGTTTTTATCTATAGAGCAGCGTATCGGCGTCAATAAACCACACAGTGCCACAATAGAGCATCATCGTCAAGGTGAAAGTTTCGCAAATCCATATGTTATTCAACATCAGTCATTCGATGAAGGTAGTTTTATGGTGAGGGCATGCATCACAGCCCTCCTGTTAATACCCACTGCAAGTCATTGGTGGAGGGGAAATTCGTACGCTAAAGGGACGAAATCGTTCAAATGCCGATATGAACGCATAGTCGTGATCATTACTCTAAAATAAACATGACTGCAAAATACAAATACAGACCCAACGCAATCCATTAGTAAGATAACGTGATACCAAATCTGTTGTATGGTTTTGCTACTAAAACTATGGCTTGACATCAAAGGCTATATTTAACTGCATATCTAGATCAAAGCATGCACATGTATTTTTAACGTTGCATACTGCATTTGTATTGTCTTAGTATCATATTATTTAGTAATTAGTTTGTATGTATTTTGGGGCGTTTGAAATGAATTGTTAAACAGTTTTGTCATTAGTAATAATAATAATACTAATAATGTCTTTTTGAATTTAAGTGTCGTGTGTTCTCAGTGAACATAAAACTAGTAAACGAGCATCATTCCAAGAACTTATATTCTGTAAAGTAAGTTAATAACGTACAACCCATCCTAACAAACACGAATGCATTACACGCAAATACCAAGTTTCCAAATATTGTATGTAAATCTAAGGTGATATTAAAATAACAGTAGTTATTCGACATACGCCTCATCAATCTGTATGTATTTCAATCAATCAATCTTAAATGGATACCAACAGCAATTCTGATTCCTATTGATTTATATTTACAATATTTGTAATATAATATACTAATTGCTTTTTCTTCTGTTTTCAATTTTTTTCAGGTGAACTTGTTTAGAATGATTGAGCTGGATAGGGTTTCGTACAAGAACTTACAACAATGGTACTATTCATAGTGCACATATAATGATGATGTTATTGTTATTGCAAATAGTTTCTGCTCTTGGATTATTATATCATTATTGATTTGGGATAGTATGTGACGTGTTTTATAATGGATTTATCAACAAAAGTTTCAAATGGTGTTCAAAGTTGCATGTTAAGGTAATGTACTTTTAGAATAACATGAAATGTGTAATTTCATTTAGCAGATGTATATTGTAAAGGCCAGAATTAGCAAAACTTGTAATAAGATCATTTAATTGGTTCAAATTTTAGATACTTTAGTTAATTATGAATGGGTGGTAATATCAGTGGTAAGACTGTGCGATATCGTAGAGAATGAAATGTTATATCGTTGATAAGTAATTGTGATATCGTATATCACGAATTAGTGGCAATATCATTGACAAGGACACCATACAGTGTGATGTGGTAGATTATGAATTATAGGATAATTAATTGGGCGGAGTCAATATCCAAAATATGATCACGATTGCCGCATAACGCATCTGATTAAACGAGTGCGCGGAACTTGTTCCGCGCACGAGTTTAATATGATGCTTTATACGGCACGAGTGATCATATTTTGGATATTCACGATGCCCAATTGATTATCCTATTTATTATATAGATCAAAATTGTTTTCATAAAATTTTAATGGATAATCCTAAATTTTATGAACGGCGGATGAATATCTGTATAGTACAAAAACCATTGTGACATTTTGGCGGGAAAAAACCCGAGAGTGAAAATAAACTGTAATTTTCACATGTGATTTATCGTGATTTCTGTCACTCGGAAAATTCGATATTTCATCTCTATCTATATAATAATTGATGGTAATATTGTGGTCGAGGCCGCTATTAGTCATATATCATGAATTTCTGGTAATGTCAGAGGTAGGTTCGCTAGACATTGTGATATCATTGTGATATCGTATATCATGAGTTGGTTCTAATATAAGTGGTACGGCTTATATGTCCTATATTATGAATTGATGGTGATACCAGTGGTAAGTCTTTCAGTCCTTGTGATATGGTAGATCATAAAGTGGTGGTAGTATCAGTGTAAAAACAACCAGTCATTGTGATTTCGTTTATTTTAAATCGATGGTAATATCAGAGGTAAGACTACCAGTCATTGTAATATCGAATCTAAAGAAATGATGGTAATACAGTAGCAAGGCCGCCAATCTTTGTGATATAGTTTATTATGAATAATGTTAATATCAGTGATAAAGCCGCCAGTCATTGTAATAATATTAATTCTGTATTCACAAGTCATTGTGATATCATATTTCATGAATTGGTGGTGATATCAGTTGTTAGGACTCTAGTCATGATGATATTATATATCATAAGTGGCAATTTCATTGGTGGTGTTTTTTTTATTTCAGATTGACAACTAATTTTATTATTTCTATTCTATAAATAATGAGTATATTCAAAATACTGTATGCCCCTAACGATATAAGTGAAATGAGTGTGATTGAAATAAAGTTAACGAAGCGCGAATCAGCAGTACACCTTTGATTGTGGTTAGAAAGTAGGACACTGTTGAGTTCGGTACTTTAATGTTAATGATTAAGTTTTAAATTTACGTTATTTAAACTAACACTGTTGAGTTCGGTACTTTAATGTTAATGATTAAGTTCAAAATTTACGGTATTTAAACTAACCATTGATATAATAAATTTTGCAATGCATCAACAATTTTTCCAAAACGGAGGTAATGGTTTTATTTAAACATCTCACATAAAATTGTCATTATAATTTATTTTTTTTAATTATTAAATGGGCACTAGTTTGGCAAGAAGTTTTGGATTAGCCCTGTAAATATATTGAAAAAGACAAGTTAAATAGTCAGAGCATTACATAAAATGTTTTAAACAACAATAAAAGTTGGAACAACAAATAACGTGAAAAGTTTTTTTGCCACAGTTATAATGAAAAATTGCAACTGAAAACGAAATATATTTGCATAGAGAACAAATATATGAAAAAAGATCAGTTAATAGGTGCAAATTTTAAATCGTTTATTTTATCATGAATTGGTGGTATTTCAGTGGTAAATCCACAAGACAGTGCGATATCGTTGACAACGAAATGTTGGTAATATCGTTGTTAAGGCAGCTAGTTATTGTGACATCGTATATCACAAATTGGTGGTAATATCAGTGATAAGGCCCCCAGTCATTGCGATATCATATATCATAAATTGCTGGTAATATCATTGGTAAAGACACAAGTCATTGTGATATCATATATCATGAATTGGTGGTGATATTAGTGGTTAGGACTCTAGCCATTCTGATATCATATATCATGAATAAGTGGCAATGTCATTGATAAGGCCACCAGACAGTGTGATGTCGTAGAGTATGAATTGGTAGTAATACTGCTGTCAAGGCCGCTAGTAATTATGATATAGTACATGTATAGCTTGAATAGGTTGTAATTTCAGAGGTAAATCAGCTATACTTTGCGATATTGTATATCATGAATTGGCACTAATACCACTGGAAACGACGCCAATCCTTGTGATATCGTATATCATAAATTGGTTCTAATATAAGTGGTAAGGCCACTACTCAGTATGATATCGTATGTACTATCGTTGTCATGCTCGCTAGTAATTGTAATATCCTTTATCGCTATTTTGCAGAATTCTCCTTTGATCTTTGTGTGCGATATTATTCCATGTCACTCTACTAGCTTGAGATGGGCCCATCTCAGTTAGCTGTCAATACGTTATTAATTAACATTATGACGTCACAATGTTACAAAACAGCTATAAAGAGATTATTTACGTTTTATGAACACGATGCATTTTTTCGTCATCTCATCTCAGGGCTGACGCCCTATGATGAGACATGTACGAGAAAACGCATCTATCCTATATCATGTATTGGTTGTAATATCAGCGGTAAGGCCTCCAGCCCTTGTGATATGGTAGATCATGAAATGGTGGTATTACCAGTGGTAAAGATGCCATTCATTGTGATTTGTTTTATTGTAAATCGGTGGTAATATCAGTGGTAAGTCTGCCAGTCATTGTGATATCGAATATAAAGAAATGGTGTAATACAGTAGCAAGTCCGATAATCCTTATGATATAGTATATTATGAATTGATATTAATATCAGTGATAAAGCCGCCAGTCATTGTAAAAGTCCTGTGTTTGTGATAATATCAGGGGGTAACGCCCCATGTAATTGCGATATCGTATATCATAATGTGGTGGTAATACCAGCCCTACATCTGCTAGACAGTGCAATATCGTATATCATGAATTGGTTACTAAATCACTGGCCACGCCTCCATTCGTTGTGATTCCATTCAGTTTATCATTGATTGTCATATCGTGTAACAGGAATTAGGGGCCTCGTTGGCAGAGTGGTTCATGTAGTTCGTCTACTTAGCATCAAGTGGTCTGTCAATGCTGAGGTTGCTGGTTCGAGTCTCACTTCGTGCAGCGGGCACTCGACTCTGATTTTAATTGACAAGGATTGCCAGTTTTCCTACCGCAGGTCGGAGTTTTCTTCGGAAACCCCGGCTTCCTCCTATAATAAAAACTGGACGCCATGATCAAGCTGAAAAATTGCTGAAAGTGGCGTTAAACATTATCAAACAAACAAAACAATCTTACGTAAATTGGTGGTAACGGCAGAGGTCTGTCCGAAAGTTCTTATTATATCGCTTATTACGAATTTGTAGTATTATCATTGATAACGCCGTTAATCATTGTGGTATGGTATATCATGAATTGGTGGTAATATCAGTGGTAAAGAAGCTATTCATTGTGATATCGAATATAATGAATGGATGGTAAGATCAATGGTAAGGCCACAAGACTGTGTGATATCGTAGACAATGAATTTGTTTAATATTATTGTGAAGGCCCAAGTAATTGTGATATTGTATATCGTAAATTGGTGGTAATGTGATTGGTAAGTTGGTATCGTACATCATGAATTGGTTGTAATATCAGCGGTGACGGCGCTTATACTTGTGATATGGTATTTAATGAATTGGTGGTAATATAAATCGTGGTAATATATTTGGTAGAGCCGGTAGTCCCTGTGATATCGTAGATTGTGAAACAGTGGTAATATCAGTTGGTAATGCTGCCAGTTGTCGTGATATCGTAAATGGTGAATTGGTGGTAATATCAATAGTAAGATCGCCCGTCTTTGTGATATCGTCTATCATTGACTAGTGGTAATATCAGTGATAAGCCCGCCAATCATTGTGATATCGCATAGCATGAATTGGTTGTAATATCAGTGGTAACGGCCAGAGTCATTGTGAAATCGTCTACCATGAACTGGTAGTAATATCAGTGGTAAGACCGCTAGTCATTGTGATATCGTATATTATACATAAATGACTTTTATATAGGTCGCTATCGGTCAGAGAAAATGTAGAATATACATCTTTGTTTGCTCTTAAATCCTGAAAGCGACGGTACGTCATTTATTGTTTTATTACAGGAAAAAATGCTTACATACCGAAACGCGGACGGGAAAGAAATCGCGTTCTTTAAAATAGACTGCCGTAGATTTCGTTAACTAATTTTTGGTGAACGTTTAATTGACAATTTGTAACGAAATGATTAAATAAAACATATATTTTGACTTTTTGTACAAAGGGACATTTTGTGACTTGAAAATTGAAAAGCAGAGATTTTTGTCCACTGGACATTTTTGTCACGTGACTATTCAAAAGCAGAGATTTTGACAATTTTTGTCCACTGGACATTTTTGTCACGTGACAATTGACAAGCAGAGATTTTGACAATTTTTGTTTACTGGATATTTTTGTCACGTGACATTTGAAAGCAGAGATTTTGACCGTTTTTGTCAATTTGACAAAAGCAGAGATTTGGACCGTTTTTGTCCACTTGACAAAAGCAGAGAATTTGACAATATTTAAAGCAGAGATTTTGACAAAATTGTGTCCCATCAAAGCGTCAAATTGACTGCTTTTTGGTCAAAAAGCAGAGATTTTTTCTCTCAAAAGCAGAGATTTTGACCAGAGATTTGGACTGGTTTAAGTTAACTTTATGTTATGTTAGGACTGCACCTAACTGTAGTTATTAAGAGACATTTTTAAACGTTGCCACAATGTGAGCATTCAACTAATCAGTATATTCATTGCAATATACATGTGCATGTAAGGCAAGAACAATATAAACTAAATGAAAATGAAATAGTATATGTCCTGAATATGTCTACTTTGTCTTTCTAGCATAATGTTAATATCTGAATCAATGAATAATTTCACGAGTCAATATACTTTGCAATACATCAATCTATATCTAAGAAAACTTCTATAATATAGGAAATAAAGGGATGTTAGGTTAAATTACAGAAGGCCCGAAAGTTGTCCACAGTCGGTAACGTATTTGGCGACTTCTACGTACCTTGGCAAAGTGCTGGCTTATTGAAGGCGCTGTAAAAGGCTAAATTTTCCGTCAAGCTAGTTCAAGCCTAAAACTGGTCGATTTTCTAATGCTTATTGTTTGTTAATGTATTTTCGTCCTGAATATGTACTTCAAAAAGACTATTGCAGGCTGCATATTTAAAAAAATTCAATCACTGATATTAAAATAAGCAATGAATTTTACTTTGTGATAATTCAAAGTTTAATGACGACCTCCAAATTAAGAATGCAATTATTAATTGATTTATATTGCCATCAGATGCCTGTTCGGTAACTGTAAAATTAATAATTGAACAGACCATAATTGATGGTTTTTGCAGTTTTTTTTTAATGTGTTAAAACAACCACCTGCTTGGTCATAAGGCGTGACATTGAAAAGTAATATCTTATAAATTATCAAACGCATTCAAATATTAGATCGAATATACAGAGTTAGCTACGAGTTATAATGTATAAAGGTATGGAAAATAAATCGAAACGACTTCAATTTCAACGGGATCTGCTTTGCGGGTCATACATTGTAAAAACACATCTGACACTTTTAATCTACTCATTCCAGGAGGTATCCGTGTAGATGTGTTGTTATATGTGTAACAGGTTGTTATAAATCGAAGTTAAATTCAATAAGAAGATTAATATGTAAGTATGGTTTCATTATAAGTATGTTGACATTATTTTTGCGCTGCTTTGATTTGCAGTAAGAAATAATAAAAAAATAGCAAGTAAACCTATTGAAAATCAAACCAATATACAACAAAAACCATAAACACAAAAACGAAAGTGATTAACTCGAACCAATAAAAATAATGGGTGCGCTCAGGCGTTTTTCACGAGTTAGCAGGCTCTAGTTAGACACTCGCGACATATTACTTAGCAAAATGTCCGATCGTATCTAAGAGATTCACTTTCCATTTTATTTCAACCATGGCGATGACCATAAAACGTCTGAAGGGAAAACATCAAAAGAGTCAGCATACAGCCTTAATCAACGAGAAATATGGATGGGAAATACAAGATCTTGAGTGCCTAATTAGTTGAGTACTCTATATGCAGGTGCTGATGAAACGATGCCAGACAAAAATGCACAATACGAAGATAACATGGTTTGTTTTACATTTTATCTTAACTCATCTTCGTTGTCAATTTCTAATAGGTCAAGGTATAACTAAGTAATTAAAATAACAAGATTGCACGCAAACAATAATGATTTTTTTTAATTCCTAGAGTATCAAGTACAATTGAAACAAGTGTGGACTGTGAGCATGCTCAGAAAGGGATACCCCGCTTCACTACAAGTCCAATTATCTCCTCTGTAAAATATCTGACAGCAACGAAAATTTTTCCTGCGCATCTACATATGATGTACTTCCTTCATGTAAAGTTTCATCAAAATTTGTCAAGCGGTTTAGGAGGAGAAACGCTTACAAGTGATGTGGACAGACGGACAGACGAACAGACAGACAGGGTGATTCCTATAAACCCCCAAACTAGTTTGCGGGGGGGGGGTATAATAATAAAAGCGTCTAATTTCCTTACCTAACAAAGTACATGTCACCGATAAAAAGATCTATTTGAACATTGAATCAATGTGTAGTTGTGGCTAGAACTTACAATTCGCAGGCAAAGTCATCGACACAATGGAGGCATCCGCATACTAATTAGAAAACTTCCACAAGGAAAAAAAACGTTCCTTGAGGATACATGTATAATAAGTTGTATCTGAATAAAACATCTTCTTTAAAAAATGTTACACAAGTTTTGCTCTATCTTTTCTTTACTCTATACATTCAAATGCCTTTACATCTGTATAGACATTCCTTATTGTGATATGTATGTTATTCAAAAGCTGTAAAATTGTGCTGTTTGTTTTGTGCATTTGTCTGTCTTGACGTGTAGGTCCTAAACGATATTCGAGATGGACAAAATTAAGCAATCAGAATGTTGGTGTATTGGCGTATGCAGACTGATGTTGCTAGGCAATCAAGTTGCCAAAGAAACTTTTTTCGTTACGACCGCCCTATACCCGGACTTCTACGCGTAGCCACACCATACCAGATTGGCCATATTAAGATTTGTCACCTTCATATCCAGTCCAGTTGAACAGACACATTTCATTGATTCTCTGTGGAATACATCCGGTCATCGAGTTGCAACAATATGTTGATTGACAAGTTTAGTTTTTATCTATAGAGCAGCGTATCGGCGTCAGTAGACCACACCGTGCCACAATAGGACATATCGTCGTCAAAGTGAAAGTTTCGCAAATCCGTATTTTATTCAAGGTCATTCGGCGAAGGTAGTTTTATGGTGTGGGCAGCCTTCCTGTTAATACCCACTGCAAGTCATTGGTGGAATACAAAGGGATGAAATCGTTCAGATGTCGATATGAACACATAGTCCTGATACTTACTATTAAAATGACATGACTGCAAAATACAAATACAGACCCAACGTAATCCAGTAATAAGATAACGTGATACCAAATTTGTTTTTGCTATAAAAACTATGGCTTGATATGGCTATAACAGCGTATCTAGGACACAGCACGTACATGTATTCTTAACGTTGTATACTGCATTTTGTTGTCTTATTATCATGTTATTTAGTAATTAGTTGGTATGTGAGATCTCTTAAAATCAATGTTTACATCGCATGCAGAACATTATCATATTATTTAGTAATTAGTTGGTATGTGAGATCTAATAAAATCAATGTTAACATCACATGCAGAACATTATCATTCGCCTTTTTCCTGGACTGAGTTGAGTTAACCTTTAGAATACATCTACAACAGGCAAGTGGCTGCAACAATATCTTAAAAATAGGCAAGCAATAGTGGCTGCATCAATATATTAAAAATAGGCAAGCAATGAAGAGAACAAAGTCTATTTTATATTCTAATATTTCAAATTTTCAACGAAGGTTTGAATATGCATGTGTTAATACTTTGATTGTACGACAACGTATTTAATGAAAGTAAAACACATTAAAAGGAAAGACAAGTTTAAAAGAATCGGTCATTGGGTGACATCATTTGCTATTATATGCATACATAACGGCTTTCATCAGATAGCATTTAAACGGCTTTTTAATTTCAACATTAATTGCAATTCTTTATTATATGGCAACAATATATGTCCTCTAATGTGTTTGAACTTTTGTATACCACTTAAATTATGCTATTGTCTACAATGCAAGAGTGTTTTCGATGAAAAGTCGGTGCTGTATTCTAGTTACGTTCGGTAATTGTTCTAATTTATGATGAAACTATTTTTTCCTACCGTTGCTGCTTAGCTGTGTTTAACATTTCCATTAATTATTTCATTTGTTGGGGCGTTTGAAATGAATTGTTAAACAGTATTGTCATAACTAAAAATATTAATAATGTCTTTTTGCATTTTAGTGTCGTGTGTTCTCAGTGAACATAAAACTAGTAAACGAGCATCATTCCAAGAACTTATATTCGGTAAAGTAAGTTGAGAGCGTACAACTCACCCTAACAAACACGAATGCATTACACGAAAATACAAAGTTTCCAAATATTGTATGTAAATCTAATGTGATATTAAAATAACAGTAGTTATTCGACATAATCCTCATCAATCTGTATGCATTCAATCAATCAATCTTAATTGGATATTAACAGCAATTCTGATTCCTATGGATTTATATTTACAACATTTGTAATATAATATACTAATCGCTTTTCTTTTGTTTTTCCATTTTTTTTTCAGGCGAACTAGCTTAGAAGAATGGAAATACACACCACATATATAGTATTCGGAAAAAGTTGTTATCACAATGATTGAGCAGGATATTGTTTCGTACAAGAACTTTCAACAATGGTACGATTCATAGTGCACATATAATGAGGATGGTATTGTTATTGCAAATAGTTTATGTTCTTGGATTAGTATATCATTATTGATTTGAAATAGTATGTGACGTGTTTTATAATGGATTTATCAACAAAAGTTTCAAATGGTGTTCCAAGATGCATGTTAAGGGAAGGTACTTTTAGAATTACATGAAACGTCTGATTTCATTTAGCAGATATCTATTGTAAAGGCCAGAATTAGAAAAAATGTGTAATAAGATCATTTAATTGGTTCAAATTTTAGATAGTTTAGTTTATTATGAATGGGTGGTAATATCAGTGGTAAGTCCGCAGACAGTGCGATATCGTAGAGAATGAAATGTTACATCGTTGATAAAGACGCTAGTAATTGTGATATCGTATATCACGAATTTGTGGCGATATCATTGACAAGGACACCACACAGTGTTACGTGGTTGATTGTGAATTGGTGGTAATATTGTGGTCGAGGCGCTAGTAGTCATGAAGTAGTATAATGTCAGAGGTAAGTCCGCTAGACATTGCGATGTCGTTAATCATTTATTGGAATTAATATCAATGGACACGCTGCCAATCTTTGTGATATCGTATATCATGAGTTGGTTCTAATATAAGTGGTACGGCTTATAGTCAGTGTGATATCGTATAATATGCATTGGTGATAATATCGTTGTCAATCCCGCTAGAAATTGTAATATCCTATATTATGAATTGGTGGTAATATAAGTGGTAAGTCCTCCAGTCCTTGTGATATGGTAGATCATAAAGTGGTGGTAGTATCGGTGTCAAAGCAACCAGTCATTGTGATTTGGTTTATTTTTAAATCGGTTAATATCAGAGGTAAGGCTACCAGCCATTGTAGTATCGAATATAAAGTAATAATGGTAATACAGTAGCAAGGACGCCAATCCTTGTGATATAGTTTATTATGAATTAATGTTAATATCAGTGATAAAGCCCCCAGTCATTATAATAATATTAATTTTGTAACGGTGATAATATCAGGGGCCCGCAAAGTCATCGCGATATCGTATATCATAAAGTAGTGGTAATATCAGACCTGCATCCGCAGACAGTGTGATATCGTATATTATGAATTGGTGGCAAAATTAGTGGTAATGCCTCCAGGCATTGTGATATTGTATATCATGAATTGGTTGAAAATAAAATGTCAAAGATACCAAGGTTAACAAAAATTTTTCTTCGTCAGACGCGCGTTTCGTCTAATCAAGACTCATCAGTGGCGCTCAAACCCAAACAATATGTAAAAATCCATATGATTAAGATGTTGTAGAGCTTTTATCACCAAAATTCCAAAACGTTATATCAAATCCGGCTAAGGCTATCTACACCTTGAAATAGAAAAAAAACCTTAGAATTAAAATATTTTGTGAAATTTCTAGTCAGGAAATTTAGACAATGACTTTATGATGAATTGGTTGAAGTATCACTGGCAAGGCTTTTAGTCGATATGATATCGAAGACCATGAGTTGGTGGTAATATCAGTGGTAGGTCCGCTAGACATTTTGATATCGTACATGAATCGATGGTAATATCAGGGGTATCGCCTCTTATCATTGTGATATCTGATATCATGAATTGGTTCTAATATCAGTGATAAGGCATCTGGTAAGTATTCCATCGTAGACCATGAATTGACGGTAATATCGTTGTCAAGGCCGCTAGTAATTGTAGTATTCTATATCATGAATTCTTGGAAATATCAATGGTAAGGCCGATATTAACATCAATGCATAATATACTATATCACAAAAATTGGCGGCCTTGCTACTGGATTACGACCAATTCTTCATATTAGATATAACAATGACTCATTATTAGCTTTACCTTTGGTATAACCACCGATCCACGATCAACCAAATCGCAATGACTGGGGCTTTTCAACTGATATTACCACCATTTCATAATCTACCATATCACAAGCACCTTACCCCTGATATTACGAAGAATTTGTGATATAGAATATTACAATTACTAGCGGCCTTCACAACGATATTATCATAAATTCATGGTCTACGATGTAATACTCACTAGCCTTATAACTGCTATTAGAACCAATTCTTGATATAAGATATCACAATGGTAGTATTCGTTACCACAATCTTCTTGCCAACTAGGTGTCCATTCAATAATTTTAAAAGTTGAACTATAATGACTATTTTATGTGATATAGTTAAATAAAACCATTTCCTCCTTTTTTGGAAAAATTGTCGATGCATTGCAAAATTTATTATATAAATCGTTATTTTAAATACTATATCATGAAGTTATGGTTAAATCAGTGGTAAGGCCGCCAGTCATTGTAACATTATTATTCGTGCATTCTTGAAAATATCAGGTAACGTCCACAGTCATTGTAATATCGTATATCATGAATTATTGGTAATATCAATGGTAGCTCCGCCAATCCTTGTGATTTCGCAAATGATGAATTGGTGGTAATATCAGTCGGAAGGCCGCTAGTCCCTTTGATATGGTTGATTTTGAAACCGAGGTGATATCAATAGTAAAGCCGCCAGTTATTGTAATATAGTAAATCATGTATTGGTTGTAATATCAGTGGTATTGACCCCGGTCACCGTTATATCGTATATCATGAATTGGTGGTAATATCAGTGTTAAGTCCTCAAGATAGTGTGATATCGCATGTATAAATTAGTGGTTACATCAACGTTAATAGCCACCCGCAATTTTGATATCATATATTTTGAATTGGTGGTAATATCAGAGGTAAGGCCGCCATTCATTGTGATATCTCAGATCATGAATTATTGGTAATTTTTTTAAAGCCACCAGTCATTGCGATATCTTAGCACACGAATTTGTTGTAATATCGCTGTTAAAGCTGCTAGTGATTGTGATATCGTAAATAGATCAGGCGGTTTTGGTAATAGCAGCGGTCAGGCCGACAGTCGTGATATAGTGTATCGTGAATTGGTGGTAATATCCTCGGTAAAACCGCCAGTCGTTGCGATATCTTAGCCCATGAATTGGTAATATTATAGCTGTTACGGTTCGTCTACTTATCTTCACGTGGTCCGTCAATACTGAGGTTGCTGGTTCGAGTCTCTCTGCGGGCAGCGGGCACTCAACTCTGATTTTAATTGACAAAGATTGCCAGTTTTCCTACCGTAGGTCTGGGTTTTCTCACATGCTTCCTCCCATATTAAAAACTGGACGCCATGATCAAGCTAAAAAATTGCTGAAAATGGCGTTAAACAATATCAAACTAACAAAACAATCTAACATGAATTGGTGGTAACGGAAGAGGTCTGTCCGAAAGTAGCTGTGACATCGTTTATCGTGAATTCGTAGTATTATAATTGATAATGCCGTTAATTATTGTGGTATGGTATTTCATAAATTGGTGGTAATATCAGTGGTAAAGAAGCTATTCATTGTGATATCGAATATCAGGAATGGCTGGTAAGATCAATTGTAAGGCCACAAGACTGTGTGATATCGTAGACAAGGAATTGGTTTAATATTGTTGTGATGGCCCTAGTAATTGTGATATTGTGTATCATGAATTGGTGGTGATGTGAGTGGTAAGTCGCTAGACAGTGTGAAATCAGATATCATGAATTGGTGTTAATGTCAGTGGTAAGTCAACTAGGTATTGTGATATCGTATATCATGCATTGGTGGTAATATCAGTGTAACTCCGGAAATCCTTGTGATATGGTAGAACATGAAATAGTGGTGAAGACGCCAGTTATAGTAGTATCGTAGATAATGCATTGGCGTTAATATCAATGTTAACGGCCCCAGTCATTGTGATGTCGTCTATAATGAACCGGTAGTAATATAAGTGGTAAGACCTCCAGTCATTTTGTTATCGTATATCATGAATTAGTGGTAATATCAGTGGTAAGTCCTTACGAAAATGTGATATAGTAGACAATGAATTGGTGGTTATATCTTTGTAAAGTCCACTAGTAATTTTGAAATCGAATATAGTGAATTGGTGGTGATATGGTTGATTGTGAAACAGTGGTAATATCAGTTGGTAATGCTGCCAGTTGTTGTGATATTGTAAATCGAGAATAATTGGTGGTAATATCAATAGTAAGATCGCCTGTCATTGTGATATCGTCTATCATTAACTAGTGGTAATATCAGTGGTAAGTCCGCCAGTTATTGTGATTTTGTATATCATGAATTGGTTGTAATATCAGCGGTAACGGCCCCAGTCATTGTGAAACCGTCTGCCATGAACTGCTAGTAATATCAGTGATATGACCACTAGTCATTGTAGTATCGTATATTGTAAAATTAATTACTTTGATATAGGACGATATCAGCCAGAGCAAATGTAGAATATACATTTTTGATTGCTGATAAATCCTGATAGCCACGGTATGCCAAAGTCATTTATTGTTTTATTACAGGAATAAATTTGTAATTGGTGAAATGCTTGTTACCGTTAATATTTCATTTCTTTACTACTGCATTTTGATATTACTTTCAATTTGATATCAATAACCCTGAAATTCCAGTTTCAAATATTAAGATGAGTACAAATGAATCAATTAACGCGGAGCTGACGTTTCTCCCATTTGTTGCTGACACGCACGATGTATGTATAGCAGACGTCAATGAATTGTGCACAATACAATAAATACAATCGATTTGGTTGGACGAATGAAATTTATTAAGATCGCTATTATGATTGGCTAAAACATAAAAAGCAGGTCGATATCGAATGCCGCTTGACCAATAGGCGGCGAAATCATACAGCGTACAAACATTTTATGTAATTTTATTGCTATTGCGATTATCGTGACCTGAAAGTTGTTTTTCACTTATTAAAAACACGCAAAATTGTCTTCATGTTATAACATGAATAGATAGTTACATCAGTAGTTAGTCCTCAAGACTTTATGATATCGTAGACAATGAATTAGTGGTAATATCTTTGTAAACGTCGAAAGAAATTTTGATATCGTATTTTATGAATTGGTGTTTATATCAATGCTAAGGCCCTTACGCAATTGTGATATCATTTATCATTAATTTGGTGGTAATATCAGTGGTAAGGCCGCCAGTCATTGTTGTACCTTAGTTAACGAATTGTTGGTAATTTCGAAGTTAATGCCGCTAGTGATTGTGATATCGTAAATCATGATTTGCGGGTAATAGCAGCGGTCAGGCCGAAATTGATTTTGATATGATTTATTATGAATTGGTGGTTACATCAGCCCTAATACCGCTAGACTGTGTGATATCGTATATCATTAAAATTAGATGAAGGAATAATAGCTTTATTTTTTATGTCAACTCTATATTGGTGAAAATTTTGTAGCAATGCTGGAGATGCAGAATGTGCCTACAGATTCAAAACACTGTCTGATTAACTTTATTTTAAGTAGCATTTTAATTTTAATTTAAAATTAATTTCTGTTTTAATGTCAATGTAGCGAAAATGGAAATAAAAATGTATCGTCTACATAATTATCAAAACAGGTTATAATTTATGTGAGAGCGAATCAAAATTCCATTAAATTGAAATATTTCTTGTTAGGTTATAGTGATGAATTATGTTAATATTCAGACACATATGAAGTCTATATGATTAATCATGTGGAGGTTTAAAAGCCTTTTAGTAAATTTATACACAAAAGTATAATTTATATGAAAACTGAATTAAAATTTCATTCGTTTGCAATAGACCATGTTTTTATATCTCTAAATTATGTTAATATGTTCTGTCAAATAGGACTTCTAAAGATATTATTCATGTGATGTTTTAAAAGTCTTTCACAGAAGAAACAAATAAATATAACCATGTTTAAGTAAATGGTAAAAGATTTAAATAATGAATGACATGAATTCTTTTAATTTGTAACACACAATGACGAAAGACCACCCTGCATTATAAATTAAATCGTTCCAAAAACACACATACAGCATTCATTGATAATAACATAACATGTGCATAATTTTGGAACAGCTCGCCAGTACAAATGTTCTTATTACAATAGAGCATACATCATGCCCACAAAATGACACTGCTATGGCCGCTACAATCATTTGCGACGACAAAAACGTCAAAGTATTGCCATATACCAATGGACACAATTTATATGTGTAAATATATAAAATATATCTACATTTGCATACAATAATTTCAAATTTTTGTTTCTAAAAGAACCATAGGGTGCGGTGTTGGAAGTGGTCCAACTGCACCAAAAAACCGATCGTTGGATGGCATACGAAATAAAAATTGTGAACCAAGAAATAAATTACCGACAAAAAGGCTATTGCTATGTACACATGGAACTTTGAACATTATTATCATAATTATAAGGTTACAGGTCTACTAGTAATAATCATCTAAACAGGAAAGGTAACAACACCTAACCTTACATGACATATAAACACAAACACTCGTTTTACCTAAATTTAGATAAATAATTGTTTACAATAACGTTCTACCTCCGGTAGTCTACAATACATGAATAATAGACCACCGTATAAATCTATTTCTTTCAGTTTATATAGCACTTTCTACCATTACTTACTGGCATTAGTTGTCTTCATGACAGGGAGATATGACCAACCACAAGAGTATAGTTTACTCAGTTATTATATAATCGTTTTACCAAAACTTACCGACTGGTTGTCTCCAGTTCACGTAAACCTATTCACTATGGACTCTTTATACACTCACTTCGTGGATCTGGCGGTTTACAACAGATATGGAAGGGAGCAACTACATGCATGCCCTCTACATAGTTACTATAAGCCCTTACTACCATCTTTTACTGGATTTGGTTTACTATATGTCAGGTATTTGGAATCATGTATATGTATCTAGACAGCACAGTTATTATGGGTTCTTTCCACCATCACTTATTAGCTTGTCGTTTACAGTACATGAAAACAGTACATGTAGCCAGGACCAACTACCGGTACATGTATCTTGCCTAGTCATTGTTATATACTTTCTACCACTTTTTGTTATCTTAGTTTAGAGTACAGGTGAACAAAACCGACTACATGTATTTACTCTTTTGCTTACTATAAGGTCTCTATTCCATGACTTGCTGACTGGATTTTTACAGTAGACAGGACTAACTGTGTTTAGTCTACTCTGCTATTATAGAGTCTGATGTTCTACACTTAGGGTAGAGATGATTAACTATAAGCAAGTAGTCTCTATACCATCACTACTGACAGGAGGTTTACAGTACAGGTAAACCAGATCAAATACTGTAAATTAAGAAATTTTTGCGATGTTTTTATTATTGCGAATAATGCGATCGTTCTGTGATCGCAATAATTTAACCTCGCAATATTATACTTTCGTTTAACCATTGCCAGAATTACTCAACCTAGCGTGCATACATAAACCATCTGTAAAGCCCTACCATAGACATTTAATTTGAATACGATAATTAATTTTACATAACAAAATTGATTTGTCTTTGATGTAAACAAATAACCGTTTTAGTACCCACGCTGAACCTCAAATTACAAACAAATCATATCATTATAAAAGACACGTGACAAGTGTTTCTGATCTTTAAAAAGATATATCATTGTAGAAAATGAAATGTGTATTCTTTTTGGTGTAGAGCGATTATTTACAGACGATAAACATTTACGAAAAACTGACAATTGCTGAGTAATAATTCGTTGTCATTAAATTTTTTGCTACCTCAGCCGACCGCAAAAATATGAACTCGCATTTTTGGAGTGGGTCCCCAAATCGCAATAATAAATGCACGCAATAATTTCCGAATTTACAGTACATGTATCTAGTCCACTAAGGAAGTGCACGGAATTTACAGGACAGGTGGACAAGACTAGCTACATGTGTTTAGTCTACTCTGTTAATATGGTGTCTTTATACCAGCTGTTACTGTCTCTGCTAGTCTACAGCACAGAAAGAGTTGATCAACTATATCCAACTATTCTCTGTACTATGGGGTCTTTCTGTCATCTTTTACTAGATCTGATATTCTACAGAAAAGGCAGACGGAATTACATTTATCTAGTCCACTGAGCTAGTATAGGCTCTCTATACAATCCTTTGCTGAATGGAGTTCTACAGGACAGGTAAGCCAGACCAAATACACATATATAGTCCACTTAGTTGCTGTAGGTTCTATCATCATACAATTTCTTTATACTGTAAACGTATACCAGATCAATTGTATCTACCTATTCCACTCATCTACTTCATATCGGTTTTACCCTCAATTACTGATTGGTTGCTTACAACAAGGGTAGGTGTGACCAGCTACTTGTATCGAATACACTCATTTATTATGGGCTCTTTCTGTAAGTTATCTGGTTGTCTACCATACAAACAGATCAACTGCATGCATTAAGTCTACTCATTTTCTGTCTGCTTTTTCTGCCATCAATTTCTGAAGTGGTTGTCTGCATTTCAGGTAGACACGACCAACTACATTTATGTAGTCCACTAATTTAATATAGGCTATTTCCATCTACATTAAATGACATTAATGACTCGTTAAACAAAAACTGTTCAGTGTATTAGAGTTAACTGTGAACGTGTAATGTATAATACATCCATGGTACAAAATGTCTTTACTACAGGTTGTGAAACAAAGATTATAGTGGCGGGTACGACCATTGCGGAAAACATAATAAAAAACAGACCAATAACGGGAAGGCTTTTCAATCCAAAATTAGAGAGCATTAGTTGATAACAAAGTTTTTTTCTAGAAATTAGACATATTATATGTAAGAGTTTTTGAGAATTGGATGTTTGCCTAACATCAAGGTGCCAGTATTATTATACAATTACATAATTATAATTATGTAATGATTTAAATCAGTCAACGTATAGTGTAGAACGTATCATGAAAACACTGAAACGCAAGCTAATTATAAACATCTCAATCAACATTTGCGCCTAAATCTAATACATTCTACTTACTTTAAAAGACGTACAATGTATACAATCAACTATTAACAATAAAAACCTTTTAAAAATGAATATTATAAGTTTAATTTATATACAATTTCATTTCAATTTAATTTTTATTCAAATTGTACAATTTAATTTCAGTTGTTATATATACAAATATATATAACCTCCTAAAAATGTGGTCCTTACACACCCACCAGCTCATAATACATACTGGGAAGATTTTATTTAAGGTCTTTTACACTAAGTCCGGTTGTTTAATGTCATTTTCATATGGGAGTATAACTATTCGTATTACTAGACACTCAAGGTCTTGCCACACATTCAAAATATCGTCTGATTATTTTATATAACATCGCATGCCTGATTTAAAAATTACACTTTATAAATTAATTTAATTAATATGATTTACAAAAGCATAGATTTCAATTCAAATTTTCAATCTATGATGTTTTGGTGTGCTCAAACTACATTAAATCGAAATAATATATTTTATTTCAGTGTTTAAATTAAAAACTGCAAACGTTTTGTGTTGTTTATTCGGCTTCTCAAATAAATACATATAAGCATTTAATTTGACTTTCCTTATTCATCTAAGATTTTGTAAATCATATTAATTAAATTAATTTATAAAGCAGGGTTATCTTTTCTAATTGAGTGTTACAGATTAATGACAGTCCTATCAGTCGTACTTTAAATATCTTATTTGACCTTGGTTCAACTCCGTTTAAATTGACGAGACGCTTCTAAAACGGAATTTTAGTATTTAAATAGATATCAGATTTGACTGAAATTAACATAATTTAGCAATATAAGGAAACATGTTCCGTTGCAACTGAATACAATTTTAAGTCAGTCTCACATAACTGATTCTTTATATGACGATAAGGATTATGATACATTTTCAATTATTTTTTTTCAAACATTGATGTTTTCCACTAGTTTTATACTAATTTCAGCCACGCTGACACTCTAAGCCAAATAATTTTTAAATCAGGCATGCGATGTTATATAAAATAATCAGACGATATTTTGAATGTGTGGCCAGACCTTGAGTGTCTAGTAATACGAATAGTTATACTCCCATATGAAAATGACATTACAACCGGACTTAGTGTAAAAGACCTTAAATAAAATCTTCCCAGTATGTATTATGAGCTGGTGGGTGTGTAAAGACAACATATTTAGGAGGTTATATATATTTGTATATATAACAACTGAAATTAAATTGTACAATTTGAATAAAAATTAAATTGAAATTAAATTGTATATAAATTAAATTTATAATATTCATTTTTAAAAGGTTTTTATTGTTAATAGTTGATTGTATACATTGTACGTCTTTTAAAGTAAGTAGAATGTATTAGATTTAGGCGCAAATGTTGATTGAGATGTTTATAATTAGCTTGCGTTTCAGTGTTTTTATGATACGCTCTACACTATACGTTGACTGATTTGAATCATTACATACTTATAATTATGTAATTGTATAATAATACTGGCACCTTGATGTTAGGCAAGCATCCAATTCTCAAAAACGCTTACATATAATATGTCTAATTTCTAGAAAAAAAACTTTGTTATCAACTAATGCTCTCTAATTTTGGATTGAAAAGCCTTCCAGTTATTGGTCTGTTTTTTATTATGTTTTCCGCAATGGTCGTACCCGCCACTATAATCTTTGTTTCACAACCTGTAGTAAAGACATTTTGTACCATGGATGTATTATACATTACACGTTCAAAGTTAACTCTGATACACTGAACAGTTTTTGTTTAACTAGTCATTAATGTCATTTAATGTAGGTGGAAATAGCCTATATTAAATTAGTGGACTACATAAATGTAGTTGGTCGTGTCTACCTGTAATGCAGACAACCACTTCAGAAATTGATGGCAGAAAAAGTAGACAGAAAATGAGTAGACTTAATACATGCAGTTGATCTACTTGTATGATACACAACCAGATAACGTACAGAAAGAGCCCATAATGAATGAGTGCATTCGATACATGTAGCTGGTCACACCTACCCTTGTTGTAAGCAACCAATCAGTAATTGAGAGTAAAACCGATATGAAGTAGATGAGTGGAATAGGTATACACAATTGATCTGGTATACGTTTACAGTATAAAGAAATTGTATGATGATAGAACCTACAGCAACTAAGTGTACTATATATGTGTATTTGGTCTGGCTTACCTGTCCTGTAGAACTCCATTCAGCAAAGGATTGTATAGAGAGCCTATACTAGCTCAGTGGACTAGATAAATGTAATTCCGTCTGCCTTTTCTGTAGAATATCAGATCTAGTAAAAGATGACAGAAAGACCCCATAGTAAAGAGAATAGTTGGATATAGTTGATCAACTCTTTCTGTGCTGTAGACTAGCAGAGACAGTAACAGCTGGTATAAAGACACCATATTAACAGAGTAGACTAAACACATGTAGCTAGTCTTGTCCACCTGTCCTGTAAATTCCGTGCACTTCCTCCCTGGAGTAGATCCATGTATTTGATCTGGTTTACATGTACTGTAAACCTCCTGTCAGTAGTGATGGTATAGAGACTACTTGCTTATAGTTAATCATCTCTACCCTAAGTGTAGACCATCAGACTCTATAATAGCAGAGTAGACTAAGCACAGTTAGTCCTGTCTACTGTAAAAATCCAGTCAGCAAGTCATGGAATAGAGACCTTATAGTAAGCAAAAGAGTAAATACATGTAATCGGTTTTGTTAACTTGTACTCTAAACTAAGATAACAATCATGCTAGAAAGTATATAACACTGACTAGGCAAGATACATGTACCGGTAGTTGGTCCTGTCTACATGTACTGTTTTCATGTACTGTAAACGACAAGCCAATAAGTGATGGTGGAAAGAACCCATAATAACTGTGCTGTCTAGATACATATACATGATTCCAAATGCCTAACATATAGTAAACCAAATCCAGTAAAAGATGGTAGTAAGGGCTTATAGTAACTATGTAGAGGGCATGCATGTAGTTGCTCCCTTCCATATCTGTTGTAAACCGCCAGATCCACGAAGTTAGTGTATAAAGAGTCTATAGTGAATAGGTCTACGTGAACTGGAGACAACCAGTCGGTAAGTTTTGGTAAAACGATTATATAATAACTGAGTAAACTAGACTCTTGTGGTTCGTCATATCTCCCTGTCCTGAAGACAACTAATGCCAGTAAGTAATGGTAGAAAGTGCTATATAAACTGAAAGAAATAGATTTATACGGTGGTCTATTATTCATGTATTGTAGACCACCGGAGGTAGAACGTTATTGTAAACATTTATTTATCTAAATTTAGGTAAAACGAGTGTTTGTGTATATATGCCATGTAAGGTTAGGTGGTGTTACCTTTCCTGTTTAGATGATTATTGCTAGTAGACCTGTAACCTTATAATTATGATAATAATGTTCAAAGTTCCATGTGTACATAGCAATAACCTTTTTTGTCGGAAATTTATTTCTTGGTTCACAATTTTTATTTCGTATGCCATCCAACGATCGGTTTTTTTGGTGCAGTTAGACCTACACTTCCAACACCCCACCCTATGGTTCTTTTAGAAACAAAAAATTGAAATTATTGTATGCAAATGTAGATATATTTAATATATTAACACATATAAATTGTGTCCATTGGTATATGGCAAATTCTTTGACGTTTTTGTCGTCGCATATGATTGTAGCGGCCATAGCAGTGTCATTTTGTGGGCATTATGTATGCTCTATTGTAATAAGAACATTTGTACTGGCGAGCTGTTCAAAAATTATGCACATGTTTTGTTATTATCAATGTATGATGTATGTGCGTTTTTGGAACGATTTAGTTTATAATGCAGGGTGGTCTTTCATCATTTTGTGTTACAAATTAAAAGAATTCATGTCATTCATTATTTAAATATTTTCCTTTTACTTAAACATGGTTATATTTATTTGTTTCTTCTGTGAAAGACTTTTAAAACATGGTCTGTTGCAAACGAATGAAATTTTAATTCAGTTTTCATATAAATTAAACTTTTGTGTATAAATTTACTAAAAGGCTTTTAAACCTCCTCATGATTAATCATATAGACTTCATATGTGTCTAAATATTAACATAATTCATCACTATAACCTAACAAGAAATATTTCAATTTAATGGAATTTTGATTCGCTCTCACATAAATTATAACCTTTTTTGATAATAATGTAGACGATCAATTTTTATTTCCATTTTCGCTACATTGACATTAAAACAGAAATTAATTTTCAATTAAAATTAAAATAATACTTAAAATAAAGTTAATCAGACAGTGTTTTGAATGTGTAGGCACATTCTGCATCTCCAGCATTACTACAAAATTTTCACCAATATAGAGTTGACATAAAAAATAAAGCTATTATCCCTTCATCTAATTTTTATGATATACGATATCACACAGTCAAGCGGAATTAGGGCTGATTTAACCACCAATTCATAATAAATCATATCAAAATCAATGTCGGCCTGACCGCTGCTATTACCCGCAAATCATGATTTACGATATCACAATCACTAGCGGCATTAACAACGAAATTACCACCAATTCGTTAACTAAGATACAACAATGACTGGCGGCCTTACCACTGATATTACCACCAATTAAGATAAATGATATCACAATTGCGAATGGGCCTTAGCATTGATATAACCACAAATTCATAAAATACGATATCAAAATTTCTATCGACCTTTACAAAGATATTACCACTAATTCATTGTCTACGATATAACAAAGTCTTGAGGACTAACTACTGATAAAACTATCTATTTATGTTATAACATGAAGACAATTTTGCATGTTTTTAATAAGTGGAAAACCACTTATAGGTCACGATAATCGCAATAGCAATAAAATTACATAAAATGTTTGTACACTGTATGATTTCGCCGGCATCCGATATCGATCTGCTTTTTATGTTTTAGCCAATCATAATAAGCCAAAATAAAACTACAACCGCTAGGCGAGGTGAATATACATTTTTGAGCGCTGACAATTCCTAATAGCGACCGTACGCCAAGGTCATTGATTGTTTTACTACACGAATAAAAAAACCATATTCCTTGACCAGAAAAACAGAGGATGCATTTTCTACTGGAGCACCTGCTTACCTTTGTAATCGATATGATGCATTGTTAACGTTTATATGTTTTTTTTAATTTAATTCTGCATTTTGATATCAATTTCAATTTGATATCAATAATCGTGAATTCCATTTTTAAATATTGAGAATAGTATAAATGAATCAATATATCTCAGAGATGTTGTTGTTGTTGTTGATACGCACGATGCAATTTATTAAGACCGCTATTCTGATTGGCTAAAATATAAACCCCAGGGCGTTATCGGATTCCACTCGACTACTATGCAGTGGAATCGCACAGCGTACAAACACTTTATGTAATTTTATTGCTATTGCGATTTATCATGGCCTGAAAGTTATTTTTAGACTTATTAAAAACAGCAAAATTGTATTCATGTTATAAAATGAATTGGTAGTAATATCAGTGGTAAGTGGTCAAGACAGTGTGATATCAGAGACAATGAATTAGCCGTAATATCTTTGTAAATGTCGATAGAAATTTTGATATCATATTTTACGAATTGGTGGATATATCTATTCTAAGGCGCCCTCGCAATTGCGATATCATATATATTAATTGATGGTAATATATGTGGTAAGGCGGCCATTCATTTTGATATCTCAGGTTATGAATTGATATTAATTTCTTATGTAAAGCCGTCAGTCATTGATATATCTTAGCCAACAAATTGGTGGTAATATCGTTGTTAAGGCCACTAGTGATTGTTATATCGTAAATCATGATTTGCCTGGTAATATCAGCGGTCAGGCCGACATTGATTGTGATATAATTTGTCAAGAATTGGTGCTTACATCAGCGCTGATCCCGCCAGATATCGTATATCATAAAAAGTACATGAATATCGCTTTATTTTTTTATGTCATTTCTATATTGGTGAACATTAATGAGCATTACTGGAGATGCAGGATGTGCCCACACCTTCAAAACATCGTCTGATTAACCTTATTTTAAGTAGTATTTTAGTTAAAACTCAAAATTTATTTTTGGTTTAATATCAACATAGTAAAAATGGAAATAAAAATGATGATCAACATTATAATCGAAAATCATATAATTTATGTGAGAGTGAATCAAAATTTAATAAATTTGAAATATTTCGTGTTAGGTTATATTGATGAATTATTTTAATATTCAGACACATATGAAGTCTAAGGGATTAATCATGTGGAGGTTTAAATGCCGTTTAAACAATTTTTACACAAAAGTATAATGTATGTGAAACGGAATTAAAATTTCATTCAAGTGCAACAGACCATGTTGTTATATCTCTAAATTATGTTAATATATTCAGTAAAATAGGACTTCTGAAGATATTAATCATGTGGTGTTTTACATATCTTTCGCAGCAGTAAACAAATACATATAACCATGTTTAAGTAAAAGGTAAAATTTAAATTATGAATGATATTAATTCCTTTAAGTAACACACAATGATGAAAGACCACCCTGTATTATAAATTAACTCGTTTCAAAAACGCACATAAAGTATTTATTGATGATCAAATAACACGTGCATAATTTTCGAACAGCTCGCCAGTAAAAATTGTATTATCAAAATAGAATATACATAATGCCCACAAAATGACACGGCTATGGCCGCTACAATAATCTACAACGACAAAAACGTCAAAGTTTTGCCTTATGACAATGGAAAAAATTTGTATGTGCAAATATATAACTACAAAAATATCTACATGTGCATAGATTAATTTCATATTTGTTCTTAAAGAACAATCGGGGTGGGGTGTGTGAATAGGTCTAACTGCACTAAAAACGGATCGTTTAATGGCATACGAACCAAGAAGTAGCTTTCAGGTAAATAAGGCTCCTGCTATGGACACAGTGAACTTTGAAACTTATTATCAAAATAATAAGGATACAGGTCTACTAGTAATAAGCATGTATACAGGTAAGGTAACAACACCTGACCTTACATGGGATATAAACACAAACACACGTTTTAGCTAATTTTACATTTTTACCATAACGTTCTACCTTCTGTGGTCTACAATGCAGGAATAATAGACTACCGTATATATCTATTCCTTAGCACTTTCTACCATTTCTTACTGGCATTAGTGGTCTGCAGTACAGGGAGATATGTCCAACCACAGTTTAGTTAACTCAGTTATTATATAATCGTTTTACCCAAAACTTACCGACTGGTTGTCTACAGTTCGCGTAAACAGGACCAAACACATATATTCGGTAGAATTATGCAATATAGACTCTTTATACAATCACTTCTTGGCGGTTTACAACAGATATGGAAGGGACCAACTACATGAATGTCCTCACAGTTACTATAGGCTCTTACTACCATCTTTGACTGGATTTGGTTTTACTATATGTCAAGCATTTGGAATCAAGTATGTGTATCTAGACCACACAGTTATTAAGGCTCTTTCCACCATTACTTATTGGCTTGTAGTTTAAAGTACAGTAACACAGTGCATGTAGACAGGACCAACTACCGGTACATGTATCTTGCCTACTCAGTGCTATATACTTTCTACCATTCTTTGTTAGCTCTTAGCTTAGAGTACAGGTGAACAAAACCAACTACATGTATTTACTCTTTTGCTTACTATAAGCTCTCTATTCCATGACTTGCAGACTGGATTTTTACAGTAGACAGGACTCACTGTGTTTAGTCTACTCTGCTACTATAGATTCTGATGGTCTACACTACAGGTAGAGATGATTAACTATAAGCAGGTAGTCTCTATACCATCACCTACTGACTGAAGGTTTTCAGTACAGGTAAACCAGATCAAATACATGTATCTAGTCCACTAAGGAATTGCACGGAATTTACAGGATATTTAGACAAGACTAGCTACATGTGTTTAGTCTACTCTGTTAATATGGTCTCTTTATACCAGCTGTTACTGTCTCTGCTAGTCTACAGTACAGGAAGAGGGGATCAACTATATCCAACTAGTTTTTTACTATGCGGTCTTTCTGTCATCTCTTACTAGATCTGACATTGTACAGAAACGGCAGATAGAATTACATTTATCTAGTCCACTGAGCTACTATAGGGTCTCTACACAATCCTTTACTGAATGGAGTTCTACAGGACAGGTAAGCCAGACCAAATACATATATCTAGTCCACTTAGTTACTGTAGTTTCTATCATCATACAATTTCTTTATACTGTAAACGTAGACCAAATCAATTGTATCTACCTATTCCACTCATCTACTTCATATCGGTTTTACCCTCAATTACTGATTGGTTGCTTACAATAAGGGTAGGTGTGACCAGCTACTTGTATCGAATACACTCATTTACTATGGGCTCTTTCTGTAAGGTATCTGGTTGTCTACCATACAAATACATAGTTTCAACTGCATGCATTAGGTCTACTCATTTTCTGTCTGCTATTTCTGCCATCAATTTCTGAAGTGGGTGGTAATACCAGTATCAAGGCCGCCAATCATTGTGATATCGTATATTATGAATTGATGTTAATATCAGTGGTTTAACTGTTCTAGTCACTTTACATTCATATACTGGTTGACATTTTCAACATTTTAGAGTGCCTCTGATGAGTCTTGAATAGACGAAACGCGTATCAGGCGTAGCAAAATTTATTGCATGAAACTGTTTTTTTCATTTCAGTTTGACTGCTAATTTTATTATCTCTTTTCTATAATTAATTACTATATTCAAAATATTGAATTCGCTCAACAAATTTGAGTGAAATAAATCTTTTTTAAATAAAGTTAACGAATCGCCACTCAGCTGTACACATTTTATTGTGGTAAAGAAAAAGTGGGACACTGTTGAGTTTGGTACTTTAATGTTTATGATTAAGTTTAAAATTTTCTGTATTTAACATAATGATTAATATAATAAATTTTGCAAGGCATCGACACAATTTTACGAAAAATGAGGTAATGGTTTTATTTAAACATATCATATAAAATAGTGATATAGTCATTTTAATTTAATTTTTAAAAGTATTGAATAGGTGCTAGTTTGGCAAGAAATTTGCGTTAACTTATGTAAATATATTGAAAAGACAAGTTAAATAGTAGTCTGTTAGAGCCGTACATAAAAACTTTTTAAACAACATTGGTAGTTGGAACTTCATATGAGTGAACAGTTCCTGTGCCACATTTATAATGAAAAACAGCAACTTAAACGAATTATTTACATAGAGAACAAATATATTAAAACAGATCATTTAATACGTTCAAATTTTAAATAGTTTAGATTGTCATGAATTGGTTGTAATAATAGTTAATCTTAAGTCCGCAATACAGTGCGATATCGTAGACAATGAAATGTCGGTAATATCGCTGTTACGGCAGCTAGTAATTTTGATATCGTATATCATGAATTAGGGTTAGTATCAGTGATAAGGCCGCCAGTCATTGTGATATCATATATCATCAATAAGTTACAATATTACTGATAAGGGCACCATGCAGTGTGATGTCGTAGATTATGAATTAGTGGTAATATTGGTGTGTACGCCGCTAGTAATTGTGATATAGTATATTATGAATTGGTCGTTTTGTTAGAGGTAAGTCCGCAGGACAATGTGATATCGTACATCCTGAATTGGTCGTACTATCGTTTTGAAGGCCGCTTGTACTATTCTTTATCATGAATTTGTAAATATTATCAGTGGTAAGGCGGCCAGTCCTTGTGATATGGTAGATCATAAAATGGTGGTGATGTCAGTGGCAAATACGACAGTAATTTTGATTTGGTTTACTGTGAATCAGAGGTAATATAATTTATAAGACCACAAGACAGTGTAATGCCAGAGATTATGAATTGGTGGAAATATTGTAGTCAAGGCGGCTAATAATTGTGATATTGTATAGAACGAATTAGTGGAATTAGTTGAATGTCAGATTTAATCCGCTATACATTGTGATATCGTATATCAAGAATTGGTACTAATATGAGTGATAATGCCACCAATCCTTGTGATATCGTATATCATGAATTAGTTCTAATATCAGTGGTAAAGACGCCAGTCATTGTGATAAGGAATTTGTGGTAATTTGTGGTAATATCAGAGGTAAGGCTGCCAGTCATTGTGATACCGTATATCATGAATTGGTAATATCAGCCCTTAGTCCGCTAGTGTTATATCGTATATCATGGATCTGTGGTAACGCCGCAAGTCATTGTAATATCATATATCATGAATTGGTTACAATATCTGTGGTAAGGCCTATAGTCAGTATGATATCGTAGAAGATGAATGAGCAGTAAAATCCGTGGTAACACCGCCAATCATTGTGATATCGTGTGTAATTTCGTCCCAAACGCATCCAGGATCTTTCATCACCTCCAAGTTTAGTTCGGTCATTTTGGTTTCATCAAGGACGGGGAAATTGAGCGCATGCGTTATTCACTAAATGTACTATTTCAGTCTAAGCAAATTTAATTGGGTGGTTGGGTATGCATCTCAATTATATTGCTCAAACTGATTTGAAACAAGGGAATTCAGTTTGAATATAATCACTCGTTTGTACAAATCACATATCATTTCATCATAACATTTGATGCAGCACATCGTATCAACTAAGAAAATCGTATAATTAGTATGTCTAAGGCTTTTATACATTTTTCATTAGTTGTAACCCACCACAGACAAGCTATGAATTAGAAAGGATAACCCAAGATAACTGCTCTTATATAAACATATCAACTAAATGTCTGATGTTGGATGTATTTAATTAATGTGTTTGATCCATGGCTTATTTTTCTCTGTTGGATAGAAACAGACATATTTAAACGTTGCCAAAAATGTGTGCATTCAACTCTCTAAATCTCTAAATCTCTATAAAAAACTTATATAATATCGATATTGTTAGGTTATAATACAGAAGGTCTGATAGCTGACTACAGTTGGTATCGTATTTGCAAAAATTCTACGCTCCTTGACAAAGTGTTATACAAGGAGTTATAAAAGGCTAAATTTTCCGTCCAGAAAGTTCCAGCCTAAATCTGTTCGATTCCCAAATGCTTATTGTTTGTTAATGCATTTTCGTACTGAATATATACTGTTACTTAATTATCACTAGCTGCACGCTTAAAAAAACATTTATAAAGTCAATGATATTAAAATAAGCTGGGGATTTTACTTTCTGATAAGCACAGTTAAATGACGAAAGTCAACTTAAGAATGTATGTATTAATTACATTTTAGAGCATTAAATGCCTATTCGGTAACGATAAAATTAATAAATAAACAGACCAGATTTTATTGTTTTTGCAGCTGTTAAAATGTATAAAAAACACCTGTTTGGTCATAAGGCATGACATTGAAAACTTGTAGCTGTTATAAATATCAAACATATTAAAATATTAGATCGAATATAACATTTCAATAACAAACAGCACCTCATTATATATATAATATTTCTTTTAATTCTGATGAAAAATTCATATCGAAGATATCATTACAAGATTTTAATACCTATTGTTTAAACATAATTTACCGTTTTAAATGATAAAGAAAGTTATTATACGCAAGTTGTAAAACGAAGTAATTTATTCGTACGTACAAATAGAGTTAACTGCTCAATGAACTTATACGAATAATAATGTATAAAGATATAGAAAATAAATGAAAATGAACGCAACATCGACAAGATATGGTGTACGGGTCAATACATTTTAAAAACACATCTGACACTTTTAATCTAGTCGTAGCAGAAAGAGTCCGTGAAGATGTGTTGTTGTAATGTGTAATGTGGAGTAACAGGTTGTAAATATTCGTAGTTAAATTTGAAATGAATTAATATGTAAGTATGGTTTCATTATGATTCATTTTAATGTTTGCACTGCGTTGACTTTCGACGAAATAATAGGAAAATAGCAAGTACTCCGACCGAAAACCAAAAGTCAAAGACAATCGCAAATCCGGATGAAGACAAACATACCACATAGAACAAAAACCGAAAACAAGGAAAAAAGAAAATGAATAACTCGAATCAGTTAAAACAGTGGGTGTACTCAAGTGTATTGGAAGACGAAACAGACTTTAGTTAAGCACTTCGATTAACTCTAGTTAAGATGGCTTTGTTATTATGTTCTTTCATTGTACTCCTTTTATTACGGTTCCGTTACTTTACTCTACAAAGGCTGGCCATGTAAAAAAAATGAATCACTGATATTAAAATAAGCAGTACATTTTACATTGTGATAATTTACAGTTTAATGACGACCTCCAAATTTAGAATGCAATTATTGATTGATTTATATTGCCATCAGATCCCTGTTTGGTAACCGTAAAATTAATAATTAAATTGACGGTAACTGATGGTTTTTACAGTTTTTAAAATTTGTTAAAAAACCGGATGCTTGGTCATAAGGTATGACATTGAAAAGTAGTATCTTATAACTATCAAACGCATTCAAATATTAGATCGAATATAGCATTTCAATAACAAGCCACATCCCATTATGTATCCATTATTCTTTTTTACTTCTTGTGACAAGTTCAAATACAATATTAACATATTCATGACAAAAACGTACTGCCTTTGTTTAAACATATTTTACTGTCTCAAATGATAAACAAAGCCATGAGATGCAACTTGTTAAACGTATGAATTTATTCTAACGTACATACAGAGTTAACTAATCAATAACTACGAGTGATAATATATAAAGGTAAAGAAAATAATAAAAACGAAAACAACATCAACATGATACGATTTACGGGTCATACATTGTAAAAACACATATGACACTTGGAATCTACTCATTCCAGGAAGTATGCCGTGTAGACGTGTTGTTGTATGTTTAATGTGAATTAATAGGCTGTTATAAATCGAAGTAATTTTCAATAAGAAGATTAATATCTAAGTATGGTTTCATTATAAGTATTTTGACATTATTTTTGTACTGCTTTGATTCGCCAAAAAATCGAAAAATGCAAGTAAACCTATCGAAAATCAAAACAATATACAAGAAAAACCATAAACACAAAAACGAAAGTGATCAACTCTAACCAATACAAATAATGGGTTACTCAGCCGTTTTTCACGCGTAAGCAGGCTCTAGTTAGACACTCGAGACATAAGACTCATCAAAATGTCCGATCGTATTAAAGAGATTCACTTTTCATTTCATTTCAATCATAGCGATGACCATAGAACGTCTGAAGGGATAAGATGAAAAGAGTTAGCAGACACCCATAATCATCGAAATATGGATGGGAAATACAAGATCTTGAGTGCCTAATCAGTTGGGAGATGTGTACTCTATATGCAGGTGCTGCTGAAACGATGCCAGACAAAAATTCACAATAAGAAAATAACATGGTTTGTTATATATTTTATCTTAACCCATCTTTGTTTCCAATTTCTAGGAGGTCAAGTGTAACTAAGTAATTAAAATAACAAGATTGCATGCAAACAATAATGATTTTTTAATTGGTAGAGCACCAAGTACTATGATTTAACCAAGTACAATTCAAATTATAAAAGCCTTTAATTTTGTTACCTAATAAAGTACATGTCACAGATATTTGAACATTGAATGAATGTGTAGTTGTGGCTAGAACTTACAATTCGCAGGCAAATTCATCGACACAATGAAGGCATCCGCATACTAATTAGAAAACTTTCACAAGGAAATAAAACGTGTTTTGAGGATACATGTATAATAAGCTGTATCTGAATAAGACATCTTCTCTAATAAATGTTACAAAAAATTATTGTATGTGTTAACGAGGAAATTTGACCAATCTTTAGCACAAAAAATTCCATTTTGGAAGTTGCGATGTCATACATTTTCCTATTTAATGTGTTGCTTTCACCTAGCCGCGTTGACTCACTTTAACCTGTTTAATACATTTGAAAGCTATAACAAAATGCAAATGATGTACGTTTTGCATTGTATTTGACACTGATCATAGCATACCTTTTTGAATTGTTGACTCCTTGGAAATCTAAGGTGATATCATATTAAAATAACAGTAGTTATTCGACATACTCCTCATCAATCTGTGTGTATTCAATCAATCAATTTTAAATGGGTATCACCAGTAGTTCTAATTCCTAGGGATACAATTACAATATTTGTAATATAATATACTAATTGCTTTTTCTTTTGTTTTTCAGTTTTTTTCAGCTGAACTAGTTTAGAAGAATGAAAATACACACACATACATATTATTTGGAAAAAGTTGTTATCACAATGATTGAGCAGGATATTGTTTCGTACAAGAACTTACAACAATGGTACGATTCATAGTGCACATATAATGAGGATCGTACTGTTATTGAAAATAGTTTCTGTTCTTGGATTAGTATATCATTATTGATTTGGGATAGTATGTGACGTGTTTTATAGTGGATTTATCAAAACAAGTTTCAAATGGTGTTCAAAGATGCATGTTATGGTAATGTACTTTTAGAATTACATAAAACGTCTAATTTCATTTAGCAGATGTATATTGTAAAGTCCAGACAGAAACATGTGTAATAAGATCATTTAATTGGTTCAAATTTTAGATAGTTTAGTTTGTTATGAATTGCTGGTAATACCAGTGGTAAGTCCGCAAGACAGTGTGATATCGATGAGATTGAAATGTTATATCGTTGTTAAGGACGCTAGTAATTGTTATATCGTATATCACGAATTAGTGGAAATATCATTGATAAGGACACCAGACAGTTGTGATTTGGTTTATTGTAAATCGGTGGTAATATCAATGGCAAGTCTGCCAGTCATAGTGATATCGAATACAAAGAATTGGTGTAATACAGTAGCAATGCCGCCATACCTTTTGATATAGTATATTATGAATTGATGTTAATATCAGTGATAAAGCCGCCAGTCATTTTAATAATATAATTCCTGTACTGATGATAATATCAGGGGGTAACGCCCCATGTCATTGCGATATCGTATATCATAAAGTGGTGGTAATATCAGCCCTACGTCCGCTAGACAGTGTGATATCGTATATCATGAATTGGTTGCAAAATCACTGGCAACGCCTCCAGTCATTGTTATATTGTATATCATGAATTGGTGGAATTATCAATGGTAAGGCTTCTAATCGATAGGATATCGTAGACTATGAATTGGTGGTAATATCAGTGGTAGGTTCGCTAGACATCGTGATATGGTATATCAGGAATCGCTCGTAATATCAGTGGTAACGGCGCTAGACATAGTGATATCGTACATGAATTGGTGGTAATATCTGTGATATCGCCTCTTATCATTGTGATCCTCTAAACGTGAATTGGTTCTAAATCAGTGATAAGGCATCTGGTAATTATTACAGCGTAGACCATGAATTGATGGTAACATCGTTATGAAGACCTCTAGTAATTGTAGTATTCTATATCATGAATTCTTGGAAATATCAATGGTAAGGCGCCAGTACTTGTGATATGGTAGATCATGAAATGGTGGTAATATCAGTGGAAAATCCTCCAGACAGTGTGATTTGGTTTATTGTGAAATGATGGTAATATCAAGGGTAAGGCTATGGGTCATTGTTATATGGAATATGAATATTTGGTGGTAATACCAGTAGAAAGGCCGCCAATACTTGTGATATCTTATATTATGAATTGATGTTAATATCCATCATCACAAGTCAGGGTTTCTGTGTTTACATTTCGCACGAAACCCTGACAAACTTAGCAAGGGAATTCCTAGGTGATTTTCGTATGACGTCAAACTTTCAAAATATCAACAAATGAAATTGCTAGAAAGAAGCAAGTGTTTGGCAGTAGTCATTCTTACTCCTTCGTGATTGTGACGAAAACGTAACGCAACTAATAAATAACGCGATATTAACAAAATATTAACACTACTATACAAAATATACTGATTTTCACACGGCATACGCAACACATCCGTTCGACTAATTTTTACAATCGACATCGTGATATCCCTTTACTAAGTCGTGAATGAAAGCGCGCTTTTGATTAGCTTCATTAAGGTATGATGTAGCCAATCAAAATAGTGACTTCTAGCCCGGGAATTTCCTAGCTAAGTATATCAGGATTTCGTGGACACATGTGGAAACAGAAACCCTGACTTGTGAGGATGGTTAATATCAATTGTTTATTTTTTTAGTCACTTCATCTTCATATAAAGGTTGGCATTTTCAATATTTTTGGTAGAGTGCCTCTGATGAGTCTTGAATAGATGAAACACGCATCAGGTGTATTGCCTGAAACTGTGGTGTTTTTTTATTTCAGATTGACAACTAATTTTATTATTTCGTTGCTATAAATAATGAGTATATTCAAAATATTGTATGCCCCAATGATATAAGTGAAATAAGTGTGATTGAAATAAAGTTAACGAAGTGCGAATCAGCTGTACACCTTTGATTGTGGTAAAAAAGTAGGACACTTTTGAGTTCGGTACTTTAATGTTAATGATTAAGTTTAAAATTTACGGTATTTAAACTAACACTGTTGAGTTCGGTACTTTAATGTTAATGAATAAGTTTAAAATTTACGGTATTTAAACTAACGATTGATATAATAAATTTTGCAATGCATCGACAATTTTTCCAAAAGGGAGGTAATGGTTTTATTCAAACATCTCACATAAAATAGTCATTATAATTTAACGTTTCTAATTATTGAATGGGCAAAAGTTTGGCAAGAAGTTTTGAATTAGGTCTGTGAATATATTGAAAAAGACAAGTTAAATAGCCTATCAGGGCATTACATAAAACTTTTTAAACAACAATAAAAGTTGGAACAACAAATAACGTGAAAAGTTTTTTGGCCACAGTTATTGTGAAAAATTGCAACTGAAAACGAAATATATTTGCATAGAGAATAAATATATGAAAATAAGATCAGTTAGTAGGTGCAAATTTAAATCGTTTAGTTTATCATTAATTGGTGGTAATATCAGTGGTAAGTCCAAAAGACAGTGCGATATCGTAGACAATGAAATGTTGGTAATATCGTTGTGAAGGCAGCTAGTTATTGTGACATTGTATATCAAAAATTGGTGGTAATATCAGTGATAAGGCCCAGTCATTGCGATATCATAGATCATAAATTGCTGGTAATATCATTGGTAAAGACACAAGTCATTGTGATATCGTGTACATGTATCATTAATTGGTGGTGATATTAGTGGTTAGGACTCTAGTCATTCTGATATCATATATCATGAATAAGTGGCAATGCCATTGATAAGGCCACCAGACAGTGCGATGTCGTAGATTATGAATTGGTGGTAATATTGTTGTCAAGGCCGCTAGTAATTATGATATAGTACATGTATAGCATTAATTGGTTGTAATTTCAGAGGTAAGTCCGCTATACATTGCGATATTGTATATTGTCTATTTGCCCTAATACCACCGGAAAAGCCACCAATCATTGTGATATCATGTATCATAAATTGGTTCTAATATAAGTGGTACGGCCTCTAGTCCGTATGATATCGTATACCATGCATTGATTGTAATATCGTTGTCAAGCCCGTTGGTAATTGTGATATACTATATCATGAATTGGTTGTAGTGTTGTGATATCGAATATAAAGAATTGGTGTAATATAGTAGCAATGCCGCCAATCCATGTGATATGGTATTGGATGTAATATCAGTGGTAAGGCCTCCTTTCCTTGTGATATGGTAGATCATGAAATGGTGGTATTATTAGTTGTAAAGATGCATTCATTGTGATTTGGTTTATTGTAAATCGGTGGTAATATCAGAGGTAAATCTGCCAGTCATTGTGATATCGAATATAAAGAATTGGTGTAATATAGTAGCAATGCCGCCAATCCATGTGATATAGTATATTATGAATTGATGTTAATATCAGTGATAAAGCCGCCAGTCATTGCAATAATATAAAATCCTGTATTTGTGATAATATCAAGGGAAACGCACCATGTTATTGGGATATGTTGCCATCATAAAGTGATGGCAAGATCAGCTCTAAGTCCGCTAGACAGTGTGATATCGTACTATATCATGAATTGGTGGCAAAATCAATGGTAACGCCTCCAGCCTTTGTGATATTGTATAACATGAATTGGTTGAATTATCAGTGGAAGGTTTATCAACCTGAAGAAGTGAAATATTTACCGAGGCCAAAGGCTGAGGTGAATATCACTCCTGGGGTTGATAAAACTCGTGTCAACCAGATATAAAAAGTCAACAATTGATGCATTAAATTACTCAAGACCTGTGAATAATTTCATGATATTTCTCTATATCCTTTCAGACGTTTTGATAATTTTCCAAGGCAAGGTAAATCTCACCAGATATTGGACTTTTAAACAATATAACAAATAATAATCAACATTTTTTTCAACAAATTTAATTTAAAATGTCTCTTTTATCACAGGAAAAGATATATCGCAAAACAAATTTAACTCTGTGAAGTCTTTTCCGTGAATTATACTTACCGGAAGGCTGGTTACTAAAATAACGATTACTTTCAGAGGCTTGTCGAACTTAATTTCTTATACAGTTCTTCATTTTCGGTACGAAGTTCAAAGTAGAATTTTTTTCAAAATAGCAGCGAGTTTTTTATTTGGCAGGTCTTCGAAAACTTCGTCGTAGATTTTTTTTAACGTAAATAACCTTTCAATTTCCTAATGCTAGAATCCGTTCCTCTCCTAGTATTTTTAGAAGCTTTCTCCGTTAAAACCTTCTTTAATTGTTCCTCATTGATGGTTGCAAATAGAGATTTCTGTCCTGTCGGCTCCATCGCAGCCACTTATGCGATTTGCAATGGCTTCTAATGACCCAAACTTAATTTTTAAGAACGCATTTGATTGGATGAAACGAAAATAACGTCTAATCAAAAGCTACGTTTTATTTTACTGCCTCTGCAAATTTGCGCGGTAGACATGAGGTTTGATAGGGAACATTGGCAAAGGGTCTAAAGCAATGTAAATTCTCAAATTTTCTAGTCATTTAATAACAATAATTGGTGGTAATTTCATTGGTGAAGGCTCCAGGCATTGTTATATCGTTGAACATCAACTGGTGGTAATATCAGAAGTATGGTCTCTAGTCATTGTGATATTGTAGACTACGAATTGTTGGTAATTTCAATGGTAAATGAGCCAGTCATTGTGATGTCATTTATCAGGAATGGGTGGTAATATTGTGTCAAGGTTGCAAGAAATTGTGATATCGTATATCATTATTTGCTGGTAATGTCAGTGGTAAATCCTAGACAATGTGATATATGTCTAGGATTTATGATATTTGTGTGTCATGTATTGGAGACAATATCAGTGTCGACAGTCATTTAAGCATCGTATCTCATCAACTGGTGGTAATATCATTGGTAAGGCAGCCTATAATTGTGATTTGGTTTATCATGAATTGGTGGTAATATAAGTGGTAAGTCCGATAGTAATTGTGATTTCGTATACCATGAATTGATGGCAATATCAGTGGTAAGGTCTCTAGTCAATATTATATCGTAGACCATGATTTGGTAATAATATCGGTAAATGTAGTTGTCGGTTTTGAAAAACGACAATGTTGTGCTCTTATATAAATCAATTGTAAAACGACATATCGACGAGGGTATTTTTTATTGTTAATTTATCAATGCATACCATATTCGTGTTATGCAATACAGAAGGCTTCACCAGTGTTCTTCGGCCGATGTATTATTTGCCTTCTTTTCAATTTAAGCCCAAACACATCCAAGATCTTTCATCTCCTTCAAAATTATGTCGGTCGTATTAGTTTTTGCCAGCAAAGGGTGATTAAGCGTAAACATAATTCACTAAAAGTACTTAATCTAAAGTGTAATGCCTGCAGAAAATGCCTTCCCAGAGGACGCTTATACCGCTGGAAGATAAATAATATAATGCAATGCTTACAGTCAAGTAATGGTTGTGCTTATCGTTATTTTATGGGCGACTTGGTAAATATTATTTCGTGAATATACACTCTTATCAGCTAAATTTATGTTGCTGATCTATTACATGTGTTTGATCCTTAGTTTACGTTTCTGTTGGATGGCTTTGTTATTATGTTCTTACATTGTACTCCTTTTAGTATGGTTCCGTTACGTTACTCTACAAAGGCTGACTTTATAACAGCCAGTTAGGAACAGACATTTTTAAACGTTGCCACATTGTGAACATTCAACTAATCAATATATTCATTGCAATATACATAATATACATAATAATACATACATATACATTTAATATATGTACTGAATACGCTACTTGATCTTTCTAGCATAATGTTAAAATCTGAATCAATGAATAATTTCATGAGTCAATATACTGTGCAATACATAAAACTATATCTAAGAAAACTTCTATAATATCGGGAATGAAGGGTTGTTAGGTTAAACTATAGAGTGCTCGATAGCTATCCACAGTTTGTAACGTATTTGGCGACTTCTACGCACCTTGACAAAGTGTTGGCTTATTGAAGGCGTGTTAAAAGCTAATATAGAATATATATTTCAAATAGACTATTGCAGGCTGCACGTGCAAAAAAAAATGCAATCACTGATATTAAAATAAGCAGTGGATTTTACTTTGTGATAATTCACAGTTTAATGACGACCTCCAAATTTTGTAATGCAATTATTAATTGATTTATATTGCCATCAGATGCCTGTTCAGTAACGTAAAATCAATAATTGAACAGACCATAACTTATGATTTTGCAGTTTTCAAAAATTTGTTAAAAAACCACCTGCTTTGTCATAAGGCGTGACATTGAAAAGTAGTATCCTATAACTATCACACGCATTTAAATATTAGATCGAATATAGCATTTCAATAACAAACCAAACCTCACTTTGTGTTTCTTCTTATGACAAGTTCACATGCAATATTAACAAATTCCTGAAAAAACTTTACTGCCTTTATTTAAGCATATATTACTGTCTCAAATGAAAAACAGAGCAATGAGATCCAACTTGTAAATCGTATGAATTTATTCTAACGTACATAGAGAGTTAACTAATCAGTAACTACGAGTTAAAATGTATAAAGGTATAGAAAATAAATAAAAACGAAAACAGCATCAACATGATATAATTAAAGGGTCATACATTGTATAAACACATCTGACACTTTGAATCTACTCATTCCAGGAAGTATGCCGTGTAGATGTGTTGATATATGTGCAATGTGGATTAACAGGTTGTTATAAATCGAAGTTAAATTCAATAAGAAGATTAATATGTACGTAAGGTTTCATTATAAGTATTTTTACATTATTTTTGTGCTGCTTTGATTCGCCAAGTAGGAAATAATCGAAAAAAATCAACTTAACCTATCGAAAAACAAAACAATCTACAACAAAAACCGTAAACACAGAAAAGAAAGTGATCAACTCTAACCAATAAAAATAATGGGTGCACTCAGGCGTTTTTCACGAGTAAGCAGGCTCTAGTTAGACACTCGAGACATAAGACTCAGCAAAATGTCCGATCGTATTTAAGAGATTTACTTTCCATTTCAATTCAATCATGGCGATGACCATAGAACGTCTGAAGGGATAAAATCAAAAGAGTTAGCAGACACCCATAATCAGCAAAATATGGATGGAAAACACAAGATCTTGAGTGCATAATTAGTCGGGAGATGTGTACTCTATATGCAGGTGTTGCTGAAACGATGTCAGACAAAAATGCACAAAGAGGAAATACCATGGTTTGTTTTATATTTTATCTTAATCCATCTTTGTTTCCAATTTCTTTGAGGTAAAGTATACCTAAGTAATTAAAATAAGAAGATTGCACGCAAACAATAATGATTTTTTTAATTGGCAGAGCACCAAGTACTATGTTTTAACCAAGTACAATTGAAATTGATAAAGTCTCTAATTTTCGTACATAACAAAGTACATGTCACAGATAAAATGATCTATTTGAACATTGAATGAATGTGTAGTTGTGGCTAGAACTGACAATTCGCAGGCAAATTCATCGACACAATGGACGCATCCGCATACTAGTTAGAAAACTTTCACAAGGAAATAAAACGTTCTTTGAGGATACATGCATAATAAGCTGTATCTGAATAAAACATCTTCTCTAATAAATGTTACAAAAAATTATTGTATGTGCTAACCAGGAAATTTGACCAATCTTTAGCACAAAAAATTCCATATTTGGAAGTCACGATGTCATACATTTTCCTATTTGATGTGTTGCGTACACGTAGCCGCTTTGCCTCATTTTAACTAGTTTAATACATTTTAAAGCTATAACAACATGCAAATGATTTACGTTGTGCATTGTATTTGACACTGATCATAGCATACCTTTTTGAATTGTTGACTCCTTGTTTGCATCATTCAAGTAACTCCGTATTATGGTGCTGATATTTCACAACTTATATCTTAACGTTTTCCAAGACGTGGCAATGAGCAACTCGATGGTTATATAAATAAGGACAGACACCGATTATCCGTTCGTAACATCTGCGTGCACCCCATTATTTTTTTGTGTTAGATGGTCCGGATAAGCCATTTTTGCCTTTTTTGATTTGTGTCATATTGAGATTTCACAGAAGAAACAACCCCCTCCCCCCACAAAAAAAAATTACAACCCAAAACTCCACAATAAACAAATAAAAGAAAATGACAGAAATTTAAATATACTATTGAAAAGGGATAATGTGCATTCGCAAAAGTGCGATCAAAACATATATTAAAATTTTGCTTTATCTTTTCTTTATTCTATACATTCAAATGCCTTTACATCTGTATACACATTCCTTATTTTGATATTATGTTATTCAAAAGCTGTAGAATTGTGGTGGTTGTTTTGTGCATTTGTCTGTTTTGACGTGTAGGTCCTAAACGATATTCAAGGATATCTCGAGATGGACAAACTCAAGCAGTCGGAATATTGGTGTATTGGCGTACGCAGACTGATGTTGATAGGCAATCAAGTTGCCAATGAAACACTTTTCGTTACGACCGCCTTAGACCTGGACTTCTACGCGTAGCCACACCTTACAAGAACGGCCATATTTATATTTGTCACCTTCATATCCAGTCAAGTTGAACAGACAAACACATTCCATTGATTCTCTGTTGAAAAAATCCTGTTATCTAGTGGCACCACTTGCATGTGCTAGAGGGCAAATACGGAACAACGATATATTGATTGACATGTTTAGTTTTTATCTATAGAGCAGCGTATCGGCGTCAATAAACCACACAGTGCCACAATAGAGCATATCGTCTTCATGGTGAAAGTTTCGCACATCCGTATGTTATTCAACATCATTCATTCGGTGAAGGTAGTTTTATGGTGTGGGCATGCATCACAACCCTACTGTTAATACCCACTGCAAGTCATTGGTGTAATGGAAATTTGTACGCTAAAGGGACGAAATCGTTCAAATGCCGATATGAACGCATAGTCGTGATCATTACTCTCAAATTAACATGACGGCAAAATACAAATACAGACGCAATCCAGTAGTAAGATAACGTGATACCCAATCTGTTGTATGATTTTGCTACTAAAACTATGGCTTGATATCAAAGGCTATAACTGCGTATCTAGGTCACAGCACGTACATGTATTTTTAAGATTGAATACTGCATTTTTATTGTCTTAGTATCATATTATTTAGTAATTAGTTGGTATGTTTTTTGAGGCGTTTGAAATGAACTAGTAAACGAGCATCAATCCAATAACTTATATTCGGTAAAGTAAGCTGAAAGCGTACAACTCATCCTAACAAACACGAATGCATTACACGCAAATACCAAATTTCCAAATATTGTATGTAAATCTAATGTGATATTAAAATAACAGTAGTTATTCGACATACTCCTCATCAATCTCTATGTATTCAATCAATCAATCTTAAATGGGTATCAACAGCAATTCTGCTTCCTAAGGATTTATATTTACAACATTTGTAAAATAATATACTGATTGCTTTTTCTTTTGTTTTTCAGTTTATTTCAGCTGAACTTGTTTAGAAGAATGAAAATACACACACATACATGTCATTCAGAAAAGTTGTTATCACAATGATTGAGCAGGATATTGTTTCGTACAAGAACTTACAACAATGGTGCGATTCATAGTGCATATATAGTGAGGATCGTATTGTTGTTGAAAATAAGTTCTGTTCTTGGATTAGTATATCATTATTGATTTGGAATCGTATGTGACGTGTTTTATATTGGATTTATCAACAAAAGTTTCAAATGGTGTTCCAAGATGCATGTTAAGGTAATGTACTTTTAGAATTACATGAAACGTCTGATTTCATTAGCAGATGTCTATTGTAAAGGCCAGAATTGGAAAAATGTGTAACAAGATCATTTAATTGGTTCAAATTTTAGATAGTTTAGTTTATTATGAATGGGTGGTAATATCAGTGGTAAGACCGCAAGACAGTACAATATCGTAGAGAATGAAATGTTATATCGTTCTTAAGGCCGCTAGTAATTGTGATATCGTATATCACGAATTAGTGGCAATATCATTGATAAGGAAACCAGACTGTTTGATGTGGTAGATTATTAATTGGTGGTAATATTGTGGTCGAGGCCGCTAGTAATCATTATGTAGTATATCATGAATTGCTGGTAATGTCAGAGGGAAGTCCACTAGACATTGTGATATCGTTAATCATGAATTTGTACCAATACCAATGGACACGCCGCCAATCCTTGTGATATCGTATATCACGAGTTGGTTCTAATATAAGTGGTACGGCCTCTAGTCAGTGTTATATCGTATAATATGAATTGGTGATAACATCGTTGTCAATCCCGCTAGTAATTTTAATATCCTATATTATGAATTGGTGGTATTGTGGCAGAGTCTTTGTTTTATTATAAATGTGTTAATAAAGTATGAATATATATATATATATAGTAGGTCCTCCAGTCCTTGTGATATGGTTGATCATAAAGTGGTGGTAGTATCAGTGTAAAAGCAACAAGTCATTGTGATTTGGTTTATTGTGAATCGACGGTAATATCAGAGATAAGACTCCCAGTCATTGTATTTTCGAATATAAAGAAATGGTGGTAATACAGTAGCAAGGCCGACAATCCTTGTGATATATAATATTATGAATTAATTATGTAGTGGTAATATCAGCCATACTCCCGCAGACAGTGTGATATCGTATATCATGAATTGGTGGCAAAATGAGTGGTAACGCTTCCAGGCATTGTGATATTGTATATCATGAATTGGTGGTAATATCAGTGGTAGGTCCGCTAGACATTGTGACATCGTATATGAATTGGTGGTAACATATGTGGTATCGCCTCTTATTTTTGTGATATCTTATATCATGAATTGGTTATAATATCAGTGATAATGCCTCTAGTAAGTATTACATCGTAGACCATGAATTGATGGTAATATCGCTGTGAAGGCCGCTAGTAATTTTAGTATTCTGTATCATGAATTCTTGTGTATATATGTGGTAAGGTCGCCAATCCTTGTGATATAGCAGATAATGAAATGGTGTTAATATCAGTGGAAAAGCCTCCAGACATTTTGATTGGGTTTATTGTGAAACGGTGGTAATATCAAGGGTAACGTTATAAGTCATTGTTATATTGAATGTGAAGAATTGGTGGTAATACCAGTAGCAAGGCCGCCAATCCTTGTGATATCGTATAGTATGAATTAATGTTACTATCCATCCTCACAAGTCAGGGTTTCTGCGTCCACATCTTTCCACAAAATCCTTACAAACTTAGCTAGGAAATTCCCGGGCTAGAAGATTTTCGTATAACGTCAAACCTTCAAAATATCAAACAATGAAATTGCTTCTAAGAAGAAGTGTTTGACAGTAGTCATTCTTAATCATTCATGATGGTGAAGAAAACGTAACGAAACTAATAAATTACGCGATATTAACAAAATATTAACACTACTGTACAAAATACACTGATTTTCACGTGGTCTACGCAACACATCCGTTCGATTAATTTTAACAATCGACATCGGGATATCCCTTAACCAAGTCGTGAATGAAAGCGAGCTTTTGATTGGCTACATTAAGGTATGATGTATTCAATCAAAATAGTGACTTCTAGCCCGGGAATTTCCTAGCTAAATTTGTCAGGGTTTCGTGGACACATGTGGACGCAGAAACCCTGACTTGTAAGGATGGTAAATATCAATCGTTTAATTGTTCTAGCCACTTCATATTCATATAGAGGTTGACATTATCAATATTTTTGGTAGAGTGCCTCTAATGAGTCTTGAATAGACGAAACACGCATCAGGCGTAGCAAACTTTACTGCCTGAAAATGTGTTTTTTTTTATTTCAGATTTTCAGATTGACAACTAATTTTATTATTATTTTTCTATAAATAATAAGTATATTCAAAATATTGTATGCGCCCAACGATATAAGTGAAATAAATATGATTGAAATAAAGTTAACTGTTGAGTTCGGTACTTTATGTTAATGATTAAGTTTAAAATTTACGGTATTTAAACTAACGATTAATATAATAAATTTTACAATGCATCGACAATTTTGCCAAAAAGGAGGAAATGATTGTATTTAAACATATCACATAAAATAGTCATTATAATTTAACAGTTCAAATTATTGAATGGGCACTGGTTTGGCAAGAAGTTTGTGGTAACACCTACTACCGTTGTGATATCTTATATCATGAATTGGTTCTAAAATCAGTAAAAAGGCCTCTAGTGAGTATTACATCGTAGACCATGAGTTGATTGTATTATCGTTGTGAAGCCCGCTAGTAATTGTAGTATTCTATATCATGAATTCTTGGTAATATCAGTGGTAAGGCCTCCAGTCCTAGTGATATGAGAGATCATGAAGTGGTGTTCATATCAGTGGAAAAGCCCCAGTCATTGTGATTTTTGGTTTATCGTGCATCGGTGGTAATACCAAAGGTAAGGCTAGTTATGTGTCATTGTTATATCGAATATGAAGAATTTGTGGTAATACCAGTAGCAAGGCCGACAATCTTTGTGATATAGTATATTATGTATTGATGTTAATATCAGTGTTAAGGCCGCCTATCTAGTAATATCAGCCCTAAGTCCGCTAGACAGTGTGATATCGAATATCATGAATTGGTGGCAAAATCAGTGGTAACGCCTACAGTCATTGTGATATTGTATTTAAATAATTGGTTGAAGTATCTGTGGTAAGGCTTCTAGTCGATATGATATCGTTTATCATGAATTGGTACTAATATCAGTGATAAGGCCTATAAACCGTAAGGTTAGGATGCAAAGGTACATTGCTATTAATTGCATTAATGTAATATCTAATAACTTTATATACAATGCCATTCCTAAATATTGAGACTTGAACATCTGAAATCCATTTTTACTTTACGAATACATCTTTATTTAAACTAATATAAATCTTTTAATTACGAACTTGTACTACATTATGACAGCGGCTTCATCACTTATATTAACATCAATTCATAATACTATACCACAAGGATTGGCTGCCTTGCTACTGTATTACCACCAATTCGTTATATTCGATATCACAATGACTGGTAGACTAACCTCTGATATTACCACCAATTCATGATATAGGATATTACAATTATTAGCGGGCTTCACAACGATATTACAACAAATGCATGATATACGATATCATACTGAGAAGTGGCCGTACCACTTATATTAGAACCAATTCATGATAGACGATATCACAATAATTGGGGGCGTTTCCAGTGATATTATTGCCAATTCATGATATACGATATCGCAATGTATAGCGGACTTACCTATGAAATTACAACCAATTCATGCTATACAAGTACTATATCATAATTACTAGCGGCCTTCACAACATTATTCCCACCAATTCATAATCTACGACATCACACTGTCTGATAGCCTTATCAATGATATTGCCACTAATTCATGATATATGATACCAGAATGACTGGTGTTTTTACCAATGATATTACCAGCAATTCATGATCTATGATATTACAATGACCGGCGGCCTTATCAACGATATATTACCACCAATTCATGATATACGATGTCCCAATTACTTGCTGTCTTAACAACGATATTACCAACATTTCATTGTCTACGATATCGCACTGTCTTGCGAACTTTATTATATAAATCGTTATTTTTAATCCTATATCATAAAGTTATGATGATATCAGTGGTAAGGCCGCCAGTCATTGTTACATTATTATTCATGTATTCTTGAAAATATCTGGTAACGTCCACAGTCATTGTAATATCGTATATCATGAATTATTGGTAATATCAACGGTAGTTCCGCCAATCCTTGTGATATCGCATATGACGAATTGGTGGTAATATCAGTAGGAAGGCCGCTACACCCTTTTTGATCATAATATCAATGGTAAGTTCGCCAGTCATTGTGATATCTTATGTCATGAATTGGTTGTAGTATCAGTGGTAACAGCCCCAGTCATTGTGAAATCGTCTACCGTGAACTGGTATAAATATCAGTGGTAAGACCGATAGTCATTGTGATATCGTATATTATACAATTAATGACTTTGATATAGGTCGCTATCAGCCAGAGAAAATGTAGTATTCACCGAGCCGATAGGCGCTAGGCGAGGTGATTATACATTTTTGAGGGCTGATAATTCCTGATAACGACCGCACTCCAAAGTCATTAATTATTTTACTACATGACTAAAAAAATCATATCCCTTGATCAGAAAAACAGAGGATGCATTTTCTACTGGAGCACATGCTTACCTTTGTAATCGATGTAATGCTTGTTACCGTTAATATGTTTTTTATTTAATTCTGCATTTTGATATCAATTTCAATTTCAATTTGAAATCAACAATCCTGAAATTCCATTTTCAAATATTGAGAATAGTATAAATGACTCAATATATCGCAGAGATGTTGTTGTTGTTGTTGATACGCAAGATGCAATTTATTAAGACAGATGTTTGTGTAGCAGACGTCAATGAATTGTGTACAATACAAATAATACAATCGCTTTGATTGGAAGAATGCAATTTATTAAGACCGCTATTCTGATTGGCTAAAACATAAAAACCAGGTCGTTATCGGATTCCACTCGACTATTATGCAGCGGAATCGTACAGCGTACAAACACTTTATATAATTTTATTACTAATGCGATTTATCATGACCTAAAGGTTGTGTATAGACTTGTTAAAAACACGCAAAATTGTATTCATGTTATAACAAGAATTGGTAGTAATATCAGTGGTAAGTGGTCAAGCCAGCGTGATATCGTAGACAATGAATTATTGGTAGTATCTGTGTAAAGGTCGATAGAAATTGTGATATCATATTTTATGAATTGGTGGTTATATCAATGCTAAGGCCCTCTCGCAATTGTGATATCATATATCATCAATTGATGGTAATATATGTGGCAAGGCCGCCATTCATTGTGATATATCAGGTCATGAATTGGTATTAATTTCTTTTGTAAAGCCGTCAGTCATTGTTATATCTTAGGCAACGAATTGGTGGTAATGGCGGTGTTAAGGCCGATAGTGATTGTGATATCGTAAATCATGATTTGCTGGTAATATCAGCGGTCAGGCCAACATTGATTGTGATATAATTTGTCATGAATTGATGTTTACATCAGCTCTGATTCCGCTATATATCGTATATCATAAAAAGTACACGAAGGGAAATATAGCTTTATTTTTTTATGTCAACTATATATTGGTGAACATTTATGAGCATTAATGGAGATGCAAGATGTGCCCACACATTCAAAACATCGTCTGATTAACCTTATTTTAAATAGTATTTTAGTTAAAATTTAAAATTAATTTTTATTTAAACACAAAGGTAGCTAAAATGGAAATTAAAATTATCGTCTACATTATAATCGAAAAGCGTATAATTAATGTGAGAGCGAATCAAAATTCCATTAGTTTGAAATATTTCGTGTTAGTTATTTTGATGAATTATGTTAATATTCAGACACTTTTGAAGTCTACGTGATTAATGATGTGGAGGCTTAAAAGCCTCTTAGTAAATGTATACACAAAAGTATAATTTATATGAAAACTGAATTAAAATTTCATTCGTTTGCAACAGACCATGTCATTATATCTCTAAATTATGTCAATATATTCAGTCAAATATGACTTCTGAAGATATTAATCATGTGGTGTTTTAAATATCTTTCACAGCAGTAAACAAATACATTTAACCATGTTTAAGTAAAAGGTAAACGATTAAAATTATGAATGATATGAATTCCTTAAATTTGTAACACACAATGATTAAAGACCACCCTGCATTATAAACTAAATCGTTTCAGAAACGCGCATAAAGTATTTATTGATAATAACATAACACGTGCATAATTTTCGAACAGCTCGCCAGTAAAAAAAAATTATTATTACAATAGAACATACATAATGCCCACAAAATGACACTGCTATGACCGGTACAATCATCTACAAAGACAAAAACGTCAAAGTATTGCCATATAACCAATTTATATGTGTAAATATATATCTACAAATCATATCTACACGTGCATATAATAATTTCGTATTTTTTCTAAAAGAACAATAAGGGTGGTGTGTGGGAATTGGTCTAACTGCACTAAAAACAATTCGTTAAATGACATACGAAACAAATTTCGTGAATCAAGAAATAGCATTCCGGTAAATAAGTCTCCTACTGTGTACACATGGAACTGTGAACCTTATTATCATACTAATAAGGATACAGGTCTACTAGTAACAAGCATATATACATGTAAGGTAACAACACCTGACCTTGCATGGAATATAATCACAAAAACACACGTTTTAGCTTAATTTAGATAATACATTTTTACAATAACGTTCTACCTTCTGTGGTCTACAATACAGGAATAACAGAACACCCTATATATCTATTCCTTTCAGTTTATATAGCACTTTCTACCATTTCTTACTGGCATTAGTGGTCTGCAGTACATGGAGATATGTCCAACCACAAGAGTCTAGTTTAGTAAGTTATTATATAATTGTTTTACCCAAAACTTTCCGACTGGTTGTCTACAGTTCTCGTAAACAGGACCAAACACATGTATCCGGTAGACTTATGCAATATAGACCCTTTATACAATCTCTTCTTGGCTCTGGCGGTTTAAAACATATATAGAAGGGACCAACAACATGAATGCCCTCTACACAGTTACTATAGGTTCTTACTGCCATCTTTTACTGGATTTGGTTTACTATATGTCAGACGTTTGGAATCAAGTATGTGTATCTACACCACACAGCTATTATGGGCTCTTTCCACCATCACTTATTGGCTTGTAGTTAACAGTACAGTAACACACTACATGTAGACAGAACCAACTACCGGTACTTGCTTGCTCAGTGCTATATACTTTTTACCATCCTTTGTTAGCTCTTAGTTTAGAGTACAGGTGAACAAAACCAACTACATGTATTTACTCTTTTGCCTGCTATAAGCTCTCTATTCCATGACTTACAGACTGGATTTTAACACTAGACAGGACTAACTGTCTACTCTGCTACTATAGATTCTGATGGTCTACTCTTCAGGTAGAGGGGATTAACTATAAGCAGGTAATCTCTATACCATCACCTACTGACTGGAGGTTTACAGTACAGGTAAATCAGATCAAATACATGTATCTAGTCCACTAAAGAATTGCACGGAATTTACAGGATATGTAGACTAGCTAAATGTGTTCAGTCTACTCTGTTAACATTGTCTCTTTATTCTAGCTGTTACTGTCTCTGCTAGTCTACAGTACAGGAAGAGGTGATCAACTATATCCAACTAGTCTCTTTACTATGCGGTCTTTCTGTCGTCTCTTACTAGATCTGATATTGTACAGAAAAGGCAGACGTAATTACATTTATCTAGTCCACTAAGCTACTATAGGCTCTCTATACAATCTTTTACTGGATGGAGTTCTACGGGACATGTAAGCCATACCAAATACATATATCTAGTCCACTTTGTTACATACAGTTTCTTTATACTGTAAACGTAGACCAGATCAATTATATCTACCTATTCCACTCATCTACTTTATATCATTTTACCCTCAATTGCTGATCGGTTGCTTACAGTAAGGGTAGCTGTGACAAGCTACATGTATCTAATGCACTAATTTGAAATGGGCTCTTTCTGTAATTTATCTGGTTGTCATGTTAGGCCATAACACACTCACTTCATGGTTAATACAACACATACACAAATCGCCTCCTTTGCAAATGTCTTTTACAAATGTTGTACACTTTTATTGAAACATTTGCGTGCAAACAGAAGTTAACTATGTTATCAATAGTAGGACGTTCGTGCATCCTTCGTACATAGTACGTATATCATTCGTATATAGCTTATTACTGAACATCGTGGTGCCAGTATTATTATATTATTACATAATTATAATTATGTAATGAATTAAATCAGTCAACGTATAGTGTAGAACGTGTCATGAAAACACTGAAACGAAAGCTAATTGTTTTTTGGGGCGTTTGAAATGAATTGTTAAACAGGTTTGTCATTAGTAATAATAATAATAATAATAATAATAATAATAATAATAATAATAATGTATATTTGTATTTAAGTGTTGTGTGTTCTTAATTAACATGAAACTAGTAAACGAGCATCATTCCAAGAACTTATATTCGGTAAAGTAAGTTGAAAGCGTACAACTCATCCTAACAAACACGAATGCATTACACGCAAATACCAAGTTTCCAAATATTGTATGTTAATCTTAGGCGATATTTAAATAACAGTAGTTATTCGACATACACCTCATCAATCTGTATGTATTCAATCAATCAATCTTAAATGGATATGAACAGCAATTCTGATTCATAGGGATTTATATTTACAATATTTGTAATATAATGTACTAATTGCTTTTTTCTTTTGTTTTTCATTTTTTTTTCAGCTGAACTAGTTTAGAAGAATGAAAATACACACCACATACATATTAATCGGAAAAAGTTGTTATCACAATGATTTTGCTGAATAGGGTTTCGTACAAGAACTTACAACAATGGTACGATTCATAGTGCACATATAATGAGGATGTTATTGTTATTGAAAATAGTTTCTGTTCTTGGATTAGTATATCATTATTGATTTGGGATAGTATGTGACGTGTTTTATAATGGATTTATCAACACAAGTTTCAAATGGTGTTCAAAGATGCATGTTAAGGTAATGTACTTTTAGAATTACATGAAACGTCTAATTTCATTTAGCAGATGTATATTGTAGAGGCCAGAATTAGAAAAATGTTTAATAAGATCATTTAATTGGTTCAAAGTTTAGTTTATTATGAATGGGTTGTAATATAAGTGGTAAGTCCGCAGGACAGTGAGATATCGTAGAGAATGAAATTTTATATCGTTGTTAAGGACGCTAGTAATTGTGATATCGTATATCACGAATTAGTGGCAATATCATTGATAAGGACGCCAGACAGTGTGATGTGGTAGATTCTGCATATGTGGTAATATTGTGGTCGAGGCCACTAGTAGTCATGATGTAGAATTTCATAAATTGCTGGTTATGTCAGATGTAAGTCCGCTAGACATTGTGATAACGTTAATCATTAATTGGTGTTAATATCAATGGACACGCCGCCAATCCTTGTGATATCGTATATCATGAGTTGGTTCTAATATAATTGGTACGGCTTATAGTCAGTGTGATATCGTATAATATGCATTGGTGATAATATCGTTGTCAATCCCGCTAGTAATTGTAATATCCTATATTATGAATTGGTGGTAATATCAGTGGTAAGTCCTCCAGTCCTTGTGATATGGTAGATCATAAAGTGGTGGTAGTATCGGTGTCAAAGCAACCAGTCTTTGTGATTAGGTTATTTTTAAATCGATTAATATCAGAGGTAAGACTACCAGCCATGGTAGTATCGAATATAAAGCAATAATAGTAATACAGTAGCAAGGACGCCAATCCTTGTGATATAGTTTATTATACAATTAATGACTTTGATATAGGTCACTATCAGGAATTATCAGCCAGAGAAATGTAATATTCACCGAGCCGATAGGCGAGGTGAATATACATTTTGAGGGCTGATAAATCCTGATAGGGACCGTATATCAAAGTCATTAATTGTTTTATTACATGAATAAAACCACCATCTCCATTGATCAGAAAAACTGAGGATGTATATTCTATTGAAGCGCCTGCTTACATTTTGTAATTGTTGTAATGTTAGTTACCCTTAATATGTTTTATTTAATACTGCATTTTGATATCAATTTGCTGATAATCCTGAAATTCCAGTTTCAAATATTGAGAAGAGTATAATTGAATGAATATATCGCAGAACCGACGTGTTGTTTACACGCACGATGTATGTATAGCTGACGTCATTGAATTGTTTACAATTAATACAATCGATTTGATTGGACGACTGAATTTATTAAGACGGCTATTCTGATTGGCTAAAACATAAAAACCAGGTCGATATCGGATTCCGCTTGACTACTATGCAGCGGAATCGTGCAGCGTACAAACATTTTATGTAATTTTAGTACTGTTGCGATTTATCGTGACCCGAAAGTTGTTTTTTGACAAATCAAAACCACGCAAAATTCTATTCATGTAATAATATGAATTAATGTTAATATCAATGATAAAGCCGCCAGTCATTGTAATAATATTAATTCTGTATAGGTGATAATATCAGGGGCACCCAAAGTCATTGTAATAATATTAATTCTGTTTAGGTGATAATATCAAGGACCCCCAAAGTCATCGCGATATCGTATCTCATAAAGTAACGGTAATATCAGACCTACATCCGCAGACAGTGTGATATCGTATATCATGAATTGGTGGCAAAATTAGTGGTAACGCCTCCAGGCATTATGATATTGTATATCATGAATTGGTTGAAGTATCACTGGCAAGGCTTTTAGTCGATATGATATCGTAAACCATGAAGTGGTGGTAATATCAGTGGTAGGTGCGCTAGACATTTTGATATCGTGCATGAATCGGTGGTAATATCTGTGGTATCGCCTCTTATTATTGTGATATCTGATATCATGAATTGGTTCTAATATCAGTGATAAGACATCTAGTAACTATTCCATCGAAGACCATGAATTGATGGTAATATCGTTGTTAAGGCCGCTAGTAATTGTAGTATTCTATATCATGAATTCTCGGAAATATCATTGGTAAGGCCGCCAATCCTTGTGATATGGTAGATCATTAAATGGCGGTAATATCAGTGGAAAAGTTTCCAGACATTGTGATTTGGCTTATTGTGAAACGGTGGTAATATCAATGGTATGGCTATGAGTCATTGTTATATGGAGCATGAATAATTGGTGGTAATACCAGTAGGAAAGTCACCAATACTTGTGATATCGTATATTATGAATTGCTGTTAATATCCATCCTCACAAGTCAGGGTTTCTGTGTACACATGTTTCCACGAAACCCTGACAAATTTAGCTAGGAAATTCCCGGGCTAGAAGATTTTCGTATGACGTCAAACCTTCAAAATATCAACCAATACAATAGCTTGAAAGAAGCAAGTGATTGGCAGTAGTCATTCTTACTCATTCATGATTGTGAAGAAAACGTAACGCAACTAATAAATAACGCGATGTTAACAAAATATTAACACTACTGTACAAAATACACTGTTTTTCACATGGCCTACGCAACACATCAGTTCGATTAATTTTTACAATCGACATCGTGATATCCCCTAACCAAGTCGTGAATGAAAGCGTACTTTTGATTGACTACATTAAGGTATGATGTAGCCAATCAAAGTAGTGACTTCTAGCCCGAGAATTTCATAGCTAAATTTGTCAGGGTTTCGTGGACACATGTGGAAACCGAAACCCTGACTTGTGAGGATGTTAATATCAATTGTTTAATTTTTCTAGTCACTTCATATTCATGTAGTTGTTCGCATTTTCAATATTTTTAATAGAGTGCCTCTGATGAGTCTTGAATAGACGAAACACGCATCAGGCGTAGCAAAATTTATTGCCTGAAACTGAGGTATTTTTTTTCAGATTGACAACTAATTATATTATTTCTTGTCTATAAATAATGAGTATATTCAAAATATTGTATGCCCAAACGATACAAGTGAAATAAGTTTGATTGAAATAACGTTAACGAAGCGCGAATCAGCTGTAGGACACTGTTGAGCGGTACTTTAATGTTAATGATTATGTTTAAAATTTACGGTATTTAAACTAACACTCTTGAGTTCGGTACTTTAATGTTAATGATTAAGTTTAAAATTTACGGTATTTAAACTAACGATTGATATGATAAATTTTGCAATGCGTCGACAATTTTTCAAAAAGGAGGTAATGGTTTTATTTAAACATCGCACATAACATAGTCGTTATAATTTTACTTTTCTAATTATTTAATGAACAATAGTTTGGCAAGAAGTTCTGAGTTAGCTCTGTAAATATATTGAAAAAGACAAGTTAAATAGTAGCCTATCAGAGCATTACATAAAACTTTTTAAACAACAATAACAGTTGGAACAACTAAGAACGTGAAAAGTTTTTTTGCCACAGTTATAATGAAAAATTGCAACTGAAAACGAAAAATATTTGCATAGAGAACAAATATATGAAAATTGGAACCGTTAGAAGGTTTTAATTTTAAATTGTTCAGTTTATCATCAATTGGTGGTAATATCAGTAAGTCCACAAGACAGTGCTAAATCGTAGACAATGAAATGTTGGTAATATCGTTGTTAAGGCAGAAAGAAAGTGTGACATCGTGTATCATCAATTGGTGGTAATATATCGTCGATAATGCCGCCAGTCATTGTGATATCATAGATCATGAATTGCTGGTAATATCAAAAGTAACGACACCGGTCATTCTGATATCATATATCACCAATTAGTGGAAATATCATTGATAAGGCAACCAAACAGTGTGATGTCGTAGATTATGAAATTAATGACTTTGATATAGGCTGCTATCAGCCAGAGCAAATGTAGAATATACATTTTTGATCGCTGATAAATCCTGATAGCCACGGTATGCCAAAGTCATTTATTGTTTTATTACAGGAATAAATTTGTAATTGGTGTAATGCTTGTTACCGTTAATATTTTATTTATTTACTACTGCATTTTGATATTAATTTCAATTTGATATTTTAAATAATCATGAAATCCCAGTTTCAAATATTGGGAAGAGTACAAATGAATCAATATATCGCAGAGCTGACGTTTCTCCCATTTGTTGTTGACACGCACGATGTATGTGTAGCAGATGTCAATGAATTGTGTACAATACAATTAATACAATCGATTTTTGGTTGAACGAATGAAATTTATTAAGATCGCTATTCTGATTGGCTAAAACATAAAAAGCAGGTCGATAGATATCGGATACCGCTTGACTAATAGGCGGCGAAATCAAACCGCGTACAAACGTTTTACGTAATTTTATTGCTATTGCGATTATCGTGACCTGAAAGTTGTTTTTCACTTATTAAAAACACGCAAAATTGTCTTCATGTTATAACATGATTAGGTAGTTAGTCCTCAAGGCTTTGTGATATCGTAGACAATGAATTAGTGGTGATATCTTTGTAAAGGTCGATAGAAATTTTGATATCGTATTTTATGAATTGGTGGTTATATCAATGCTAAGGCCCCCTCGCAATTGTGATATTATTAATCTTAATTGGTGGTAATATCAGTGGTAAGGCCGCCAGTCATTGTTGTATCTTAGTTAACGAATTGGTGGTAATTTCGTTGTTAATGCCGCTAGTGATTGTGATATCGTAAATCATGATTTGCGGGAAATAGCAGCGGTCAATGCCGACATTGATTTTGATATGATTTATTATGAATTGGTGGTTACATCAGCCCTAATTCCGCTAGTATGTGTGATGTCGTATATCATAAAAAATACATGAAGGAAAACATTGCTTTATTTTTTTATGTCAACTCTATATTGGTGAAAATGTTTTAGTATTTCTGGAGATGCAGGATGTGCCTACACCTTGAAAACACCGTCTGATTACCTTTATTTTAAGTAGTATTTTAATTATAATTTAAAATTTGTGTTTTTATGTCAATGTAGCTAAAATGGAAAGGGTATAATTTATGTGAGAGCGAATCAAAATTCCATTAAATTGAAATATTTCTTGTTAGGGTATATTGATGAATTATGTTGATATTCAGACACATATGAAGTCTAAATGATTAATCATGCGGAGGTTCAAAAGCCTTTTAGTAAATTTATGCACAAAAGTATCATTTATGTGAAAACTTAATTAAAAATTTCATTCGTTTGCAACATACCATGTTTTTATATCTCTACATTATGTTAATATGTTCAGTCATATAGGATTTCTGAAGATATTAATTATGTGGTGTTTTAAAAGTCTTTCACTGCCGCAAAGAAATAAATATAGCCATGCTTCAAGTAAAAGGTAAAATATTTAAATTATGAATGATATGAATTCCTTTAATTTGTAACACACAATGATGAACGACCACACTGCATTATAAACTAAGTCGTTCCAAAAACGCGCATAAAGTATTTATTGATAAATAGCATAACACGTGCATAATTTTTGAACAGCTCGCCAGTACACATTTTCTTATTACAATAGAGCATATATAATGCCCACAAAATGACACTGCTCTGGCCGCTACAATAATCTACGACGATAAAAACGTCAAAGTATTGCCATATACCAATGGACACAATTTATATATGTAAATATATAAAAAAAATATCTACATTTGCATACAATAATTTCAAATTGCATACAATAATTTCACAAGAGTTTAGTTTACTCAGTTATTATATAATCGTTTTACCAAAACTTACTAACTGGTTGTCTACAGTGCACGTAGACCTATTCACTATGGAGACTTTATACACTCACTTCGTGGATCTGGCTGTTTACAACATATATGGAAGGGAGCAACTACATGCATGCTCTCTACACAGTTACTATAAGCCCTTACTACCATCTTTGGCTGGATTTGGTTTACTATATGTCAGGCATTTGGAAGCATGTATATGTATCTAGACAGCACAGTTATTATGGGCTCTTTCCACCATCACTTATTGGCTTATCTTTTACAGTACATGAAAACAGTACATGTAGACAGGACCAACCACCGGTACATGTATCTTGCCTACTCAGTGTTATATACTTTCTACCATTCTTTGTTATCTTAGTTTATAGTACAGGTGAACAAACCGACTATTTGTATTTACTCTTTTGCCTACCATCAGACTCTATAATAGCAGAGTAGACTAAACACAGTTAGTCCTGTCTACTGTAAAAAGGCTTATAGTAACTGTGTAGAGGGCATTAATGTAGTTGCTCCCTTCCATATTTACTCTTTTGCTTACTATAAGCTCTCTATTCCACGACTTACTGACTGGATTTTTACAGTAGACAGGACTAACTGTGTTTAGTCTACTCTGCTATTATAGAGTCTGATGGTCTACATTTAGGGTAGAGATGATTACCTATAAGCAAGTAGTCTCTATACCATCACTACTGACTGGAGGTTTACAGTACAGGTAAACCAGATCAAATACATATATCTAGTCCACTAAGGAAGTACACGGAATTTACAGGACAGGTAGACAAGACTAGCTACATGTGTTTAGTCTAGTCTGTTAATATGTTGTCTTTATACCAGCTGTTACTGTCTCTGCTAGTCTACAGTACAGGAAGAGGTGATCAACTATATCCAACCATTCTCTTTACTATGGGGTCTTTCTGTCATCATTTACTAGATCTGATATTCTACAGAAAAGGCAGATATAATTACACGTATCTAGTCCACTGAGCTACTATGTGCTCTCTATACAATCATTTGCTGAATGGAGTTCTACAGGACAGGTAAGCCAGACCAAATACATATATATAGTCCACTTAGTTGCTGTAGGTTCTATCATCATACAATTTCTTTATACTGTAAACGTATACAAGAGCAATTGTATCTACCTATTCCACTCATCTACTTCATATCGGTTTTACCCTCAATTACTGATTGGTTGCTTACAATAAGGGTAGGTGTGACCAGCTACATGTATCTAATGCACCCATTTATTATGGGCTCTTTCTGTAAGTTATACCAGCTGTTACTGTCTCTGCTAGTCTACAGTACAGGAAGAGGTGATCAACTATATCCAACCATTCTCTTTACTATGGGGTCTTTCTGTCATCATTTACTAGATCTGATATTCTACAGAAAAGGCAGATATAATTACACGTATCTAGTCCACTGAGCTACTATGTGCTCTCTATACAATCATTTGCTGAATGGAGTTCTACAGGACAGGTAAGCCAGACCAAATACATATATATATAGTCCACTTAGTTGCTGTAGGTTCTATCATCATAAAATGTCTTTATACTGTAAACGTATACAAGAGCAATTGTATCTACCTATTCCACTCATCTACTTCATATCGGTTTTACCCTCAAATACTGATTGGTTGCTTACAATAAGGGTAGGTGTGACCAGCTACATGTATCTAATGCACTCATTTATTATGGGCTCTTTCTGTAAGTTATCTGGTTGTGTACCATACAAATAGATATAATCAGCTGCATGCATTAAGTCTACTCATTTTCTGTCTGCTTTTTCTGCCATCAATTTCTGAAGTGGTTGTCTGAATTTCAGGTAGACAGGACCAACTACATTTATGTAGTCCACTAATTTAATATAGGCTATTTCCACCTACATTTTTATATTTATTTCAGCTGTTTTAATTATAATATTTTAAAAACAATGTTGGCTATTTTCTTTTGTTTAAAATATGAAATAATTTATTTAACATGATGAAGATGCTGATGTCCGTTTGATTCTTCTGATTTAAAGAAGACACGTGTGGTTTATTTATTTAACCGATAATCTGGCATCCCGGATAACAACGCACGTGTATTAAACTCTGAGCGGCATCATGTTATATTTTTTCGTTAATTCAGATCAATAATTAATAATGTGTAAGTGCATAATGTAATAAATACATTTACAGTTATAGATTGTAAGGATGCGCTTTGTGTTCTACTGACAATAACTAGATTATGGAAGTGTATAATTTTAATTGTCTTTATTGACTCTAAAATCAGCCCATAGAAAGGCAAAGTGCCACTCAACGACCTGAAACTTAAACTGTTGCGATGTTTGTTTTAATCGTACAAGGTTAACATTTATTTGGAAAATTCATTCAACATTTCCATAAAGCTGTTGTAAGTATAGTCTGTTTACATATATACTTTGTTTAGAAGTTTCGGTGTTTTCGTTATAAGAAAAAGGGAAATATTAGGCCATGACACACTCAATTCATGGTGAATACAACACACGAACAAATCGCCTTCTTTGCAAATGCACTTTACAAATGTTGTACAATTTTATTATAACATTATCGTGCAAACAGACGTTAACTATGTTATCGTTTGTAGGACGTTCGTGCATCGTTCGTACATAGTACGTATGTCATTCATATTAAGTTTTTTAGTGAAAATAAGGGAACAACTTTTATTGCGACATCTTATATGGCTTTCAAGGTTATCCTCACACTTGCCAATTGTGAGAGTAAGAATTGCTCGTTAAACAAAAATAGCAGTGTATCAGAGTTAACTGTGAATGTGTAATGTCTAATACAATACAATATGTCTTTACTACAGGTTGTGAAACAAAGATTATAGTGGCGGGTACGACCATTGCGAAAACATAATAAGAAAGAGACCAATAACTGGAAGGCTTTCCACTTTAAAATAGAAAGCATTAGTTGATAACAAACACAATTTTTTTTCTTGAAATTACACATATATAAGCGTTTTTGAGAATGTATGTTTGCCTAACCTTTAGGTGCCAGTATTATTATATAATTACATAATTATAATTATGTAATGATTCAAATCAGTCACCGTATAGTGTAGAACGTTTCATGAAACACTGAAACGCAAGCTAATTATAAACATCCCAATCAATATTTGCGCCTAAATCTAATACATTCTACTTATTTCAAAAGACGTACAACGTATAAAGTCAACTATTAACAATAAAAGCCGTTTAGAAATTAATATTAGAAATTTAATTTTATACAAATTAATTTCAATTTAATTTTTATTCAAATTATACAATTTAATTTCAGTTGTTATATATACAAATATATATAACCTCCCCAAAATGTGGTCCTTACACACCCACTAGCTCATAATACATACTGCGAAGATTTTATTTAAGGTCTGTTACGCTAAGTCGGTTGTTTAATATCACTTTCATATGGGAGTATAACTATTAGTATAATTAGACACTAAAGGTCTGGCCACACCTTCAAAATATCGTCTGAGTATTTCATATAACATCGCATGCCTGATTTAAAAATTATTTGCCTTAGAGTGTCAGCGTAACTAAAATTAGTATAAAACTAGTGGAAAACATCATAGTTTGAAAAATTGGTTGAATTGAAAATGTATCATCATTCTTATCATCATATAAAGAATCTGTTATGTGAGACTAACTTAAAATTGTATTCAGTTGCAACGGACCATGTTTCTTATATTGCTAAATTATGTTAATTTCAGTCAAATCTGATGTCTGTTTAAATACTAATATTCCGTTTTAGAAGCGTCTCGTCAATTTAAACAAAGTTGAACCAAGGTCAAGTAAGATATTTAAAGTACGACTGTCATTAATCTGTAACACTAAATTAGGAAAGATAACCCTGCTTTATAAATTAATATAATTAATATGATTTATAAAAGCATAGATTAATAAGGAAAGCCAAATTAAATGATTATATGTATTTGAAAAGCCGAATAAACAAACCACAACTTTTGCAGTTTTTAATTTAAACACTGAAATAAAATATATTGTTTCGTTTAATGTAGTTTGAGCACAACAAAACATGATAGACTTTAAAGTTGAATCGAAATTGTATCATCTACCTTATCATCATATAACGAATCATTTATTTGAGACTAACTTAAAAGTGTACTCGGTTGCAACGGACCATGTTTACTTGTATTGCTAAATTTTGTTAATTTCAGTCAAATCTGATGTATGTTTACTAAATACTTAAATAAGATATATTGTTTCTATTTAATGCGGTTTGAAGACACCAAAATCGTCTTCCTAATCCGATTTATGGGCGGCCAATCATCCTCTAGTATTTTACATGTCCAATTTATTATCATTGTCAGTTTTAATAAAGGCCTCCCGCATACTGGAAACAATGGCATATTCATACAGATCTGAAATGTTATATGACATATGCCAACAATTTTTTTAAAAATCCTATTAATGTAGTCATTATATAAATTGACTGCCAAAATTACTAAGATGATTTATTTTCCAATGTTTGCTCAGTTCCATGGCACAGCTTGCTTAGGCTTAAGTTTTAGATGGTTTGTTTATTTGAAGGCTGGTTAACGCCAATGTCAACAATTTATCAGCTGTGTAATTTCAATCTGTCTTTATCCGGGAGTACGCCCGAGTACCCAAAGGAGCATACAAACCTTAGATATGAAAATGAGAAACACTTTGTCAATTACAAGTGGTGTCGAAGACACCAAACACACAATTGCGTTTTATTGTTTTAAAAATTGTTAACGACTTTGATCTCGTTTCCGTCGTAATCGTCAAATGAAGAGGTAAAGCTACATAACAACTAACTGCAAAATTGTCATATCTAATTAGTTTGTACACAATGCTAATCCCAAATATTGTGATTGGAACACCGAAATTCAAGTGAAAGACTGTAATCTATTTTTACTTCACGAATACACTAATATTTAAATAATTATCAATATTGATGACGATCTTGTACCACATTATGACAGTTGACAGTGTGAAATTGTAGACAATGAAATGTTGGTAATGTTGCTGCGAAGGCCGCTAGTCATTGTGGTACTGGATGTCATTCATTGGTGGTAATTACAGCGGTAACACCTCCAATCCTTGTAATATCGTATATCATGAATTTGTTGTTATATCAGCGGTAAGGCCCACTATCATTGTTTTGTAAGTTATATGTGTCATTTTCCTCTGATTTGTGCCAAAGGATAATTCTTGTTTAAGTATACTAACCCTGATATACAAATTATCACGCAGTTAATTAGCGGGGATGCGTCAGTAATGGCGTAGGAATCTAAAAATGAATACATCACAGTAACTAACAGAATGTTAAAAAATAAAACAAATCAAGATGAAAGAAAACACGATCTTACACCTCCAATTAAAACGAACAAATAAAAAAGAAGATTACAAGTATTACACATGTTCCAATAGAAATATAAGCATTCTCGCCCGCATAGCACTTCCTTTTATATACCGCTGCTTGTATTATGGACCCACAGCGCCAAAGTACGGTTTCTTTATTGTGGATTTTAATGTTTGCACTGCGTTAATTTGCAAAGAAACAATAGAAAAATAGCACAGAGACCGACCGAAAACCAAAAGTAAAAAACAATCGGAAATCCGGATATAGACAAACATACAACATAAAACAAAAATCGAAAACATAAAAAAAGAAAATTAGTAACTCGAATAAGTTAAAGCAGAGGGTATACTCCAGTGGATTGGAAGACGAAACAGACTCTAATTAAGCACTCGAGACAAAGGAATCTATTTAAGCACTCGAGACAAATGACTAAGCAAAATGTCTGATCGTATATAAGAATTTCACTTTTCTTTGCATTTCAATCATGGCGACGTCCATAGAACTTATGAAGGGATAACATCAAAAGAGTTAGGTAGATTTTCTGTCAGCAGACACCCTTCATCAAGAAATGTGGATGGGAAATACAAGTTCTCGAGTGCCTCATCAATCCGGAGATGATTGTGAAGTTGTATATCATAAATTGGTTGAGCTATCAGTGGTAATGCGTCTTGTCGATCTGATATCGTAGACTAAGAACTTGTGGTAATATCAGTGGTAGGCCCACTAGACATCGTGAAATGGTATATCAGGAATTGGTGTTAATATCAGTGGTAAGTCCCATAGACATTGTTATATCGTACATGATTTGGTGGTAATATATGTGGTAACGCCTCTTTTCATTGTGATATCTTATATCATGAATTGGTTCTAATATCAGTGATAAGGCCTCTAGTGAGTATTACATCGTAGACCATGAATTGATGGTAAAATCGTTGTGAAGGCCGCTAGTAATTGTAGTCTTCTTTATCATGAATTATTGGTAATATCAGTGGCAAGGACGCCAGTCCTTGTGATAAGGTAGACCATGAAACGGTGGTAATATCAATGGTAAAGCTGCCAGTCACCGTGATTTGGATTATTGTGAATCGGTGCTAATATCAGTACAACAAGATTACCTCTTCTTCTATTTAGAAAAAAATGCGGTTGAAACCTACTATCTGTGTCTCATTATCTATTTATTATGCGCAAATTTTATTTTAAATAGGAACAATGCAAGCTTTTGTTCTTGACCGATCTATAACAGACTTTTTGAAAACGTGCGAGGAGAGGAAAGAACAAGCATTGACGCGTAGTTGCTGCTCAACAATTTGGAAATCCTTCTTCTACTTCCATTCCGCTTTCAAAAAGACAAGCACAAATCTGTGCTAACTAACGGCTATGCTTACACCTTACTATATCGGTTGATACCCTAAATGCATAAATGTCCATTAAATCAATATTTAGCTCTGAAAAGCAAACCTACTTTCATAAATCCATCTCAGCTTATCACATTTGCCTTGCAGTTTACATAGCAGTGCGCACGAAATTTGAACCCCTACTTGCAAAACTGAATTGTAATTCAAACGCGACAAATTATATGTCTTTTTGAAAAAAGAAGGCGAACGACACGAATAAAACAGTTTAAGTTTAATTTAGCTCCATATATGTTGTCCTTGTATTGAATTATTCGTGTTGAAGTTAATATTCAGATCGGATGTATCGGTATGAGCGTACGGTAGCACTCAGCTTAAAGATGCTTCGTATTTAGATCTAGACAACATACTGAAATCGAATAAATTACAAGTACCACTCTGAATCAAAAGTAACATCATACGACGCATTAGTCACTAATGAGCATGATGTGTTGCTTATTGTCGAAATCGAACGAGAGGTCACGAACGATAATACAGTTCCGTAAGTTACTCAATAACATTATATTTACGACAGATATCCGTAACTACCAACCAATCGTAATGGCATTAATTTGAATGTTATAAATACATAATTTATCAGCTTACTCTAAGCATTAAAAGGACTAGGGAGTGCACCAGATGTGTATCCGATGAAATGTAGAATGTAATCGTACTCCACAAGTGGGTTCTACAGAAATATTACTTAGAAACATTTATTTATAAGATATTGACTCCACATCTTTTATCGAATAATATAGAGTTTACCGCCTTCAATATCGTATCTAAATATGATATAAGCTGTGTCTTAAGATCGATCAAATAAAGGTGATCCATGGCTAAAATTGCCACAGAGTTACGCTCCTTTTGTGACAACATTAAAGCAATGAAACATACTTCGTTTTACTATCATACCCATTATCTAAACATATGAGATTTACTTTAATATGTATAATTGTATGGTACGTTAAATACTTTGATGTATCTTGGTTAAATACGTCATTAAATGTTTTATTGACCGGATGCTTTTTGATCTAGCCTAATGTTGCTTCAATATGATTTATTGAGGGATATTAAATGGTCTACTGACTCTCATATTAACTGGGAACAAACAATGTTGTAAATATCAAATTGGTTTTAAATGCGATAAAATTTTAAATATTAAAGCAATAAAACTTTGATGTATATAATTTATTTATAGCATTTTTGTTTTCGCCGTTGACAATATACCATACATTTAAATAATATTCATGCAAAAAGATGGTCTGAAGTATTGTAAATGAGACGGTGTATTTAAAAGCAAGAGCAACGTTACTATGAAAACGCAGTAAGCAGCAAATTAAAAATGGAAATAAAAAAATAATTAGAACAAAACAAAGTAAGAGCAAAAATAATATCATGTTACCTGGACGTATATAACCTGCGTTGTTACCTGTGGTCTAATAGGTCGTCTTCTTTGATATCAAGAAATAAATACCGAACGGACTATCGGTTTAATATTTATTGATGCGATACCTATTGTCTTGGTTTTCGAGGGTAAATTCACACCACGAAATCAAGAATTCATCGAATATTATGGAATGCCCCAGATGATCTATAATCTTAGAAACTATGGAAAGCCATCCGTTCAAAATCATTACTGTCGCTGCATTATCAGTCTATCTAGCTTACCTGCTCATAACTGTCATACAACAGACTAGGCAACCAACTGACAACTGTCACCGGATTATTAGAAATGTCAGAATATTGACTGACAATACAATGTCATTGTATTATCAGACATTTTGGCATACATACTGATGTCTTGGTAACTGTTACTAGATCACTAAACATACTAGCATACTTAAAGACAACTGCCCCTACATAATAGACTAGTGTTTTGCAGAAATCTATTATTTGTTTGTTGTTTGAATGGTGTTTAACACCACTATCCTCAATTTTGCAGTATTTCTTGCGGGTGAAAGCCAGAGTAGCCGGGCGAAACCCCTCATCTTCAGTAGGTACTCATTGTTAATTTGCAATCCTTGTCAGTTTAGATTGTGATCAATAGCAGGCGAACTACCTTAAACACTTGAATTCCAGTGCTTGACCCATTGAGCTATCTAGCGCGTGCCCTAGTGGGGGATATCAAAACTCATGTTGTCACAACAGTAGTGGGTGAATTTCTTGTAGAATGTTTCGCTCTTTGAAGCATTACGACCCGTAGGATATTTTGTAAACAAAGTAAGCTAGGCGTAGCCGCAAGAAATTGTCCCCTATATTAAACCAAGTACTTCACGCTTTTTTTCTCGATGCTCCAACTGTTTATGTCAATTCGGTGTTGTTCTTATCTATTGGTTCGCTGGTCTATAATGAACTGGTAGTAATATAAGTGGTAAGACCTCGGGTCATTATGTTATCGTATATCATGAATTAGTGGTAATATCAGTGGTACGTCATTAAGAAAATGTGATATAGTAGACAATGAATTGGTGGTTATATCTGTGTAAAGTCCACTAGTAATTTTGATATCGTATATAATGAATTTGTGGTGATGTAAGTAGTAAGTATGCTAGATATTTTGATATCGTATATTTTCAATTGTTTGTAATATCAGCGGTGAGGCCGCCAATCCTTGTGATATCGTATATCATGAATTGGTTGTTATATAATTGGTGGTAATATAATTGGTAAGGCCGGTAGTCCCTGTGATATGGTTGATTGTGAAACAGTGGTAATATCAGTTGCTAATGCCGCCAGTTGTTGTGATATCGTAAATCGTGAATAATTGGTGGTAATATCAATAGTAAGATCGCCCGTCATTGTGATATCGTCTATCACTAACTAGTGGTAATATCAGTGGTAAGTCCGCCAGTGATTGTGATTTCGTCTATCATGAATCGGTTGTAATATCAGTGGTAACGGCCCCAGTCATTGTGGAATTGTCTGCCATGAACTGATAGTAATATCAGTGATAAGACCGCTAGTCATTGTGATATCGTATATTATAAAATTAATGATTTTGATATAGGCCGCTGTCAGCCAGAGCAAAGGTAGAACAGTCATACATTTTTGATTGCTGATAAATCCTGATAGCCACGGTATTCTAAAGTCATTTTAAGTTCAGTTGTTATATATACAAATATATATAACCTCGCAAAAATCTGGTCCTTACACACCCACCAGCTCATAATACGTACTGCGAAGATTTTATTTAAGGTCTGTTACGGTAAGTCCGGTTGTTTAATGTCACTTTCATATGGGAGTATAACTATTAGTATTACTAGACACTAAAGGTCTGGCCACACCTTCAAAATATCGTCTGAGTATTTCATATAACATCGCATGCCTGATTTAAAAATTATTTGCCTTAGAGTGTCAGCGTAACTGAAAATAGTATAAAACTAGTGGAAAACATCATAGTTTGAAAAATTGAATTGAAAATGTATCATCATCCTTATCATCATATAAAGCATCAGTTATATGAGACTGACTTAAAATTGTCTTCAGTTGCAACGGACCATGTTTCCTTATATTGCTAAATTATGTTAATTTCAGTCAAATCTGATATCTGTTTAAAAATTAATATTCCGTTTTAGAAGCGTCTCGTCAATTTAAACAGAGTTGAACCAAGGTCAAGTAAGATATTTAAAGTACGACTGTCATTAATCTGTAACACTCAATTAGGAAAGATAACCCTGCTTTATAAATTAATATAACTAATATGATTTATAAAAGCATAGATAAACAAGGAAAGCCAAATTAAATGCTTATATGTATTTGAGAAGCCGAATAAACAACACACAATTTTGCAGTTTTTAATTTAAACACTGAAATAAAATATATTGTTTCGATTTGATGTAGTTTGAGCACACCAAAACGTGATAGACTTTAAAGTTGAATTGCAATTGTATCATCTACCTTATCATCATATAACGAATCATTTATGTGAGGCTAACTTAAAATTGTACTCAGTTGCAACGGACCATGTTTACTTGTATTGCTAAATTTTGTTAATTTCAGTCAAATCTGATGCATGTTTACTAAATACTTAAATAAGATATATTGTTTCTATCTAATGTGGTTTAAAAACACCAAATCGTCTTCCTAATCCGATTTATGGGCGGTCAATGACCCTCTAGTATTGTCCAATTTATTATCATTGTCAGATTTAATAAAGGCCTCCCGCATACTGGTAACAATGGCATATTCATACAGCTCTGAAATGTTACATGACATATGCCAACACAATTTATTTTTTTAAAATCCTATTAATGTAGTCATTATATAAATTGACTGCCAAAATTAGATGATTTATTTTCCAATGTTTGTTCAGTTGCATGGCAAAGCTTGCTTAGGCTTAAGTTTTAGATTGTTTATTTGAAGGCTGGTTAATACCATGTCAACAATTTATCAGCTGTGTAATGTCATTTTGTCTTTATCCGAGAGTACACCAGAGTGCCCAAAGGATCGTACAAACCTTATATGAAAAGGAGAAACACTTTGTCAATTACAAGTGGTGACAAAGACACCAAACACACAATTTCGTTTTAGTGTTCTAAAAATTGTTAACGTCTTTGATCTCGCTTCCGTCGTAATCGTCATATGAAGAGGTTTGTTTGTTTGTTTGATGGTGTTTAACGCCACTGTCAGCAATTTTTCAGCTATATTATGGCGTCCAGTTTTTATTGGGGGAGGAAGCCGGAGTACCCGGAGAAAATCACCGACCTGCTGTAGGAAAACTGGCAATCCTTGTCAATTAAGATTGGAGTCGAGTACACCCTACCTGCAGTGAGAATCGAACCCGCAATCTCAGTGTTGACAGACCACGTGATCAATAGTAGACGAACTACCTTGACCACTCGGCCACCGAGGCCCCATATGAAGAGGTAAAGCTACATAACAACTAACTGCAAAATTGTCATATCTAATTAGTTTGTACACAATGCTAATCCCAAATATTGAGATTGGAACACCGCAGTTCAAATGAAGGACTGTAATCTATTTTTACTTCACGAATACATTAATATTTAAATTAATATAAATCTTGATGACGATCTTGTACCACATTATGATAGTTGACAGTGTGAAATCGTAGACAATGAAATGTTGGTAATGTTGCTGTGAAGGTCGCTAGTCATTGTGGTACTGGATATCATTTATTGGTGATAATAGCAGCGGTAACACCTCCAATCCTTGAAATATCGCATATCACGAGTTTGTGGTTAAATCAGCGGTACTGCCCACACTCATTGTTTGATCGGTAATTTGTGTTATTTTCCTTTGATTTGTGCCAACGGATAATTCTTGCTCAGTATACTAACCCTGATATAAAAATTATCATGCAGTTCATTAGCGGGCATGCGTCACTAATGGCGTAGGAATCTAAAAATGATTACGTCGCAGTAACTAACAGAATGTTAAGAAATAAAACAAATCAAGATAAAAGAAAACACGATCTAACACCTCGAATTAAAACGAACAAATAAAAAAGAATATTACACGTATTACACATGGTCCAATAGAAATATAAGCATTCTCGCCCTCAAAGCACTTGCATTTCTATACCTCTGCTTGTATTATGGACCCACAGCGCCCACGATTTTCTTTTAACGAGTTCAAAAATAACGTGCAATATTCTCTGCCTTCCGTTCGCGACCACCAGAGCTACGTTTTCGCAGCTACCTCCATTAATCATACACTTTAAATAATCTCAGCAATTCAAATTGCACAAAGGTCAACATTCAACAGCAAGTTACTGACAAATCCGGAATACCTATTCATTCACTAGAAGAACTTGCGAATAATTTACCCATGTTATTTGGGTTAATCCGACAAATAACAAAACTGTTTTTGGATCATTATGACAGAGAATTTCGGCCTATACAAGAATCTAAAACTTATCACATATGCATTGCAAATACCATTGGAGTTTATAAATAAATAGTGTGTAAATCGTGTCTCCCCTATCTACTGCAAGGCACTGAAAATTAAAATTAACACAGCACCAAACTGTTACCTGAAGTGATAACGATATCAAATACAAAATGTAGAAAATAACAAAAATTGAAAATGACACATCGTTGGAAAATCATTCAGAAAAGTTATCAACATATATTTGATATAATACAGTAGGTCAAAGAGCAAGATATTAGAAACACAACATTTGACGCCCAATAGTATAATTCAGATTAAAATAAAAGATTCTCATTAACAAACTATTACATAAACGATTAAAAATGACTCACCTTGTCATCTTACACGGGATCGATGAAATACACGTCCGTTCATGATTGCTCCACATTCCGGTTGAATGACGCTGACACTAAAAAAACGTAGCACACCGTTTGTCACAGATCCCTTCCACAAAATAGTCCTCTTGAAATTGTTTTGAATAACAGATTGATTCTGTATTTTGTTTTCATACTACTGCGTGGATTTCATAGAAATATATTCTTGGCTATAAATTACCGATGAACAAAATATAAGGCAAATGGTTTTTGGTAGGGGCTTTCTCACAGTGATATCTCAGGTTCGCCCTAACGTGATGACTTCAGATACACTGTGAGAAAGCCACTACCAAAAACCAATTGCCTTATATTCTGTATATATCGTATCTCTGAAATGGTGGTAATATCAGTGGTAAAACCGTCAGTCATTGTCATATCGTAAATCATGTATTGGCGGTAATACCAGTGGTAAGGCCGCCAGTCATTGTTATATCGTATCTCATGAAACGGTGTAAATATCAGTGGTAAGGTCTCTAGTCAATACTATATCGGAGAACAAGAATTGGTGGTAATGCCTTTCTCGAGGACGCTAGCAACTACACTATCGTATATTATGTATTTGTGGTAATATGAGTGATAAGGCCGCCAGTCATTGTAATATATCATGAATTGGTTTTTGTATCAGTAGTAAGTCCGCTAGACGGTCTAATGTCGTATATTATGAATTAGTGGTAAGATCAGTGTTTGGCCTCTAAAATATTAACATGACCATGCAAGATGTCAACAATAAAACTAAATAGAAGTTCCAGTGTTTATCGTAATTTCATAAATCAAGTCGACATAACTGTTATAAATTGTCATTTAAAATATATCATTCCTGAAGACCTTTAAGGTGTCAACATTTCGATCATGGCTTCCCTTTTTTTTGTCAAAGACGAAACATACAATCAAACGTTAAAAGATAAACTTGAAATGTGAACTTGTGACCTCTTTAAAGATCAATAACAAAGAATAGTGATGATCCTTTTGCAATATGTGTGATAGATACTAAGATACTCCTATTTACAAAAAATGTCATCGGTGCCTAGTGTCAATCAAAATGTTAGACAACTCAATGCCTTAACGATATTTTCATTTTGTTCAAGCATTGTTCTTTTTATAAATGACGCTAAGTTGAAGATCTATGCGCAAATTATAATGTTGCCTTGACCTTTGTCACTGTGACCGTATTCAAGGTCGAGGACTAACTTTGAAACCCAAAGTCTCTACCACATCAAATTCATCAAACACAGTGGTCAAAAAAGATTGGCATCAACGATGGGAACCTAATTCTGTAAGAAGTCGTTAAAACCAAGTTAACACAACTCGTATGGTGACATATATTACTATTTTTATGCTTATCTGCTCACAACATTTCTTGTGACAGAGGGAACGACTAGGTAAAGAATTTTATTGATGAATAGTGTTCAACGCCACTTTCAGCAATTTATACTGGCAAACATCAATTTTGACGGAAATGGAATAATGATCAACAGAATATTAATACATTGACTTTCCACTAATAATGTAGAAAACATTTATAACCAATAATTGAGATTATTTTCTGGAAATGACAAATAGTACATATAAACGTTATTGGTGGATAAGATTGTTGCCTAATATCGTAGAAAATATACAGTTATATAATTTCATAATTTTAATATTGTGACGAAAACAATGTCAACGTATAGTGCAGAACGTCGTATAAAAATATTAAAAATGAAGCTAATTATAAAGCGTTCGCGTTTAGCTTAACAATAGCACCATAAAGTACAAACATGTAAAAGGAAGTACCGATTATAAAATGAACCCTTAACTACAAACACCTTTTTTTAAAAATGAAATATCAGAACTATATCTGTAATTTATTCTTTTTATTTTTATTTACGAATTATTTCGGCACTAACTCGAAACGTGGTCCCTTACACGCCAACTAGGTCTTTACAGCTAGCTGGACAGAAAAAAACTTAGCACAATGGTTTTATGTCAACTTAATTTGTTTGTAACACTATGAACAATACTGCATAAGCAGGACATTCCCACACTTGCAAAACATCATCTGATAAACCATAGTTCAAGTAATATTTTATGCGTTTTAAAAATGTATGTTATAGTATGTCAGCGGAGCAACAAATGTTATAAACCTAGTAGCTTGTAAAGATGAAGTGACAATTTGTCGTCAACATTATCATCACATACCGTATAATTTATGTGTTACTGAATTAAAATTAAAATAGTTTTCATTTTCAAAAGACCGTGAAGCCTTATTGTGCTAAATTATGTTAATGTGCAGTCAAGTCTGATGTATACGTGCTTAATAAATAATCATATGGCGTTTTAGAATGACATCTTCAGTTAAAATATAATAAAATAACAAAAGTAATGTAGAAGATTTGAAGTACGAATGGTATAGATGTCTTAAATCTATAACACACAAAGGCCACCTTGGTATTGACATTAACGTGTTTATTTATAAAAGCAAAGATGAATGAGAAAATTAAATCAAACTGTTAATATGTGTTTTTCATTTTGACAACATAAACATTTTAGGTCGTTATTCTTTAGATCGTCGTCAACGTCTTTAAAATCGTTGCCGTCCAAAAAGTACTGTTAAGATGTACACGTCAAATTAAATACATCAATAATAATTCCAATCTGAAATATTTAGATTTGAGCATCAACAGTATTCGCAACTTCTGCTTTGCAATGAGCGATGAACATCCATGTCTATCATATCACGAATAATAAACTCTGCATTTGAATCTACAGAAGAAAAATAGTATGGAAACTGACCAAACAATCAAGAGCCGAAGGTAAGGGATACTTATAAAAAGCAATTACAAAGCAAAACAATAAACCAAAAGCACAATAGAAGAAAGTGACCAAACCCGAATAAAAGCAATGGGTGCACCCAGGAGATCTGGTAAGGTCGCCAGTCGTTGTGATATATTAGACTTGTTGGTAACGTCATTGGTAAAGTCGCCAGTAAATATACTGATATTACCACCAATTCATGATGTCGTATAACATGAATTTGTGGTAATATCAGTGCTAAGGCCGCCATTCATTGTGATATCGTATATCATGGATTGGTGGTAATATCAGTGGTAAGGCCGCGAGTCCTTGTAATATCGAATGTCTTGAATTGGTGGCAATATCAGTGATAATGCGGCATCATGAATTGGTCGTAATATCAAAGGTAACACCACCATTCATTGCGATATCGTATATCCTGAGGTGGTGATGATATCAGTTTGTATATTATACAAGTAATGACAATTTTATGAGTTTGAAATGAAGATTTACCAACCTGAAGAAGTCAAATATTTACCGAAGCAAACGGTTTAGGTAAATATCACTTCTGGGGTTGATAAATCTCATAGCAGCCAGATATAACAAAGTCAACAATCGTTTTATTAAATTACTAAAAACCTGTGAATAATTTCATTATATTTCCACATATCCTTTCAGATGTTTTGATCATTTTCCAAGGCAAATTAAATCTCACCAGATATTGGACTTTTAACATGTTTAAAGTAAACAAGATAAATACTTTTTAACATGTCTTCAACAAATTTAATTTAAAATTTCAATTTTCTCACATTAATAGAATGTATCACACAACAAATTTAACTCTGTGACGTCTTCTCCGTTAATTATATCTTTACCGGAAGGCTGGTTAATTAAATAACGATTAATTCCATGTCGGAGGCTTGTCAAACTTGACTTCTTCTACAGTTCATGAGTTTACGTACGGAGTATTTTTTTTCAAAATAGCATCGAGTTGTTTATTTGGCAGGTCCTCGAATTCTTCATCGTAAATTGTTTGCAAGTAAATATCTTTTAAATGTCCTAATTCTAGAATCCGTTGCACTCCTAGTATTTTGGCAGCTTTCACCGTCAAAACCTTCTTTAATTATTCATAATTGATGGTTGGAAATCGAGCATTCTGTCCTGCCGGCTCCATCGCAGCAACTTTTGCAATTTGCAAACGTTTCAAATGACCCGAAATTAATTTGTAAGAACGCATTTGATTGGACGAAATAAAAATAACGTACACTCAAAAGCTACGTTTTATTTTAGTATATCTGTGTTTTCCATTGATCTATTTTAGGGTACACTGTGTCAGTTATGTGACATGTATCCACCTCTCGAGGTAGACATAATGTTTGAACGTGAACATCAGCAAACAAACTAAACCAATGAAAATGCTCAAATTTTCTAGTCATTTAATAACATTATTTGGTGGTAATATCAGTGATTAAGGCGCCAGTCATTTTGATATCGTTGAACATCAACTGGTGGTAATATCACTGGTATGGTCTCTAGTCATTATGATATCGTAGACTACGAATTTGTTGGTAATTTCAATGGTAAAGTAGCCTGTCATTGTGATATGGCTTATCAGGAATTGGTGGTAATATCGTTTTCAAGGCGGCGAGAAATTGTGATATCGTATATCATTAGTTGCTGGTCATGTCAGCGGTAAATCCTAGACAGTGTGAACGCTTATATCATGTATTGGAGGCAATATCAGTGTTAAGGCTTCAAGTCTAGATAGACCATGTATTGGTGTTAATATCGCGTTAATGCCCTAGTAATTGACATATAATATGGCATGGATAGGTGGTAGTGTTTGTAGCATAATGTTAATATCTGAAACAATGAATAATTTCATGAGTCAATATACTTTGCAATACATCAATCTATATCTAAGAAAACTTCTATAATATCGGAAATAAAGGGTTGTTAGGTTAAAGTACAGAAGGCCCGATAGTTGTCCACAGTCGGTAACATATTTGGCGACTTCTACGTACCTTGACAAAGTGCTGGCTTATTGAAACCGCTGTAAAAGGCTAAATTTTACGTCAAGCTAGTTCAAGCCTAAAACTGGTCGATTTCCTAATGTTTATTGTTTGTTAATGTTTTTTCGTCCTAAATATATACTTCAAGTAGACTATTGCAGGCTGCACATGTAAAAAAATTCAATCACTGATATTAAAATAAGCAATGAATTTTACTTTGACATAATTCAAAGTTTAATGACGACCTCCAAATTTAGAATGCAATTATTAATTGAGTAGTATTGCCGTCAGATGCCTGTTCGGCAACTGTAAAATTAGTAATTGAACAGACCATAATTGATGGTTTTTGCAGTTTTTTTAATGTGTTAAAACAACCACCTGCTTGGTCATAAGGCGTGACATTGAAAAGTAATATCTTATAAATTATCAAACGCATTCAAATATTAGATCGAATATACAGAGTTAACTAATCGATTACGAGTTATAATGTATAAAGGTATGGAAAATAAATCGAAGCGAATTCAACTTCAACGGGATCTGCTTTACGGGTCATACATTGTAAAAAGACATCTGAAACTTTTAGTCTACTCCTTCCAGGACGTATCCAGTGTAGATGTGTTGTTATATGTGTAATGTGGACTAACAGGTTGTAATAATTCCAGGTTAAATTCAATAAGAAGATTAATATGGAAGTATGGTTTCATTATGAGCATGTTGACATTATTTTTCGCTGCTTTGATTCGCAGTAAGAAATAATCGAAAAATAGCAAGTAAACCTATTGAAAATCTAGTTAGACACTCGCGACTTAAGACTCAGCAAAATGTCCGATCGTATTTAAGAGATTCAATTTCCATTTTATTTCAACCAAGGCGATGACCATAAAACGTCTGAAGGGAAAACATCAAAAGAGTGAGCAGACACCCTTAATCAACGAAATATGGTTGGGAAATACAAAATCTTGAGTGCCTAATTAGTTGGGACATGTGTACTCTATATGCAGGTGCTGATGAAACGATGCCAGACAAAAATGCACAATACGAAGATAACATGGTTTGTTTTAGATTTTATCTTAACCCATCTTCGTTGTCAATTTCTAATAGGTCAAGGTATAACTAAGTAATTAAAATAACAAGATTACACGCAAACAATAATGATTTTTTTTTTAATTTCTAGAGTACCAAGTACAATTGAAACAAGTGTGGACTGTGAGCATGCTCTCAAAGGCATACCCCGGCGTCACTTCAAGCCCAAATATCTCCCCTGAAAAAATATCCGACAGCGACAAACATTTTTCATCTACATATGATGTACTTCCTTCATGTACAGTTTTATCAAAATCTGTCAAGCGGTTTAGGAGGAGAAGCGCTTACAAGTGACGTGGACAGACGGACAGACGGACATACAGACGGACAGCCAGACAGGGTGATTCCTATAAACCCCCCAATTTAGTTTACGGGGGGTATAATTATAAAAGCCTCTAATTTTCTTACCTAACAAAGTACATGTCACAGACAAAACGATCTATTTGAACATTGAATCAATGTGTAGTTGTGGCTAGAACTTACAATTCGCAGGCAAAGTCATCGACACAATGGAGGCATCCGCATACTAATTAGAAAACTTCCACAAGGAAATACAACGTTCCTTGAGGTTACATATATAATAAGTTGTATCTGAATAAAACATCTTCTTTAAAAAAATGTTACCAAAATTTTTGCTCTGTCTTTTCTTTACTCTATACATTCAAATGCCTTTACATCTGTATAGACATTCCTTATTTTGATATGTATGTTATTCAAAAGCTGTAAAAATGTGGTGGTTGTTTTGTGCATTTGTCTTTCTTGACGTGCAGGTCCTAAACGATATTCGAGATGGACAAAATTAAGCAATCTGAATGTTGGTGTTTTGGCGTACGCAGACTGATGTTGCTAGGCAATCAAGTTGCCAAATAAACCTTTTTCGTTACGACCGCCCTAGACCCAGACTTCTACGCGTAGCCACACCATACCAGATTGGCCATATTAAGATTTGTCACCTTCATATCCAGTATAGTTGAACAGACACATTTCATTGATTCTCTGTGGAATACATCCGGTCATCGAGTGGCAATAATATGTTGATATACAGGTTTAGTTTTTATCTATAGAGCAGCGTATCGGCGTCAGTTGACCACACGGTGCCACAATAGAACATATCGTCGTCGGGGGGAAAGTTTCGCAAATTCGTATTTTATTCAAGGTCAGTCATTCGGCGAAGGTAGGTTTATGGTGTGGGTTGCCATCCTATTAATACCCACTGCAAGTCATTGGTGGAATAGAAGTGTGTACGCTAAAGGGATGAAATCGTACAAATGTCAATATAAACACATAGTCGTGATCCTTACTCTTCAAATTGCATGACTGCAAAATACATACAGACAACTCCATGTCTTAACGATATCTTCATTTTGTTCAAGCTTTCTTCTTTGTATAAATTACGCTACGCTGAAGATCTATGTACAAATTAAAATGTTGCCTGGACCTTTGTCTGTGTGACCGTATTCAAGGTCGAGGACTAACTTTGAAACCCAAAGTCTCTACCACCTCAAATTCATAAAATACAATTGTCAAAAAGATTGGCATCAACGATGGGAACCTAATTCTGTAAGGAGTCGTTAAAACCAAGTTAAAACAACCCTTATGGTGACATATATTACTTTTTTAACGTTTATCTGCACACAACATTTCTTGTGACAGAGGGAATGACTAGGTAAAGAATTTTATTTATGAATAGTGTTCAACGCCACTTTCAGCAATTTATCTGGCAAACATCAATTTTGACGGAAATTGAATAATGATCAACCTAATATTAGTTGACTTTGCACTAATAATGTAAAAAAACATTTATCACCAAGAATAGAGATTGTTTTCTGGAAATGACAAATAGTACATATACGCGTTATTGGTGGATAAGATTGTTGCCTAATATCGTAGACAATAAACAGTTACATAATTTCATAATTTTAATATTGTAACGAAAACAATGTATAGTGCAGAACGTCGCATGAAAATATTTTAAATGGAGCTCATTATAAGGCGTTCATGTTTAGCTCAACAATAGCACCACAAAGTACAAACATGTAAAAGGAAGTACCCATTATAAAATGAACCCTTAACTACAAACACCTTTTTAAACATGAAATATCAGAAATATATATGTAATTTATTTTTCCTATTTTAATTTACGAATTATTTCGTAACTAACCCGAAATGTGGTCCCTTACACGCCAACTAGGTCTTTACAGCTTACTGGACAGAACAAAAACACAATGGTTTTATGTCAACTTAATTTGCTTGTAACACTATGAACAATACTACATAAGCAATATATTCCTACACTTGCAAAACATCGTCAGATAAACCATAGTTCAAGTAATATTTTATGCGTTTTAAAAAAGTATGTTATAGTATGTCAGCGGGGCAACAATTGTTATAAACCTAGTAGTTTGTAAAGATGAAGTGACAATTTGTCGTCTACATTATCATCACATACCGTATAATTTATGTTTTACTGAATTAAAATTAAAATAGTTTTCATTTTCAAAAGACCGTGAAGCCTTATAGTGCTGAATTATGTTAATATTCAGTCAAGTCTGATGTCTGCGTGCTTAATAAATATTCATATGGCGTTTTAGAATGACTTCTTCAGTTAAAATATAATAAAATAACAAAATTAATGTAGAAGATTTGAAGTACAAATGGTAAAATTTCTTAAATCTATAACACACAAAGGGCACCTTGGTATTTGCATTAAGGTGTTTATTTATAAAAGCAAAGATGAATGAGAAAATTAAATTAAACTGTTAATATGTGTTTTTCATTTTGACAACATAAACATTTTAGGTCGTTATTCTTTAAATCGTCGTCAACGTCTTTTAAATCGTTAAAAAAGTACTGTTAAGATTTAGACGTCAAATTAAATACATCAATATTAATTCCAATCTGAAAAATTTAGATTTGAGCATCAACTGTATTCGCAACTTCTGCTTTGCAATGAGTCATGAAAATCCATGTATGTCATATCATGAATAATAAACCCTGAATTGGATCTACAGAAGAAAAATAGTATGGAAACTGACCAAACAATCAAGAGCCGAAGGTAAGGGATACTTATAAAAAGCAATTACAAAGCAAAACAAAAAACAAAAGCACAATAGAAGAAAGTGACCCAACCCGAATACAAACAATGGGTGCACCCAGGAGATCTGGTAAGGTCGCCAGTCGTTGTGATATAGTAGCTTCTGAATTGTTGGTAACATCATTGGTAAAGTCGCCAGTAAATATACTGATATTACCACCAATTCATGATGTCTTATAACATGAATTTGTGGTAATATCAGTGATAAGGCCGCCATTCATTGAGATATCGTATATCATGGATTGGTGGTAATATCAGTGGTAAAGCCTCCATTCATTGTGATATCGTTAAACATGAATTGGTGGTAATATCAGTGGTAAGGCCGCGAGTCCTTGTAATATCGAATGTATTGAATTAGTGGCAATATCAGTGATAATGCGGCATCATGAATTGGTCGTAATATCAAAGGCAACACCACCATTCATTGCGATATCGTATATCCTGAGGTGGTGGTGATATCAGTTTGTATATTATACAAGTAATGACATTTTATGAGGTTGACATGAAGATTTATAAACCTGAAGAAGTGAAATGTTTACCGAAGCAAACGGCTGAGGTCAATATCAATTCTGCGGTTGATAAATCTCATAGCAGCCAGATAAAAAAAAGTCAACAATTGTTTTATTAAATTACTAAAAACCTGTGAATAATTTCATGATATTTCCACATGTCCTTTCAGATGTTTTGATTATTGTCCAAGTCAAATTAAATCTCACCAAATATTGGACTTTTAAACATGTTAAAGTACAAGATTAAAAATTTTCAACATTTCTTCAACAAATTTAATTTAAAATTTCACTGTTATCACATTAATAGAATGTAGCACACAACAAATTTATCTCTGTGACGTCTTCTCCGTTAATTATATCTTTACCGGAAGGCTGGTTAATTAAATAACGATTAATTCCATGTCGGAGGCTTGTCAAACTTGCTTTCTTATACAGTTCTTCATTTTACGTACGGAGTATTTTTTTCAAAATAGCATCGAATTGTTTATTTGGCAGGTCCTGGAATTCTTCGTCGTAGATTTTCTCACGTAAATAACTTTTAAATGTCCTAATTCTAGAATCCGTTGCGCTAATAGTATTTTGGCAGCTTTCACGGTCAAAACCTTCTTTAATTATTCATAATTGATGGTTGGAAATCGAGATTTCTGTCCTGTCGGCTCCATCGCAGCAACTTCTGCTATTTGCAAACGTTTCTAATGACCCAAAATTAATTTGTAAGAACGCATTTGATTGGACGAAATAAAAATAACGTACAATCAAAAGCTACGTTTTATTTTAGTCTATCTGTGTTTTCCATTGATCTATTTTAGGGTACACGGTGCCAGTTATATGACATATATCCTACTCTCGGAGTAGACATAAGGTTTGATCGGGAACATCGGCAAATGATCTAAACCAATGAAAATTCTCAAATTTTCTAGTCATTTAATAACATTAATTGGTGGTAATATCAGTGGTGAACGCGCCAGTCATTTTGATATCGTTGAACATCAACTGGTGGTAATATCAGTGGTATGGTCTCTAGTCATTATGATATCGTAGACTACGAATTGTTGGTAATTTCAATGGTAAAGTAGCCAGTCATTGTGATATCGCTTATCAGGAATTGGTGGTAATATCTTTGTCAAGGCGGCGAGAAATTGTGATATCGTATATCATTAGTTGCTGGTAATGTCAGTGGTAAATCCTAGACAGTGTGAATGCGTATATCATGTATTGGAGGCAATATCAGTGTTAAGGCTTCAAGTCTAGATATACCATGTATTGGTGTTAATATCGTGTTAATGCCCTAGTAATTGTCATATAATATGGCATGAATTGGTGGTAGTGTCGGTGGTAATCTCGCTAGACATTGTGATATCGCATATCATAAATAGCTGGTAATATTATCAGTAGTAACGCAGCCAACCCTTGATACATAATATATTATGCATTGGTGGTAATATCAATGGAAAGGAAAACTGCCCTTGTGCTATCGTACAACATAAAATGATGATAATGTTAGTGGTAAGGTCGTCAGTCATCGTAGTATCGTATCTCATCAACTTGGGGTAATATCATTGGTAAGGCAGCCTATAATTGTGATTTGGTTTATCGTGAATTGGTGGTAATATAATTAGTAACTCCGACAGTAATTGTGATATCGTATATCATGAATTGATGGCAATCAGTGGTAAGGTCTCTAGAAAATATTACATGGTAGACCATGAGTTGGTAGTAATATCGATAAATGCAATTGTCGGTTTGAAAAAACGACAATGTTGTGCTCTTATATAATTCATTTGTAAACGCCAAATTGACGAAGGTATTTTTTATTGTTAATTTATCAATGCGTACCATATTTGTGTTATGCAGTACAGAAGGCTGTACCAGTGTTCTTCGTTTGATGTACTATTTGTAATTTTCTCAATTTAACTCCAAACACATCAACGATCTTTCATCTCCTTCAAAGTTAGGTATGTCTTTTTAGTTTTTGCCAGAGGTTTATACCGCTGTAAGATAACTAATATAGTGAAATGCTTACAGTCAAGTCATGGTTGTGCTTATCGTTATTATATGGGCGTCTTGGTAAATATTATTTGGTGGCTATACACTCATATCAGCTAAATGTATGTTGCTGATCTAATATATGTGTTTGATCCATAGTTTATGTTTCTGTTGGATGGCTTTGCTATTATGTTCTTACATTGAACTCTTTTTATTACGATTCGGTTATGTTACTCTACAAACAGTAACTTTATAACAGCTAGTTATTAAGAGACATTTTTAAACGTTGCCACAATGTGAGCATTCAACTAATCGGTATATTCATTGCAATATACATGTGCATGAAAGGCAAGCAAAACATAAATTGAATAAAAATGAAACAGTATCTGTACTGAATATGTCTATTTTATCTTTCTAGCATAATGTTAATATCTGAATCAATGAATAATTCCATGAGTCAATATCCTTTGCAATACATCAATCTATATCTAAGAAAACTTCTATAATATCGGAAATAAAGGATTGTTAGGTTAAAATGCAGAATGCCCGAGAAATGCCCACAGTCGGTAACATATTTGGCGACTTCTACGTACCTTGACAAAGTGCTGGCTTATTGAAAGCGCTTTTCCGTCATTTTCCGTCAAGCTAGTTCAAGCCTAAAACTGGTCGATTTCCTAATGTTTATTGTTTGTTAATGTATTTTCGTCCTGAATATATACTTCAAATAGACTATTGCAGGCTGCACATGTAAAAAAATTCAATCACTGATATTAAAATATGCAATGGATTTTACTTTGTGATAATTCAAAGTTTAATGACGACCTCTAAATTTAGAATTCAATTATTAATTGATTTATATTGCCATCAGATGCCTGTTCGGTAACCGTAAAATTAATAATTGAACAGACCATTATTGATGGTTTTTGCAGTTTGTTTAATTTGTTAAAACAACCACCTGCTTGGTCATAAGGCGTGACATTCAAAAGTAATATCTTATAAATTATCAAACGCATTCAAATATTAGATCGAATATACAGAGTGACCTAATCGATAGCTACGAGTTATAATGTATAAAGGTATGGAAAATAAATCGAAACGAATTCAACTTCAACGGGATCTGCTTTACAGGTAATACATTGTAAAAACACATCTTACACTTTTAATCTACTCATTCCAGGACGTATCCCGTGTAGATGTGTTGTTATATGTGTAATGTGGATTAACAGGTTGTAATGATTCGAAGTTAAATTCAATAAGAAGATTAATATGTAAGTATCGTTTCATTATAAGTATGTTGACAATTATTTTTGCGCTGCTTTGATTCGCAGTAAGAAATAATCGAAAAATATCAAGTAAAGCTATTGGAAATCAAAACAATATACAACAAAAACCATAAACACAAAAAAGAAAGAGATTAACTCGAACCAATAAAAATAATGGGTGCACTCAGGCGTTTTTCACGAGTTAGCAGGCTCTAGTTAGACACTCGCGACATATGACTCAGCAAAATGTCCGATCGTATTTATGAGATTCACTTTCCATTTCATTTCAACCATGGCGATGACCATAAAACGTCTGAAGGAATAACATCAAAAGAGTCAGCAGACACCCTTAATCAACGAAATATGGATGGGAAATACAAGATCTTGAGTGCCTAATTAGTTGAAAGATGTGTACTCTATATGCAGGTGCTGCTGAAACGATGCCAGACAAAAATGCACAATACGAAGATAACATAGTTTGTTTTAGATTTTATCTTAACCCATCTTCGCTGTCAATTACTAATAGGTCAAGGTATAACTAAGTAGCTAAAATAACAGGATTGCACGCAAACAATGATGATTTTTTTTATTGCTAGAGTACCAAGTACAATTGAAACAAGTTTGGACTGTGGACATGCTCACAAAGGGATACCCCGCTTTACTTCAAGTCCAATTATCTCCCCAGAATAATATTCGACAGTGAGGAAAATATTTCATGCACATCTACATATGATGTACTTCCTTCGTGTAAAGATTCATCAAAATCTGTCAAGCGGTTTAGGAGAAGCGCTTACAAGTGATGTGGACAGACGACAGACGGACAGACAGACGGACAGCCAGACAAGGTGATTCCTATAAACACCCAAACTAGTTTGCGGGGGTATAATTATAAAAGCCTCTAATTTTCTAACCTTACAAAGTACATGTCACAGATAAAATAATCTATTTTAACATTGAATCAATGTGTAGTTGTGGCAAGAACTTACAATTCGCAGGCAAAGTCATCGACACAATGGAGGCATCCGCATACTTATTAAAAAACTTCCACAAGGAAATAAAACGTTCCTTGAGGATACATGTACAATAAGTTTCGCAAATCCGTATTTTATTCAAGGTCAGTCATTCGGCGAAGGTAGTATTACGGTGTGGGCAGCCCTCCTGTTAATACCCACTGCAAGTCATTGGTGGAATAGAAATGTGTACGCTAAAGGGATGAAATCGTTCAAATGTCGATATGAACACATAGTCGCGATTCTTACTCTTAAAATAACATGACTGCAAAAAACAAATACAGAACCAACGTAATCCAGTAATAAGATAACGTGATACCAAATTTGTATCATATTATTTAGTAATTAGTTGGTATGTGAGATCTGTTAAAATCAATGTTTACATCACACGCAGAACATTATCATATTATTTAGTAATTAGTTGGTATGTGTGATCTAATAAAATCAATGTTTACATCACATGCAGAACATTATCATTCGCCTTTTTCCTGGACTGAGTTGAGTTACCCTTTAGAGTACATCTACAACATGCAAGTGGCTGCAACAATATATTAAAAATAGGCAAGCAAAGAAGAGAACAAAGTCTATTTTATATTCTAATATTTCAAATTTTCAACGAAGGTTTGAATATGCATGTGTTAACACTTTGATTGTACGACAACGAATTTAATGAAAGTAAAACACATTAAAAGGAAAGAAAAGTTTAGAAGAATCGGTCATTGGGTGACATCATTTGCTATTATATGCACACATAACGGCTTTCATCAGATTGCATTAAAACGCTTTTTAATTTCAACATTAATTGGAATTCTTTATTATATGGCAACAATATATGTCCTCTAATGTGTTTGAACTTTTGTATACCACTTAAATTATGCTATTGTCTACAATACAAGAGTGTTTTCGATGAAAAGTCGGTGCTGTATTATAGTTACGTTCGGTAATTGTTCTAATTTATGATGAAACTGTTTTTTCCTACCGTTGCTGCTCAGCTGTGTTTAACATTTCCATTAATTATTCAGCTCTATAATTGCGTTTTTAATTTTTTCCTTTTTTGGGGGGCGTTTGAAACGAATTGTTAAACAGTATTGCCATAACTAAAAAAATAATAATGTCTTTTGTATTTTAGTGTCGTGTGTTCTCAGTGAACATAAAACTAGTAAACGAGCATCATCCCAAGAACTTATATTCGCTAAAGTAAGTTGATAGCGTACAACTCATCCTAACAAACACGAATGCATTACCCGCAAATACCATGTTTCCAAATATTTTATGTAAGTCTAAGGTGATATTATAATAAGAGTAGTTATTCGACATACTCCTCGTCAATCTATATGTATTCAATCAATCAATCTTAAGTGGATATCAACAGCAATTCTGATTCCTAGGGATTTATATTTACAACATTTGTAATATAATATACTAATCGCTTTTTCTTTTGTTTTTCAATTTTTCTCAGCCGAACTAGTTTAGAAGAATGGAAATACACACCACGTACATAGTATTCGGGAAAAGTTGTTATCACAATGATTGAGCAGGATATTGTTTCGTACAAGAACTTACAACAATGGTACGATTCATAGTGCACATATAATGAGGATGGTATTGTTATTGAAAATAGTTTCTGTTCTTGGATTAGTAAATCATTATTGATTTGAAATTAGTATGTGACGTGTTTTATAATGGATTTATCAACAAAAGTTTCAAATGGGGTTCCAAAATGCATGTTAAGGCAATGCACTTTTAGAATTACATGAAACGTCTAATTTCATTTAGCAGATATCTATTGTAAAGGCCAGAATTAGAAAAATGCGTAATAAGACAATTTAATTGGTTCAAATTTTAGATAGTTTAGTTTATTATGAATGGGTGGTAATATCAGTGGTAAGTCCGCAAGACGGTGCGATATCGTAGAGAATGAAATATCACATCGTTGATAAGGAGGATAGTAATGGTGATATCGTATATCACGAATTTGTGGCGATATCATTGATAAGGACACCAGACAGTGTGATGTGGTAGATTGTGAATTGGTGGTAATCTTGTGGTCGAGGCCGCTAGTAGTCATGATATAGTATAATGTCAGAGGTAAGTCCGCTAGACATTGTGATATTGTTAATCATTAATTGGTATTAATATCAATGGACACGCCGCCAATCCTTGTGATATCGTATATCATGAGTTGGTTCTAATATAATTTGTACGGCTTATAGTCAGTGTGATATCGTATAATATGAATTGGTGATAATATCTTTGTCAATCCCGCTAGTAATTGTAATATCCTATATTATGAATTGGTGGTAATGTGAGTGGCAAGTCCTCCAGTCCTTGTGATATTGTAGATCATAAAGTAGTGGTAGTATCAGTGTAAAAGGAATCAGTCATTGTGATTTGGTTTATTGTGAATCGATTAATACCAGAGGTAAGACTACCAGCCATTGTAATACCGAATATAAAGAAATGGTGGTAATACAGTAACAAGGACGCCAATCCTTGTGATATAGTTTATTAAGAATTGATGTTAATATCAGTGATAAAGCCGCCAGTCATTGTAATAATATTAATTCTGTATTGGTGATAATATCAGGTGCCACCAAGTCATCGCGATATCGTATATCATAAAGTAGTGGCAATATCAGACCTACATCCTCAGACAGTGTGATATCGTATATCATGAATTGGTGGCAAAATTAGTGGCATTGTGATATTGTCAGATCTCAAAAACCAAATAATTACTGAATAATATGATAATAAGACAATAAAAATCCAGTATGCAACATTAAGGATACAGGTAAGTAATGTGGCCTAGATACGCTGTTATAGCCTTAGATATCAAGCTATTGTTTTAGTAGCAAAATCATACAACAGATTTGGAATCAAGTTATCTCACTACTAGATTGCGTTGGGTCTGTATTTGTATTTAGGAGTAATGTTAATTTGATAGTTAAGATCACGACTATGTGTTTATATCGGCATTTGAACGAGTTCGTCCCTTTCGCGTATACATTTCCATTCCATCAATGACTTGCAGAGGGTATAAACAGAAGGTCTGTTATTTCTGCCCACACCATATAACTACCTTCATCGAATGACTGGCGTTTTTTCGAACCTTTCACATCGACGACGATATGCTCTATTGTGGCACCGTGTGGTCTACTGACGCCGAAAAGTTAAATTATAATGACTATTTTATGTGATATGTTTAAATGAAACCATTCCCTACTTTTTGGAAAAATTGCCGATGCATTGCAAAATTTATTATATTAATCGTTAGTTTAAATACCGTATATTTAAACTTGATCATAAACATTAAAGTACCGAACTCAACAGTGTCCTACTTTTTTACCACTATCAAAGGTGTTTACAGCTGATTCGCTCTTCGTTAACTGTATTTCAAACATATTTATTTCACTTATATCTGTTGGGCGCATACAATATTTTCAATATACTCATTATTTATAGAAAAGAAATAATAAAATTATGAGTCAATCAGAAATAAAAAAAAAACAAGACAGTTTGAGGCAATAAATCTTGCAACGCCTGATGCGTGTTTCGTCTATTCAAGACACATCAGAGGCACTAGAGCAAAAGCATTGTAAATGCCAACCACTATAGGAATATGAAGTGACTAGAACAACTAAACCACTGATATTAACATCAATTCATAATAAACGATATCACAAGGATTGTCGGTCTTGCTACTGGTATTAAAACCAGTTCTTCATATTCGATATAACAATGACCCATAGCCTTACCTTTGATAATACCACCGATTCACAATAAACTAATTCACAATGACTGGAGTCTTTTCCACCGATATTACCATCATTTCATGATATGCCATATCACAAAGAATTACGGCCTTACCACTGATATTACCGCGAATTAATGATATAGAATACTACAATTACAAGCGGCCTTCACAACGACATTATCATCAATTCATGGTTTACGATGTAACACTCACTAGAGGCCTTATCACTGATATTAGAACCAATTCGTGATATAGGATATCACTATGATAAGACGCGTTACCAATGATATTACCCCAATTCATGTACGATGTCACAATGTCTAGTGGACCTACCACTGATATTTCCACCAATTCATGTTCTACGACATCATTTCGACTAAAAGCCTTACCAGTGATACTTTAACCAATTCATGATATACAATATCACAATGACTGGAGGCGTTACCACTAATTTTGCCACCAATTCATGATATACGATATCACACTGTCTGCAAACGTACGACTGATATTACCGCTACTTTATGCTATACGATATCGCGATGACTTGTGGGCGTTACCCCTGATATTATCACCTATACAGAATTAATATTATTACAATGACTGGCGGCTTTATCACTGATATTAACATCAATTCATAATAAACTATATCACAAGGATTGGCGGCCTTGCTACTGTATTACCTACATTTCTTTATATATATTCGATATTACAATGACTAATAGTCTTACCTCTGATATTACCATCGATACAAATTAAACCAAATCACAATGAATGGTTGCTTTTATACTGATATTACCACCAATTTTTGATCTACCATATCACAAGGACTTGAGGCCTTACCATTGATATTACCACCGAATCATAATATAGGATATTACAATTACTAGCGGTCTTGACAGCGATATTATCACCAATTCATGGTATACGATATCATACTGACTAGAGGTCGTACCACTTATATTAGAACCAACTCATGATATACGATGTCCATTGATATTAATACCAATTAATGATTAACGATATCACAATGATATCACCATGTCTAGCGGACTTACCTCTGACATTACCAGCACTTCATTATATACTACATCATGACTACTAGCGGCCTCGACCACAATATTACCACCAATTCATAATCTACCACATCACACTGTCTGGTGTCCTTATCAATGATATTGCCACTATTTCGTGATGTGATATCACTGTTACTAGCGTCCTTAACAACGATATAATATTTCATTATCTACGACGTCGCACTGTTTTGCGGACTTACCACTGATATTACCACCCATTCATAATAAACTAAACTTTGAACCAATTAAATGATCTTAAACATTTTTTCTAATTCTGGCCTGTATAAAAGAAACCAGCTAAATGAAATTAGACGTTTCATGTAATTCTTAAAGTACATTACCTTAACATGCATCTTGGAACACAATTTGAAACGTTTGCTGATAAATCAATTATAAAACATGTCACATAATAATCCAAATCAATAATGATATACTAATGCAGGAACAGAAACTATTTTTAATAGCAATATGATCCTCATTATATGTGCACTATGAATCGTACCTTTGTTGTAAGTTCTTGCACGAAACGCTATCCTGCCCAATCATTGTGATAAAAACTTTTTCCGTATAATTTGTATGTGGTGTGAATTTTCATTCTTCTAAACTAGTTCAGTTGAAAAAAAATTGAAAAACAAAGGAAAAAGCAATTATTATATTAAATTACAAGTATTGTAAATATAAAAATACCTAGTAGTCAGAATTGCTGTTGATATCCTTTTAAGATTGATTGATTGAATACATACAGATTGATGAGGAGTCGAATATGTCGAATAACTACTGTTATTTTAATATCACCTTAAATTTACATGCAATATTTGGAAACTTGGAATTTGCGCGTAATGCATTGGTGTTTGTTAGGATGAGTTGTACGCTATCAACTTACTTTACCGAATATAAGTTCTTGGAATGACGCTCGTTTACAAGTTTTATGTTCACTGAGAACTCACGAAACTTAAATACAAAAAGATAGTATTATTATTATTATTACTTATGACAAAACTGTTTAACAATTCATTTCAAACGCCACAAAAGGAAAAAATGCAAAACGCTATTATATAGCTGAATAATTACTGAAAATGTTAAACACAGCTGAGCAGCAACGGTAAGAAAAAAACAGTTTCATGATAAATTAGAACAATTACGGAACGTAACTAGAATACAGCACCGACTTTTCATCGAAAACACTCTTGCATTGTAGACAATGGCATAATTTAAGTGGTAGGCAAAAGTTCAAACACATTAGAGGACATATATTGTTGCCATATAATAAAGAAGTGCAATTAATGTTGAAATTAAAAAGCGTTTAAATGTTTAAATGCTATTTAATGAATGCCGCTATGTACGCATATAATAGCAAATGATGTCACCCAATGACCGATTCTTTTAAACTTTTCTTTCCTTTCAATGTGTTTTACTTTCATTAAATATGTTGTCGTAAAATCAGAGTATTAACACATGGATGTTCAAACCTTAGTTGAAAATTTGGAATACTAGAATATAAAATTGACTTTGTTCTCTTCATTGCTTACCTATTTTTAATATATTGTTGCAGCCAATTGCCTGATATAGATGTATTCTAGATGGTAACTCAACTTAGTTCAGTAAAAGGCGAATGATAATGTTCTGCATATGATATAAAGAATGATTTTAACAGATCTCACATACCAACTAATTACTAAATAATATGATACTACGCCAGTAAAAATGCAGTATGCAACGTCAAGAACACATTTACGTGCTGTGACCTAGACACGCAGTTATAACCTTTGATATCAAGCCAAAGTTTTAGTAGCAAAATCATACATCAGACTTGGTATCACGTTATCTTACTACTGGATTGCGTCTGTATTTGTATTTTGCAGTCATGTTAATTTTAGAGTAATGATCACGACTATGCGTTCATATCGGCATTTGAACGATTTCGTCCCTTTAGCGTACAAATTTCCATTCCACCAATGGCATGCAGATGGTATAAACAGGAGGGCTTTTATGCCTGCCCACACCATAAAACTACCTTCACCGAATGAATAACATACGGATTTGCGAAACTTTTACCTTGACGACGGTATGCTCTATTGTGGCATGTGTGGACTACTGACGCCGATACGCTGCTCTATAGATAAAAACTAAACTTGTCAATCAACATATCGTTGTTCCGTATTTGCCATCTAGCACATTCAAGGTCGTGCCACTCGATGACAGGATGCATTCCACATGGAATCAATTGGATATGTTTGTCTGTTCCACTGGACTGGATATGAAGGTGGCAAATCTTAATATGGCCGTTCTGGTAAGGTGTGGCGACGCGTAGAAGTCCGGGTCTAGGGCGGCCGTAACGAAAAGTGTTTCATTGGCAACTTGATTGCCTGGCAACATCAGTCTGCGTACGCCAATACACCGACATTCCGACTGCTTGAATCGGTCCATCTCGAGATATCCTCGAATATAGTTTAGGACCTACATGTCTAAACAGGCAAATACACAAAACAACCACCACAATTCGACAGCTTTTGAATAACATTCATATCAAAATAAGGAATGTCTATACAGATGTAAAGACATTTGAATGTATAGAGTAAAGACAGATAGAGCAAAATTTTAATATGTTTTAATCGCACTTTTACGGATGCACATTATCCCTTTTTTTTGTTTTTTTCTTTTTGTTTCTTTTGTGAAATCTCGATATGACACAAACGAAAAAAAAGGCAAAAATGGCTTATCCGGACCATCCAGATAATCATCGAGTTGCTCATTGTCACCTCTTGGAAAAAGTTAAGGTATAAATTCTGAAATGTACACACCATAATACGGAGCTACTGGAATGTTGCAATCAAGGAGCCAATAATTCACAAAGATATGTTATGATCAGTGTCAAATACAATGCAAAATGTCCATCATTTGCATGTTGTTATAGTTTTCAAAAGTATTAAACTGGTTAAAATGAGGCAAAGCGGCTACGTGAACGCCACATATTAAATAGGAACATGTATGACATCGAAGTTGCAAAAATGGAATTTTTTGTGCTAAAGATTGGTCAAATTTCCTCGTTAACAATCATATACAAATTTTGTACATTTATTAGAGATGTTGCATTCAGATACAGCTTATTATACATGTATCCACAAAGAACGTTTTATTACCCTGTGGAAGTTTTCTAATTAGTATGCGAATGCCTCCGTTGTGTCGATGAATTTGCCTGCGAATTGTAAATTCTAGCCACAACAACACATTGATTCAATGTTCAAATAGATCTTTTTATCTGTGACATGTACTTTGTTAGGTAAGAAAATTAGAGGCTTTCATAATTTCACTTGTACTTGGTTAAAACACAGTACTTGGTACTCTAGCAATTAAAAAAATCATTATCGTTTGCATGCAATATTGTTATTTTAATTACTTAGTTATACTTGACTTCCTAGAAATTGGCAACGAAGATAGGTTAAGATAAAATATAAAACAAACCATGTTATTTTCTTAGTGTGCATTTTTGTCTGGCATCGTTTCAGCAGCACCTACATATAGAGTACACATCTCCAAACTAATTAGGCACTCAAGATCTTGTATTTCCCATCCCTATTTCGTTGATTAAGGTAGTCTGCTAACTCTTTTCATCTTATCCCTTCAGACGTTCTATGGTCATCGCCATGATTGAAGTGAAATGGAAAGTGCATCTCTTAAATACGATCGAACATTTTGCTGAATTTTATGTCTCGAGTGTCTAACTAGAGCCTGCTTACTCGTGAAAAACGCCTGATTGCACCCATTATTTTTATTCGTTGGAGTTGATCACTTTCTTTTTTGGTGTTTATGGCTTTTGTTGTATATTGTTTTGATTTTCGATAGGCTTACTTGCTTTTTTGATTATTTCTTACTTGGCGAATCACAGCAGCACAAAAATAATGTCAAGATACTTATGATGAACCGATACTTACATAATAATCTTCTTATTGAATTTAATTTCGATTTATAACAACCTGTTAATCCACATTACACATATAACAACACATCTACACGGCATACATCGTGGAATGAATAAGGACTATTTTATGTGATATGTTTAAATAAAACCATATTATGGTCTACGATATCATATCGACTAAAAACCTCACCACTGATAATTCAACCAATTCATGATATACAATATCACAATGACTGGAGGCATTAACAGTGATTTTGAAACCAATTCATGATATACGATACCACACTGTCTAGCCGACGTAGGGCTGATATTACCACCACTTTATGATATACGATATCGCAATGACTTGGGGCGTTAACCCTGTTATTATCACCAATACAGGATTTATATAATTACAATGACTGGCGGCTTTATCACTGATATGAACATCAATTCATAATGTACTATATCACAATCTTTGGCGGCCTTGCTACTGTATTACCACCAATTCTTTATATTCGTTATCACAATGACTGGTAGTCTTACCTCTGATATTACCACCATTTCATGATATATCATATCACAAGGACAGGAGGCATTACCACTGATATCACATAACTCATGGTACATTATATTGCAATTACTAGCGGTCTTGACAACGATATTACAACACATTCATGGTATACGATATCATACTGAATAGAGGCCTTACTACTTATATTAATACCAATTCATGATAGCCGATATCACAATTATTTGGGACGTTTCCAGTGGTATTAGTGTCTGCCAATTCATGATATACAATATCGCAATGTATAGCGGACTTACATTGTACCTCTGCAATTACAACCAATTCATTCTATACATGTGTTATATTACAATTACTAGCGACCTTGACAACAATATTACCGCCAATTCATAATCTACGACATCACACTGCCTGGTGGCCTTTTCAATGCTATTGCCACCAATTCATGATATATGTTATCACAATGACTGGTGTTTTACCAATGATATTACAGACAATTCATGATATATGACATCACAATGGCTGGCTGCATTAACAAGGATATTACGAAACATTTCATTGTCTACGATGTCCCACTGTCTTGTACACTTACCACTGATATTACCACCAATTCTAGATAAACTAAACAATTCAAAGGGTGCACCTATTAAATGATCTTATTTTCATATTTGTGTTTTCTATGTAAATATAATTCGTTTTAAGTTGCAATTTTTCATTATAAATGTTTCAAAGAAAACTAGTCACGTTATTTGTGGTTCCAACTATTATTGTTGTTTAAACAAAGTTTTATAAATGTTCTGATAGGCTACTATTTAACTTGTCTTTTTCAATATATTTACAGAGCTGATCCAAAACTTCTTGCCAAACTAGTGCCCATTCAATATTTAGAAAAGTTAAATTTTAATGACTATTTTATGTGATATTTTTAAATAAAACCATTACCCCCTTTTTGGAAAAGTTGTCGATGCTTTACAAAATTTATTATATTAATCGTTAGTTTAAATACCGTATATTTAAACTTAATCATAAACATTAAAGTACCGAACTCAACAGTGTCCTACTTTTTTACCACTCTTAAAGGTGTTTACAGCTTATATCTGTTGGGCGCATACACTATTTTGAATATACTCATTATTTATAGAAAAGAAATAATGAAATTAGAAGTCAATCTATAATAAAAAAAAACAACACAGTTTCAGGCAACAAATTGTGGTACGCCTGTAAACATTGTAAAAATAGCGTTAAAGACAGGAAAGATGTGTTTGATAATATTTATCGACAGTTAAGAAGTGTATGATGGCGACAACATAATCAACCATTTAAATAGCTATTGCTTGCGACTGATCATTTGATCTTACTTAATTTATAATTTGTTACATTGTATTTTGTATAGTAAAATACAAATGTATGTCAGCTTTCACATTTAAGTAATGCAGAAGACAATTTAATCTTGAGATCATACCCAGAAAGAAAAGAACAAGACAAAACACATAATGTCTTAGCTTCCGACTTTTTACAAGCAATTATCAGTTGCCGGTTGTGTTCAAAAATTTACTTAAAACCATTCAAAGAAATTGATCGTTATGGAAATTATATCTCTCACATGTGAGACTTTTTCTAGGTCATTCGTAGTCCTAACTGTTTCTAAACTTAAATCTTGTTAACTAATTAATTACTTAACTTAATTCTTAACTTAACTGACAAGATTTGCCAGTTTGTTTTCCTACCGCATGTCTGGGGTTTTCTCCGGGTACTTCGGCATCCTCCCCAATAAAAAGCTGGACGCCATGATATAGCTGAAAAATTAATGAAAGTGGCGTAAACACACCATTCAAACAAACAAAACAACCATAGAGAGACTTTTCTAAGTCACTCGTAGTCCTAACTATTTTTAAAATTACCTTTCCCTCGACAATGCAGAACTCAACGCGTGTCTAATTAGAGGCAGTCCTTACGTACTCATCAATAGTTATGATTATTCACTTATTGTTTTGTACTTTAGGATTTGGTTTCAGGTTGCATACTATTGTTTACATCCGGAATTGTAATCGATTGTTGATCGTAAGCTCTTGTTGTTCGTTCAGTTTCCTTTCTGTTTTTCATAACAACATTTTTTAAGGTTGATGGTACAACACATAATGTTCAACTCCAAAAGAAATTTGACGGTTGACAATACGGTTTGAATAATCTTTTGTTTCTTGAATTGTTTTATTGTAAATGAACATTACCTTCATCATACATAATGGAAAACTAGCTGAATCTTATGTTGATCAATACTATTATAAAACCTGTAATATAATATTATAAAAGATCATTTTGTGATAACCCAGACAAAGACTATTCATCTTAAAACAATAGATCCAACATTTAAAAGAGTTATATTCTACCGTCATTGTGCGAAACACGTAAACCTTTCACTCCTTTTTAGCTTTGTCTTCAACTTTTGGTGTTCATATATTCCCTTTTTTGTTAAATTGGTAACCTGAAGAAGAACAATAACTTATTAAACTATTAAAGCATTATTTTTCTCAATGTAATACCAATATGTTCAATTTTGTTTTAAGTATCTAATGAAGCAAATGCTATTATTCTACTGCCATTTTTGTAAATAATTTAAATTGGACGTGTTGAACGCTGACGGGTAATGTTTTCATTTTTGACGTCATATATATTACAATAACACAAATTGAAGATTTGATGTGAACTGTTGCATATCTTTTAATAATGTGTTCATAATTCAATAGTCATTAGATAGTAGATATGTAATAAGAATCCGATTAAATATGAATGAACAATATGATAAGAAATTACAATTGACTACGTAAGTATTTTCTGCGTCTACTCAAGATCTCAAGATAACTTTGTATTTCGAAATTAGTTTTTGAAATTTAAGATATCCGTCCCGTTATTTCATGAGACTCCTGAAACGATTGACTTCTTATTTTATATTATTTTAATGACGCGTACAAAGGTTTGCAAGAATGCTACCTATACTATATGTCAAGCTTCTTTATAATCGTTGCAATAGGTGTAAATAATATATAATAAGTTGTAGTGGTATGTATATAATAATAATTTTCATTGTACGACCAAGAACACTTATTTAATTTGTGATTAACCAATTCGTTAAATGCTTAAGTGTTATCTGTTGTAAGCAGCTTTGGATTAGTGGAGTAAAATGACTATGTAAGTGAACTTTGATGTCTTAAACGATTTAATTTTTTTTTGCATTGGTCCATTGAACTGTTAAAGTATTACAACGTTTAAATGGATATGTTAATATATACAACATACACAGATCATATTATGAATGACTTCAGCATGTTGGTGTCTCCACCAATCATTTTCTAAATACACACCAAAATTTTCGCTGTATTAAAAGCTTCATTGTTTTTATTTATCCTTAACGTACAGCGAACCAATAGATAAGAACAACACCGAATTGACAGTTTGAGCATCGAGAACAAAAGCGTGAAGTACTTGGTTTATACGGAGACAATTTGTTGCGGCTACGCCTAGCTTGCTTTGTTTACAAAATATCCTACGGGGTCGTAATGCTTCGAAGAGCGAAACATTCTACAAGAAATTCAGCCACTACTGTCGTGACAAAATGACTTTTGATATCCGTCACTTGGGCACGCACTAGATAGCTCAATGGGTCAAGCACTGGAATCCGAGTGTTTAAGGTAGTTCTCCTACTATTGATCACAATCTAAACTACCAAGGAATACCTACTGAAGATGAGGGGATTTGCCCGGCCACTCTGGCTTTCACCCCCAAGAAATACTGAAAAATTGCGGATAGTGGTGTTAAACACCATTCAAACAACAAGCAAATAATAGATTTCTGAAAAAAATTTAGTGTATTATGTAGGGGCAGTTGTCCTTATGTATGCTAGTATGTTTAATGATCTAGTAACAGTTATCAAGTTATCAGTATGTATGCCAAAATGTCTGATAGTACAATGACATTGTATTGTCAGTCAATATTCGGACATTTCTAATAATCCGGTGACAGTTGTCAGTTGGTTGCCTAGTCTGTTGTATTATGAGCAGGTAAGCTAGATAGACTGATAATGCAGCGACAGTAATGATTTTGAACGGATTGCTTTCCGTAGTTTCTAAGATTATAGATCATCTGGAGCATTCCATACTATTCGATGAATTCTTGATTTCGTGGTGTGAATTTACCCTCGAAAACCAAGACAAATATGTACCCCATAAATAAATATTAAACCGATTGTCCGTTCGGTATTTATTTCTTGAAATCAACGAAGACGACTTATTAAACCACAGGTAACAATGCAGGCTATATACGTCCAGGTACCCTGATATTATTTTTGCTTTTACTTTTGTTTTATTTTAATTATTGTTTTATTTCCATTTTAAATTTGTTGCTTTCTGCGTATTCATAGTAACTTTGCTCTTTCTTTTAAATACATCGTCTCATTTACAATACTTCAGACCATCTTTTTGCATGAAAATCATTTAAATGTATGGTATATTGTCAACGGCGAAAACAAGAATGCTATTAATAAATAGACATTGAAGTTTTATTGCTTTAGTATTTAAAACTTTATCGCATTTAAAACCAATTAGATTTTTACAACATTGTTTGTTCCCAACTAATATGAGAGTCAGTAGACCATCTAATGTCCCTCAATAAATCATATTGAAGCAATATTAGGCTAGATCAAAAAGCATCCGGTCAATAAAACATTTTAATGACGTATTTAACCAAGATACATCAAAGTATTTAACGTACCATACAATTATACGTATTAAAATACATCTCATATGTTTAGATCATGGGTATGATAGTAAAACGAATTATGTTTCATTGCTTTAATGTTGTCACAAAAGGAGCGTAACTCTGTGGCAATTTTAGCCATTGATCACCTTTATTTTATCGAGCTTAAGACACAGCTTATATCGTATCTAGATACGATATTGAAGGCGGTAAACTCTATATTATTCGATAAAAGAAGTGGAATCAATATCTTATTAATAAATGTTTCTAAGTAATATTTCTATAGAACCCACTTGTGGAGTACGATTACATTCTTCATGTCATCGGATACACATCTGGTGCACTCCCTAGTCCTTTTAATGCTTCCAGTAAGCTGATAAATTATGTATTTATAACATTCAAATTAATGCCATTACGATTGGTTGGTAGTTACGGATATCTGTCGTAAATATAATGTTATTGAGTAACTTAAGGAACTGTATTATCGTTCGTGACCTCTCGTTCGATTTCGACAATAAGCAACACACCATGCTCATTAGTGACGCATGCGTCGCATGATGTTACTTTTGATTCAGAGTGGTACTTGTAATTTATTCGATGTCAGTATGTTGTCTCGATCTAAATACGAAGCATCTTTAAGCTGAGTGCTACCCTACGCTCATACCGATACATCCGATCTAAAAATTAACTTCAAAACGAATTATTCAATACAAGGACAACATATATGGAGCTAAATTCAACTTAAACTGTTTTATTCGTATCGCTCGCCTTCTTTTTTTCAAAAAGACATATAATTTGTCGCGTTTGAATTCCAATGCAGTTTTGCAAGTAGGGGTTCAAATTTCGATGCTATGTAAACTGTAAGGCAAATGTGATGAGCTGATATGGATTTACGAAAGTAGGTTTGCTTTTCAGAGCTAAATATCGATTTAATGGACATTTATGCTTCTCGGGTATCAATCGATATAGCAAGGTGTAAGCATAGCCGTTAGATAGCACAGATTTGTGCTCGTCTTTTGGAAAGCGGAATGGAAGTAGAAGAAGGATTTCCAAATTGTTGAGCATCAACTACGCGTCAATGCTTGTTCTTTTCTCTCCTCGCACGTTTTCAAAAAGTTTGTTATAGATCGGTCAAGAACAAAAGCTGTGGCTGTGGTAAATTAATTGTTTGTGGGGGTAGTTGCATTGTTCCTAAAATAAAATCTGCGCATAATAAATAGATAATGAGACACAGATAGTAGGTTTCAAACGCGTCTTTTTTTAATAGAAGAAGAGGTAATCTTGTTGTACTGAAATTAGCACCGATTCACAATAATCCAAATCACAGTGACTGGCAGCTTTACCATTGATATTACCACCATTTCATGGTCTACCTTATCACAAGGACTGGCGTCCTTATCACTGATATTACCAATAATTCATGACAAAGAAGACTACAGTTACTAGCGGCCTTCACAACGATTTTACCATCAATGCATGGTCTACGATGTTATACTCACTAGAGGCCTTATCACTGATATTAGAACCAATTCATGATATAAGATATAACAATGATAAGAGGCGTTACCACATATATTACCACCAAATCATGTACGATATCACAATGTCTATGGGACTTACCACTGACATTACCACCAATTCCTGATATACCATATCCCGATGTCTAGCGGGCCTACCACTGATATTACCACAAGTTCTTAGTCTACGATATCATATCGACAAGACGCCTTACCACTGATAATTCAATCAATTTATGATATACAACTTCACAATCATCTCCGGATTGATGAGGCACTCGAGAACTTGTATTTCCCATCCACATTTCTTGATAAGGGGTGTCTGCTGACAGAAAATCTACCTAACTCTTTTGATGTTATCCCTTCAGAAGTTCTATGGACGTCGCCATGATTGAAATGCAAAGGAAAGTGAAACTCTTATATACGATCAGACATTTTGCTTAGTCATTTGTCTCGAGTGCTTAACTAGATTCCTTTGTCTCGAGTGCTTAACTAGAGTCTGTTTCGTCTTCCAATACACTGGAGTACACCCTGTGCTTTAACTTATTCGAGTTACTAATTTTCTTTTTTATGTTTTCGATTTTTGTTTTATGTCGTATGTTTGTCTATATCCGAATTTGCGATTGTTTTTTACTTTTTGTTTTCGGTCGGTCTCTTTGCTATTTTTCTATTGTTTCTTTGCAATCAACGCAGTGCAAACATAAAGATCCACAATAAAGAAACCGTACTTTGGCGCTGCGGGTCCATAATACAAGCAGCGGTATATAATTGCAAGTGCTATGAGGGAGAGAATGCTTATATTTCTATTGGAACATGTGTAATACTTGTAATATTCTTTTTATTTGTTCGTTTTAATTTGAGGAGTAAGATCGTGTTTTCTTGTATCTTGATTTGTTTTATTTTTTAACATTCTGTTAGTTACTGTGACGTAATCATTTTTAGATTCCTACGCCATTACTGACGCATCCCCGCTAATGAACTGCATGATAATTTTTATATCAGGGTTAGTATACTGAGACAAGAATTATCCGTTGTCACAAATCAAAGGAAAATAATACATATTACCGATAAAACAATGATTGTGGGCCTTACCGCTGATATAACCACAAACTCATGATATACGATATTACAAGTATTGGAGGTGTTACCGCTGTAATTACCACCAATAAATGATATCCAGTACCACAATGAATAGCGGCTTTCGCAACAATATTACCAACATTTCATTGTCTACGATTTCACACTGTCAACTGTCATAATGTGGTACAAGATCGTCATCAAGATTGATAATTATTTAAATATTAATGTATTCGTGAAGTAAAAATAGATTACAGTCTTTCATTTGAATTTCGGTGTTCCAATCTCAATATTTGGGATTAGCATTGTGTACAAACTAATTAGATATGACAATTTTGCAGTTAGTTGTTATGTAGCTTTACCTCTTCACATGACGATTACGACGGAAACGAGATCAATGTCGTTAACAATTTTTAGAACAATAAAACGAAAATGTGTGTTTGGTGTCTTTGACACCACTTGTAATTGACAAAGTGTTTCTCATTTTCATATCTAAGGTTTGTATGCTCCTTTGGGTACTCGGGCGTACTCCGGGATAAAAGACAGAATGAAATTACACAGCTGATAAATTTTTGACATTGGCATTAACCTGCCTTCAAGTAAACAAACAATCTAAAACTTTAGCCTAAGCAAGCTGTGCCATGCAACTGAGCAAACATTGGAAAATAAATCAACTTAGTAATTTTGGCAGTAAATTTATGTAATGACTACATTAATAGGATTTTTAAACAAATTGTTGGCATATGTCATATAACATTTCAGAGCTGTATGAATATGCCATTGTTACCTGTATGCGGGGGGGGGGGGGCTTTATTAAATCTGACAATGATAATAAATTGGACATGTAAAATACTAGAGGATCGTTAGCCGCCCATAAATCGGATTATGAAGACAATTTGGTGTCTTCAAACTGAGTGCACCCATGGTTTTTATTGGGTTCAGGTTACTCTCTTTCTGTGTTTTATGTTTTTGATTTTTGTGTTGTGTTTGTCTATATCCGGATTTGTAACTGTCCCTTGGTTTTTGGCTCTTGTTGTTCGGTCGGTTTTCGTTGCTACTTTCTTAAATATAACTGTATTCGTGATGTAGAAATATATTTCAGATGTTCAAATCTCAATATTTAGGAATAGCATTGTATAGAAACTTATAAGATATGACATTTATGCAATTAATAGCGTTCTTTTTGATATTATCATCAATGCAGCATTAATTTTATTATAATGGCTGGAGGATTTATCACCTATATTACCACCATTTCATGATCTACCGTATCACAGGGACTTCCGGCCTTACCACTAATATTGACATCAATGCATAATATACTATATCACACAGATTTGCGGCCTTGCTACTGGTATTACCACCAATTCTTCATATTAGATATAACAATGACTCATAGCAAGCCCTACCTTTATTATTACCACCGATCCACGATCAACTAAATCACAATGACTGGGGCTTTTCAACTGATATTACCATCATTTCATAATCTACCATATCACAAGGACTGGAGGTCTTAACACTGATATTACGAAGAATTCATATAATAGAATATTGTAATTACTAGTGGCCTTCACAACGATATTATCATCAATTCATGGTCTACGATGTAATACTCGCTAGAGGCCTTATCACTGATATTAGAACCAAGTCATGATATAAGATATCACAATGGCAGTAAGTATCGATTGATGGTAATATCGTTGTGAAAGCCGCTAGTCGTAATCTATATCATGAATTCTTGTGTATATCTGTGGTAAGGTTGCCAATCCTTGTGGTATAGTAGATCATGAAATGGTGGTAATATCAGTGGAAAAGCCTCCAGACATTTTGATTGAGTTTATTGTAAAACGGTGGTAATATGAAGGGAAAGGTTATGAGTCATTGTTATATCGAATATGAAGAATTGGTGGTAATACCAGTAGCAAGACCTCCAATCCTTGTGATATCGTATATTATGAATTAATGTTAATATCCATCCTCACAAGTCAGGGTTTCTGTGTTCACATGACAAACTTAGCTAGGAAATTCCCGGGCTTGAAGATTTTCCTATGACGTCAAACCTTCAAAATATCAACCAATGAAATTGCATGAAAGAAGCAAGTGTTTGGCAGTAGTCATTCTTACTCATTCATGATTGTGAAGAAAATTTAACTCAACTAATAAATAACGCCACATTAACAAAATATTAACATTACTGTACAAAATACACTGCTTTTCACATGGCATACGCAACACATCCGTTCGATTAATTTTTACAATCTACATCGTGATATTCCCTAACTAAGTCGTGAATGAAAGCGCGCTTTTGATTACCTACATTAAGGTATGATGTAGCCAATCAAAATAGTGACTTCTAGCCCGGGAATTTCCTAGCTATGTTTGTCAGGATTTCGTGGACACCTGTGGAAACAGAAACCATGACTTGTGAGGATGGTTAATATCAATTGTTTAATATTTGTAGTCACTTCATATTCATATAAAGGTTGGCATTTTTAATATTTTTGGTAGAGTGCCTCTGATGAGTCTTGAATAGACAAAACACGCATCAGGCGTAGCAAAATTTATTGCCTGAAACAATGGTGTTTTTTTATTTCAGATTGACAACCAATTTTATTATTTCTTTGCTATAAATAACGAATATATTCAGAATATTGTGTGCGCCAACGATATAAGTGAAATAAGTGTGATTGAAATAAAGTTAACGAAGTGCGAATAAGCTGTACACCTTTGATTGTGGTAAAAAAGTAGGACACTGTTGAGTTCGGTACTTTAATGCGAATGATTAAGTTTAAAATTTACGGTATTTAAACTAACACTGTGGAGTTCGGTACATTAATGTTAATGAATAAGTAGAAAATTTACGGTATTTAAACTAGCGATTGATATAATAAATTTTGATAATGAAGACGACAAATGTTCACTTCATCTTTACAAACTACTAGGTTTATAATAATTGTAGCTCGGCTGACATACTATAACATACATTTTTAAAACGCATAAAATATTACTTGAAATATGGTTTATCGGACGATGTTTTGCAAGTGTGAGAATATTTTGCTTATGTAGTATTGTTCATAGGGTTCCAAACACATTAAGTTGACAAAACCATTGTGCTATTTTTTTCTGTCCAGTAAGCTGTAAAGACCTAGTTGGCGTGTAAGGGACCACATTTCGAGTTAGTGACGAAATAATTCTTAAATAAAAATAACAAAAATAAAATACATTATATTTCTGATATTCCATTTTAAAAAATGTGTTTGTAGTTAAGGGTTCATTTAATAATCGGTACTTCCTTTTACATGTTTGTACTTTATATACTAAACGTGAAAGCTTTATAATTAGCTTCATGTTAAATATTTTTATGTGACGCTCTGCACTATACATTGACATTATTTTCGTCACTATAGTAAAATTATGAAATTATATATAACTGTATATTGTCTACGATATTAGGCAACAATCTTATCCGCAAATATCGTTTGTATGTACTATTTTTCATTTCCAGAAAATAATCTCTATTCTTGGTGATAAATGTTTTCTACATAATTAGTGCAAAGCCATTTTATTATTCTGTTTATCATTATTCCACTTCCGTCAAAATTGATGTTTGCCAGTATAAATTGCTGAAAGTGGCGTTGAACACTATTCATAAATAAAATTCTTTACGTAGTCATTTCCTATGTCATAAGAAATGTTGTGTGCAGAAAAACGTTGGAATAGTAATATATGTCACTATGAGAGTTGTTTTAACTTGGTTTTAACGACTCCTTACAGAATTAGTTTCATATCTTTGATGCCAATCTTTTTTGACAATTGTATTTTGTGAATTTGTAGAGACTTTGGGTTTCAAAGTTAGTCCTCGACTTTGAATACGGTCACACAGACAAAGGTTCAGGCAACATTATAATTTGTGTATAGATCTTCGACTTAGCGTAATTTATACAAAGAAGAAAGCTTGAACAAAATGAGAATATCGTTAAGGCACTGAGTTGTCATACATTTTGATTGACACTAGGTAAGAAGTTTCTCCACTGCACCGATGACACCTTAAAGGTTTTCGGGAATGATATATTTTAAATGACAATTTATTACAGTTATGTCGACTTGATTTATGAAATTTACGATAAACACTGGAACTTCTATTTTGTTTTATTGTTGACATCTTGCATGGTCATGTTTATATTTTAGAGGTCAAACACTGATCTTACCACCAATTCATAATATACGACATCGCAGGGTATAGCGGACTTACTACTGATACAAAAACCGATTCATGATATATTACAATTACTGACGGCCTTATCACTGATATTACCACCAATACCTTATATACGATAGTATAATTGCTAGCATCCTCAAGAAAGGCATTACCACCAATTCTTGGTCTCCGATATAGTACTGACTAGAGACCTTACCACTGATATTAACACCATTTCATGAGATACGATATAAAATGACTGGCGGCCTTACCACTGGTATTACCGCCAATACATGATTTACGATATTAAAATGACTGGCGGCTTTACCACTGATATTACCACCATTTCAGAGATACGATATATACAGAATATAAGGCAATTGGTGTTTGGTAGTGGCTTTCTCACAGTGTATCTGAGGTGAGCCCGTTATGGCGAACCTGAGATATCACTGTGAGAAAGCCCCTACCAAAAAAACATTTGCCTTATATTTTGTTTATCGGTAATTTATAGCCAAGAATATATTTCTTATACAGAATCAATCTGTTATTCAAAACAATTTCAAGGGGATTATTTTGTGGACGTGATCTGTGACAAACGGTGTGCTACGTTATTTAGCGTCAGCGTCATTCAACCGAAATGTGGCGCAATGATGAATGGGCGTGTATTTCATCGATCCCGTGTTTTATGTAATAGTTTGTTAATGAGAATCTTTTATTTTAATCTTAATTATAATATTGGGTGTCAAATTTTGTGTTTTTAATATTTTGCTCTTTGACCTACTGTAGTATTTCAAATATATGTTGATAACTTTTCTGATCGATTTTCCATTGTTGTGTTGTTTTCTACATTTTGTATTTGATATCGTTATCACTTCTGGTAACAGTTTGGTGCTGTGTTATTTTTAATTTTCAGTAACGTGCAGTAGATAAAGGGATACTACGATTTAAACACTATTTATTTATAAATTCCAATTGTATTTGAAATGCGTATGTGATAAGTTGTATGTTCTTGTATATTCTGAAATTTTCTGCCATAATGATCCCAAACAGTTTTGTTCACCCAAATAACATGGGTAGGTTATTCGCGAGTTCTTCTAGTGAATGAATAGGTATTCCGGATTTGTCAGTAACTTGCTGTTAAATGTTGACCATTGCGCAATTTGAATTGCTGAGATTATTTAAAGTGTATGTTTAATGGAGGGTAGCTGCGAAAACGTAGTTCTGGTGGTCGAGAACGAATGCAGAGAATATTCCACGTCATGTTTGAACTCGTAAAAAGAAAAGCTTGGGCGCTGTGGTTCCATAATACAAGCAGAGGTATATAAATGCAAGTGCTATGAGGGGGGAATGCTTATATTTCTATTGGAAAATGTGTAATATGTGGAATATTCTTTTATATTTGTTCGTTTTAATTGGGGATATATCGTGTTTTCTTTTATCTTGCTTTGTTTTATTTTTGAACATTATGTTAGTTACTGTGACGTAATCATTTTTAGATTCCTATGCCATTACTAAAGCATGCCCGGTAATGAACTGCCTGATAATTTTTATATCACGGTTAGTATGCTGAGACAAGCTTTATCCGGTGACACACATCAAAGGAAAATAACACAAATTACCGATAAAACAATGATTGTTGGCCTTACCGCTGTTATAATCACCACCTCATTATATACATGATATCCAATACCACAATGACTAGCGGTCTTAACAACAATATTGCCAACATTCATTGTATACGATTTCACATTGTCAACTGTCATAAGGTGGTACAAGATCGTCATCAAGATTGATATTAATTTAAATATAAATGTATTCGTGAAGTAAAAATAGATTGCAGTCTTTAGTTTGAATTTCGGTTTTCCAATCTCAATATTTAGGATTAGCATTGTGTATACACTAATTAGATATGACAATTTTGCAATTAATTGTTATGTAGATTTACTTCTTCACATGACGATTACGACGGAAACGAGATCAAAGTCGTAAACAATTTTTAGATCAATAAAACGAAAATGTGTGTTTGGTGTCTTTGACAACCTTGTAATTGACAAAGTGTTTCTTGTTTTCATATGTAAGGTTTGTACGCTCATTTGGGTACTCGGGCGTGCTCCCGGATAAAGACAGAATGACATTACAAAACTGATAAATCGTTGACATTGGCATTAACCAGCCTTCAAATAAACAAACAATCAAAAACTTAAGCCTAAGCAAGCTGTGTCATGTAACGGAGCAAACATTGCAAAATAAATCATCTTAGTAATTTTGGCAGTCAATTTATATAATGACTATATTAATAGGATTTTAACAAATTAAATTTTGTTGGCATATGTCATACAACACTTCAGAGCTGTATGAATATGCCATTGTTACCAGTATGCATGAGGCCTTTATTAAAACTGACAATGATAATAAATTGGATTAGGAAGACGATTTGGTGTCTTCAAACTACATTAAATAGAAACAATATATCTTATTTAAGTATTTAGTAAACATACATTAGATTTGACTGAAATTAACCAAATGTAGCAACACAAGTAAACATGGTTCGTTGCAACTGAGTTCAATTTTAAGTTAGTCCCACATAAATAATTAGTTATATGATGATAAGGTAGATGACACAATTTCAATTCATTTTTTCAATCTATGATGTTTTGGCGTGCTCAAACTACATTAAATCGAAACAATATATTTTATTTCAGTGTTTAAATTAAAAACTGCAAACGTTTTGTGTTGTTTATTCGGCTTCTCAAATAAATACATATAAGCATTTAATTTGGCTTTCCTTATTCATCTATGCTTTTATAAATCATATTAATTATATTAATTTATAAAGCAGGCTTATCTTTCCTAATTGAGTGTTATAGATTAATGACAGTCATATCAGTCGTACTTTAAATATCTTATTTGACCTTGGTTCAACTCTGTTTAAATTGACGAGACGTTTCTAAAACGGAATATTAGTATTTAAACAGACATCAAATTTGACTGAAATTAACATAATTTAGCAATATAAGGAAACATGGTCCGTTGCAACTGAATACAATTTTAAGTCAGTCACACATTACTGATTCTTTATATGACGATAAGGATGATGATACATTTTCAATTAATGTTTTCAAACTATGATGTTTTCCACTAGTTTTATACTAATTTCAGCTAGGCTGACACTCTAAGGCAAACAATTTTTAAATCAGGCATGCGATGTTATATAAAATAATCAGACGATATTTTGAATGTGTGGCTAGACCTTGAGTGTCTAGTAATACTAATAGTTATACTCCCATTTGAAAGTGACATTAAACAACCGGACTTAGTGCAAAAAACCTTAAATAAAATCTTCCCAGTCTGTATTATGAGCTGGTGGGTGTGTAAAGACCTCATTTTTGTGAGGTTATATATATATGTATATATAACAACTGAAATAAAGTTGTATAATTTGAATAAAAATTAAATTGAAATTAATTTGTATAAAATTAAATTTATAATATTAATTTCTAAAAGGTTTTTATTGTTAATAGATGATTTTATACGTTGTACGTCTTTTAAAGTAAGTAGAATGTATTAGATTTAGGCGCAAATATTGATTGGGATGTTTATAATTATCTTGCGTTTCAGTGTTTTCATGATACGTTCTACACTATACGTTGACTGGTTTTAATCATTACATAATTATAATTATGTAATTATATAATAATAAGGGCAAACATCCAATTCTCAAAAACGCTTAAATATAATATGTGTAATTTCTTGAAAAAAATGTGTTTGTTATTAACTCATGCTTTCTACTTTTGAAGTGAAAAGCCTTCCAGTTATTGGTCTGTTTCTTATTATGTTTTCCGCAATGGTCGTACCCGCCGCTACAATCTTTGTTTCACAACCTGTAGTAAAGACATTTTGTACCATGGATGTATTAGACATTACACGTTCACAGTTAACTCTGATACACTGAACAGTTTTGTTTAACCAGTTATTCTTACTCTCACAATAAGCATGCGCGAGGATAACCTTTAAAGCCATATTAGTTGTCGCAATAAAAGCTGTTCCCTTATGGTCACTAATAAACGTTATATGAATGACATACGTACTATGTACGAACGATGCACGAACGTCCTACAAATGATAACATAGTTGACTTCTGTTTGCATGCGAATGTTTCAATAAAAGTGTACAACATTTGTAAAATGCATTTGCAAAGGAGGCGATTTGTTTGTGTGTGGTATTAACCATGGAGTGAGTGTTTTATGGCCTAATATTTACTTTTTTCTGATAACGAACACACCGAAACTTCTAAACAAAGTATATTTTTAAACATACTTTACTTACAACAGCTTTATGGAAATGTTAAATGAATTTTCCACATAAATGTTAACCTTGTACGATAAAAACAAACATCGCACCCGATTAAGTTTCATTCGATCAAGCGTCCCTGCTACTTGTTCAAGATTGTCAGGTCGTTGGGTGGCACTTTGCCTTTCTATGGGCTGATTTTAAAGTCAATAAAGACAATTAAAATTATACACGTCCATAATCTAGTTATTGTCAGTAGAACACAAAGCGCAGTCGTACAATATGTAACTGTAAATGTATTTATTACATTATGCACTTACATATTATTAATTATTGATCTGAATTAACGAAAATATATAACATGATACCGCACAGAGTTTAATTCACGTGCGTTGTTATCCGTGATGCCGGATTATCGGTTACAAAATTAACCACATGTGTCTTCTCTAAATCAGAAGAGTCCAACGGACATCAACATCTTCATCATGTTAAGTAAATTATTTCATATTTTAAAAAAGGAAGAAAATAGCTTGTTTATAAAATAGTATAACTAAAACAGCTTGAATAAATATAAAAATGCAGGTGGAAATAGCCTATGTTAAATTAGTGGACTACATAAATGTAGTTGGTCCTGTCTACCTTAAATGCAGACAACCACTTCAGAAATTGATGGCAGAAAAAGCAGACAAAAAATGAGTAGACTTGCATGCAGTTGATCTATTTGTATGGTACACAACCAGATAACTTACAGAAAGAGCCCATAAAAAATGAGTGCATTAGATACATGTAGCTGGTCACACCTACCCTTATTGTAAGTAACTAATCAGTAATTAAGGGTAAAACCGATATGAAGTAGATGAGTGGAATAGGTAGATACAATAGATCTGGTACACGTTTACAGTATAAAGAAATTGTATGATGACAGAACCTACAGCAACTAAGTGGACTATATATATGTATTTGGTCTGGCTTACCTGTCCTGTAGAACATTCAGCTAAGGATTGTATAGAGAGCCTATAGTAGCTCAGTGGACTAGATAAATGTAATTCCATCTGCCGTTTCTGTAGAATATCCGATCTAGTAAATGATGACAGAAAGACCCAATAGTAAAGAGAATAGTTGGATATAGTTGATCACCTCTTCCTGTACTGTAGACTAGCAGAGACAGTAACCATATTAACAGAGTAGACTAAACACATGTAGCTAGTCTTGTCTACCTGTCCTATAAATTTCGTGCACTTCCTTAGTGGACTAGATACATGTATTTGATCTGGTTTACCTGTACGGTAAACCTCCAGTCAGTAGTGGTGATATAGAGACTACTTCCTTAACGGCGTTATCAATGATAATACTACGAATTCATAATGACTATTGGACATACCTCTGTCGTTACCAGCAATTCATGTCATATTGTTTTGTTTGTTTGATATTGTTTAACGCCACTTTCAGCAATTTTTCAGCTTGATCATGTCGTCCAGTTTTTATTATGGGAGGAAGCCCGACTTCCCGAAGAAAACCCCGCCCTGCAGTAGGAAAACTGGCAATCCTTGTCAATTAAAATCAGAGTCGAGTGCCCGCTGCCAGCAGTAAGACTCGAACCAACAACCTCAGTATTGACAGACCAAGTGATGCTAAGTAGATGAACTACCTTAACCACTCTGCCACCGAGGCCCCTAATTCATGTTAGACGATATCACAATCACAAGCGGCCGTAACAGCTATAATATTACCAATTCCTGGGCTAAGATATCGCAAAGACTGGCGGTTTTACCGAGGATATTACCACCAATTCATGATAAACTACCGTATAACTGGTAATTTTTGCAGTAATTTAATTTTTGCGTTATTTCGCAATTGACACTCGACAGTAAAATTTAAAATCGCATAAAAAAGTGTGAAGTATTCCTATCCGTAAATAACGGTAAAGTTTCACAAACTTGTGTCGATCGATATTTTGTTACCCTTCGGGATATTAATTATATTAATTATCTCGGTGGTAATTAAAAATCATCGAAGCTTAGTGTTTAGTTTTCTCGTTTTCTGAGTTTAAATAAAATATTCACTATAAAAACACTAATAAATTTTTCCTTTATTGTTATTGTCAATCAGATAGATCCAAAATAAAGGACGATTTTACAAGAAACAAAAACACCAAAAAATTCTCCTTTATTGTTATTGTCCACCGGTATAAAACAAATAATATTTATACAAGAAACTGTGATTAATCCGTTATTTAACCATTATTATTACCTGTAAATATCGATTTCCAATTAAAACACCTACCTGTCATTTGTCCGCGTGTATTAACCAAGTTCTATCAGAAATTGATTGTCAATGCAATCCCAATTTATAAAAAACTCACTTTAATTTACCTGTTTTGACGATTTTTTTTCTGCACTTTTTTTTCTCATTATTTTAGCTACCCTTACGGGTGAATTTATTCAACCATAAGTCATACATCAGGGAATAACAGAAGCTTGTCATGCTCAATGTGATTTTCCTTTAGCGTGAAACATAACTCATAACCCAAATCACTGGGCTAATAAGGATAAACAACAGAAATAAAAACTCGACATGTTTTTCTGTTTAAGATGTAAAACCGCGAAAATTAAAATCAGCAAAAAAAAAAATCAGAATTTCAGTCCCAATCCGCAAAAATTTCACACCGCAAAAATTACCGGTTATACGGTATATCACAACGGCCTGACCGCTGCTATTACCAAACCTCATGATCTATTTACGATATCACAATCACTAGCAGCTTTAACAGCGATAATACAACCAATTCGCCAATGACTGGGGGTTTAACAAAAATTACCATTAATTCATGATCTGAGATATCACAATGAATGGCGGCCTTACCGATGATATTACCATCAATTCAATATATATGATATCAAAATTGCGGGTGGGTCTTAACGTTGATATAACCACTAATTTACAACATGCGATATCACACTATCTTGAGGACTTAACACTGATATTACCACCAATTTATGATATACGATATAACAGTGACCGGGGTCGATAGCACTGATATTACAACCAATACATGATTTACTATATTACAATTACTGGCGGCTTTACTATTGATATCACCTCGGTTTCAAAATAAACCATATCAAAGGGACTAGCGCTCTTCCGATTGTTATTACCACCAATTCATCATATGCGATATCACAAGGATCGGCGGAGCTACCATTGATATTATTAAGAATTCATTATATACAATATTACAATGACTGTGGACGTTACCAGATATTTTCAAGAATACACGAATAAAAATGTTACAATGACTGGCGGCCTTATCACTGATATTACCATAACTGCTTGATATAGTATTTAAAATAACGATTTATATAAAATATTTTGCAATGCATCGACAATTTTTCCAAAAAAGGAGGAAATGGTTTTATTTTAACATATCACATAAAATAGTCATTATAGTTCAACTTTTAAAATTATTGAATCGACACTTGTTTGGGAAGAAGTTTGTGGTAACACCTACTACCATTGTGATATCTTATATCATGAATTGGTTCTAATATCATTGATAAGGCCTCAAGCGAGTATTACATCGTAGACCATGAATTCATGGTAATATCGTTGTGAAGGTCGCTAGTAATTGTAGTATTCTATATCATAAATTCTCAGTAATATAAGTGGTAAGGCCTCCAGTCCTTGTGATATGGTAGATCATGAAATGGTGGTAATATCTGTTGAAAAGACCCCGGCATTGTGATTTGGTTTATCGTGGATCGGTTGTAATACCAAAGGTAAGGATAGCTATGAGTCACTGTTATATCGAATATGAAGAATTGGTGGTAATACCAGTAGCAAGGCCGCCAATCTTTGTGATATAGTATATTATGCATTGATGTTAATATCAGTGGGAAGGCCGCCAGTCCCTGTGATACGGTAGATCATGAAATGGTGGTAATATAGGTGATAAAACCTCCAGCCATGGTAATAAAATAAATGCTGTATTGTTAATAATATCAAAGAGAACGCTATTAATTGCATAAATGTCATATCTTATAAGTTCCTATACAATGATATTTCTAAATATTGAGGTTTGAACATCAGAAATCTATTTTTACAATACAGTTATATTTAATAAATATAACTCTTTTAATAACGAATTTGTACCACATTATGGAAGCGGCTTTATCACTGATGTTAACATCAATTCATAATAAACTATATCTATAAGAATTGGACGCCTTGCTACTGTATTACCACCAATTCGTTATGTTCGATAGCACAGTGACTGGTAGACGTACCTCTAATATTACCACCAATTCACAATAAAACAAATCACAATGAATGATATCTTTACCACTGATAATACCACCATTTCATGATCTAGCATATCACAAGGACTGGAGGCCTTACCACTGATATTACAACCAATTTATGATATACTATATTCCAATTACTAGCGGGCTTGACAACTATATTACAACCAATGCATGGTATACGATACCATATTGAGTAGTGGCCTTAACACTTATATGAGAACAAATTCATGATATACGATATCAGAAGGATTTGAGTCGTTTCCAGTGGCATTAGTGCCAATTCATGGTATACAATATCGCAAAGTATAGCGGTCTTACCTCCGAAATTACAACCAATTCATGTTATACATGTACTATATCATAATTGCTAGCGGCCTTGACAACAATATTACCACCAATTCATACTCTACGACATCACACTGTCTGGTGGCCTTATCAATGACATCGCCACTTATTTATGATATCTGATATCAGAATGACTAGAGTCCTAACCAATGATATTACCACCAATTCATGATATATCATATCACAATGACTTGTGTCTTTACCAATAATATTACCAGCAATTCATGATCTGTGATATCGCAATGACTGGCGGACTTATTACTGATATTACCACCAATTTATGATATAAGATAGCACAATTACTAGCTGCCTTAACAACGATATTACCAACATTTCTTTGTCCACGATATCGCACTGTCTTGTGGACTTACAAAAGATATACCGCCAATTCATGATAAACTAAACGATTTAAAATTTGCACCTACTAACTGATCTTATTTTCATATATTTGTTCTCTATGGACATGCATTTCGTTTTTAGTTGTAATTTTTCGTTAAACTGTGGCAAACAAAAAGTTTACCCTTATTTGTTGTTCCAACTTTTATTGTTGTTTAAAAAGTTTTATGTAATGCTCTGATAGGCTACTATTTAACTTGTCTTTTTCAATATTTTTACAGAGCTATTCCAAAACTTCTTGCCAAACAAGTGCCCATTCAATAATTAGAAAAGTTAAATTATAATGACTATTTTATGTGCGATGTTTAAATAAAACCATTTTGCAAACATTGTCGATGCATTGCAAAATTTATTATATTAATCGTAAGTTTAAATACCGTAAATTTTAAACTTAATCATTAACATTAAAGTACCGAACTCAACAGTGTTAGTTTAAATACGTAAATTTTATACTTAATCATTAACATTAAAGTACCGAACTCAACAGTGTCCTAATTTTTAGTACAATCAAAGGTGTACAGCTGATTCGCGCTTTGTTAACTTTTTTAAATCACACTTATTTCACTTATATCGTTGGGTGCATACAATATTTTGAATATACTCATTATTTATAGAAAAGAAATAATAAAATTAGTTGTCAATCTGAAAAAAAAACATCACAGTTTCAGACAATAAATTTTGCTTCGCCTGATGAGTGTTTCGTCTAATCAAGACTCATCATATTGAAAATGCCAACCACTATATGAATATGAAGTGACTAGAAAAATTAAACAATTGATATTAACCGTCCTCACAAGTCAGGGTTTCTGTTTCCACATGTTTCCACGAAACCCTGACAACCTTAGCTATGAGTGCACATATAATGAGGATGGTATTGTTATTGAAAATAGTTTCTGTTCTTGGATTAGTATATCATTATTGATTTGGGATAGTATATGTGACGTGTTTTATAATGGATTTATCAACAAAAGTTTCAAATGGTATTCAAAGATGCATGTTAAGGTAATGTACTTTTAGAATTACATGAAACGTCTAATTTCATTTAGCAGATGTATATTGTAAAGGCCAGAATTAGAAAAATGTGTAATTATATCATTTCATAGGTTCAAATTTTAGTTTATTATGAATGGGTGGTAATAAAATGGTAAGTCTGCAAGATAGTGTAATATCGTAGAGAATGAAATGTAATGTCGTTGTTAAGGACGCTAGTAATTGTGATATCGTATATCACGAATTAGTGGCAATATCATTGATAAGGACACCAGACATTGTGATGTGGTAGATTATAAATTGATATAATCTTGTGTAATAGTGTGGTCGAGGCCGCTAGTAGTCATGATGTAGTATATCATGAATTGCTGGTAATGTCAGAGGTAAATCCGCTAGATATTGTAATATCGTTAATCATTAATTGGTATTAATATCAGTGGACACGCTGCCAATCCTTGTGATATCGTATATCATGGTTGCTTCTAATATAAGTGGTACGGCTTCTAGTCAGTGTGATATCGTATTATATGAATTGGTGATATTATCGTTGTCAATCCCGCTAGTAATTGTAATATCCTATATTATGAATTGGTGGTAATATCAGTGGTAAGTTTTCCAGTCCTTGTGATATGGTAGATCATAAAGTAGTGGTAGTATCAGTGTAAAAGCAACCAGTCATTGTGATTTGGTTTATTGTGAATCGATTAATATCTGAAGTAAGACTACCAGCCTTTGTAATATCGAGTATAAAGAAATGGTGATATAGTTTATTATGAATTAATGTTAATCAGTGATAAAGCTGCCAGTCATTGTAATAATAGTATATATCAATTCTGTATTGGCGATAATATCAGGGTCCCCCAAGTCATCTCGATATCGTATAACATAAAGACGTTGCAATATCAGACCTACATCCGCAGACTGTGTGATATCGTATATCATGAATTGGTGGCAAAATTAGTGGTAACGCCTCCAGGCATTGTGATATTGTGTAAGATGAATTTGGTTGAAGTATCACTGGTAAGGGTTTTAGTCGATATGATATCGTAGACCATGAATTGGTGGTAATATCAGTGGTAGGTCAGCTAGACATTGTGATTTCGTAAATGAATTTGTGGTAATATCTGTGATATCGCCTTTTATCATTGTGATATCTGATATCATGAATTGGTTCTAATATCAGTGATAAGGCCTCTAGTAAGTATTCCATCGTAGACGACCATGAATAGATGGTAATATCGTTGTGAAGGCCGCTAGTATTTGAAGTATTCTATATCATGAATTCTTGGAAATATCAATGGTAAGGCCCCAATCGTTGTGTGGTGGTAGATCATGAGATGGTGGTAATATCAGTGAAAAGCCTCCAGACATTGTGATTTGGTTTAATGTGAAACGGTGGTAATATCAAGGGTAAGGCTATGAGCCATTTTTATATGGAATATGAATAATTGGTGGTAATTGCAATAGGAAGGCGGCCAATCCATGTGATATAGCATATTATGAATTGATGTTAATATCCTTCCTCACAAGTCAGGGTTTCTGTGTTCACATGTTTCCACGAAACCCTGACAAACTTAGCTAGGAAATCCCAGAGCTAGAAGATTTTCGTATGACGTCAAACTTTCAAAATATCAACCAATGAAATTGCTTGAAAGAAGCAAATGTTTGGCAGTAGTCATTCTTACTCATTCATGATTGTAACGAAAACGTAACGGAACTAATAAATAACGCGATATTTAAAAAATATTAACACAATGTACAAAATACACTGATTTTCACAAGGCCTGCGCAACACATCTGTTTGGTTAATTTTTACAATCGACATCGTGATATCCCATAACCAAGTCGTGAATGAAAGCGCGCTTTTGATTGGCTCCATTAAGGTATGATGTAGCCAATCAAAAAAGTGACCTCTAGCCCGGGAATTTCCTAGCTAAGTTTGTCAGGGTTTCGGGGACACATGTGGAAACAGAAATCCTGACTTGTGAGGATGGTAAATATCAATTGTTTAGTTTTCTAGTCACTTCATATTCATATAATGGTTGGCATTTTCAATATTTTTGGTAGAGTGCATCTGATGAGTCTTGAATGGACGAAACACCCATCAGGCGTAGCAACATTTATTGCCTGAAACTGTGATATTGTTTTATTTCAGATTGACAACTAATCTAATTTTATTATTTCTTTTTATAAATTATGAGTATATTCAAGATAGTGTATGCCCCAACGATATTACTGAAAAATTGTGATTGAAATAAAGTTAACGAAGCGCGAATCAGCTGTACACCTTTGATTGTGGTAAAAAAGTAGAATACTGTTGAGTTCGGTACTTTAATGTTAATGATTAAGTTTACAATTTACGGTATTTAAACTAACACTGTTGAGTTCAATGCATCGACAATTTTTCCCAAAAGAAAGTAATGGTTTTATTTAAAAATATGACATAAAATAGTTATTATAATTTAACTTTTCTAACTATTGAATGGTAACTAGCTTGGCAAGAAGTTTTGGATTAACTCTGTAAATATATTGAAAAAGACAGGTTAAATAGTAGCCTCTCAGAGCATTACATAAAACTTTTTAAACAACAATAAAAGTTGGAACAACAAATAACGTGAAAATTTTTTTTGCCACAGTTATAATGAAAAACTGCAACTGAAAACGAAATATATTTGCATAGAGAACAAATATATGAAAATAAGATCAGTTAGTAGGTGCAAATTTTAAATCGTTTAGTTTATCATGAATTGGTGGTAATATCAGTGGAATTCCACTGTTAAAATAGTACATTTAGTGAATTATGTATACACTCAATCGCCCTTTGCTGGCGAAAACCAAAAAGACAGACCTAATTTTGAAGGAGATGAAAGATCTTAGATGTGTTTGGGGTTAAATTGAAAAGAAGGCAAATAATACATTGGACGAAGAACACTTGTGAAGCATTCTGTATTGCAAAACATGAATATGGTATGCATTGATAAAATAACATTAAAAAATACCTTCGTAAATTTGGCATTTTACAAATGAATTATATAAGTGCACAACATTGTCGTTTTTCAAACCGACAATCATGAAATTATTCACAGGTCTTTAGTAATTTAATAAAACCATTGTTGATTTTTTATATCTGGATGACATGAGATTTATCAACCCCAGAAGTGATATTCAACTCAGCCGTAAATATTTCACTTCTTCAGGTTGATAAATCTTTATGTCAACATCATAAAATGTCATTATTGTATAATATACCACTGATATTATCACCAACTCAGTATATACGATATTGCAATGAATGGTGGTGTTACCTATGATATTACGACCATTCATGATGTACAATATGCCAATGGTTGGCTGCAGTACCACTGATATTGCAACCAATTCAAGCAATTCGCGGCCTTACCACTGACATTACCACCAATCCATGATATACGATATCTCAGTGAATGGCAGCTTTACAACTGATATTACCACCAATTCATGTTATACGACATCACAACGAATGACGGCCTTACCACTCATATTACCACCAATCCATGATATACGATATCTAAATGAATGGCGGCCTTAGCACTGATATTACCACAAATTCATGTAATACGACATCATGAATTGGAGATAATATCAGTATATATCCTGCCGGCTTTACCAATGATGTTACCAGAAATTCATTAGCTACTATATACAACGACTGGCGACCTTACCAGATCTCCTGGGTGCACCCATTGCTTTTATTTGAGTTGGGTCACTTTCTTCTACTGTGCTTTTGGTTTTTGTTTTGCTTTGTAATTGCTTTTGTATATCGATATTTGTAAGAATCCCTTACCTTCGGCTCTTGTTTTGTTTGGTCAGTTTCTATGCTATTTTTTTCTGGAGATTCAGAGTTTGTTATTCGTGATATGATAGACATGGATTTCCATGGCTCGTTGCAAAGCAGAAGTTGTGTATCCTTTTGATGCTCAAATCCTAATATTTCTAATTGGAATTAATATTGATGTATTTAATTTGACGTCTAAATCTTAACAGTACTTTTGGAAACTTAACGATTATAAAGACGTTGACGACGATTTATATATAGAATAACGACCCAAAATGTTTATTTTGTCATAATGAAAAACATATATTAGCAGTTTTATTTAATTTTTTCATTCATCTTTGCTTTTATAAATAAACACGTTGTTGCAAATACCAAGGTGGCCTCTTTGTGTAATAGATTTAAGACATTAATACCATTCGTATTTCAAATCTCCTACACTAATTTAGTTATTTTATTATATTTTAAATGAAGATGTCCCTCTAAAACGTCAGATGAATATTTTAAGCACTTAGACATCAGACTTGACTGTTAACATAATTTAGCACTTAAAGGCTTCACGGTCTTTTGAAAACGAAAACTATTTTAATTTTAATTCAGTATCACATAAATTATACGGTATGAGCTGATAATGAAGACGACAAATGGTCACTTCATCTTTACGAACTACCAGGTTTATAATAATTGTAGCTCCGCTGACATACTATAACATACATTTTTAAAACGCGTAAAATATTACTTGAAATATGGTTTATCGGACGATGTTTTGCAAGTTTGAAAATATCCTGCTTATGTAGTATTGTTCATAGTGTTCCAAACACATTAAGTTGACATAAAACCATTGTGCTATTTTTTCTCTGTCCAGTAAGCTGTAAAGACCTAGTTGGCGTGTAAGGGACCACATTTCGAGTTAGTGACGAAATAATTCTTAAATAAAAATAACAAAAATAAATTACATTATATTTCTGATATTTCATTTTTAAAAATGTGTTTGTAGTTAAGTGTTCATTTAATAATCATTACTCCCTTTTACATGTTTGTACTTTATATACTAAACGTGAAAGCTTTATAATTAGCTTCATTTTAACTATTTTTATGTGACGTTCTGCACTATACATTGACATTGTTTTCGTCACTATATTAAAATTATGAAATTATATATAACTGTATATTGTCTACAATATTAGGCAACAATCTTATTCACCAATATCGTTTATATGTACTATTTTATATTTCCAGAAAATAATCTCTATTCTTGGTGATAAATGTTTTTTACATTATTAGTGCAAAGCCATTTTATTATTCTGTTTATCATTATTCCATTTCCGTCAAAATTGATGTTTGCCGGTATAAATTGCTGAAAGTGGCGTTTAACACTATTCATAAATAAAATTCTTTACGTAGTCATTTCCTATGTCACAGGAAATGTTGCGTGCAGATAAACGTTGGAATAGCAATATATGTCACCATAAGAGTTGTTTTAACTTGGTTTTAACAACTCCTTACAGAATAAGTTTCATATCTTTGATGCCAATCTTTTTTGACATATGTATTTTATGAATTTGTAGAGACTTTGGGTTTCAAAGTTAGTCCTCGACCTTGAATTCGTTCACACAGACAAAGGTCCAGGCAACATTATAATTTGTGTATAGATCTTCAACTCAGCGTAATTTATACAAAGAAGAAAGCTTGAACAAAATTAAGATATCGTTAAGGCACTGAGTTGTCATACATTTTGATTGACACTAGGTAAGAGGTTTCTCCACTGCACCGATGACATTTTTTGTAAATAGGAGTATCTTAATATCTATCACACATATTGCTACAGGATCTTCACTATTCTTTGTTATTGATCTTTAAAAAGGTCACAAGTTCACATTTCAAGTTTATCTTTTAACGTTTGATTGTATGCTTCGTCTTTGCCATAAAAATACACGAGTGAAGCCATGACCAAAATGTTGACACCCTAAAGGTCTTCAGGAATGATATATTTTAAATTACAATTTATAATAGTTATGTCGACTTGATTTATGAAATTTACGATAAACACTGGAACTTCTATTTTGTTTTATTGTTAATATCCTGCATGGTCATGTTAATATTTTAGAGATCAAACATTGATCTTACAACCAATGCATAATATACGACATCACAGGGTATAGCGGACTTACTACTGATACAAAAACCATGATATATAACAATGACTGGCAGCCTTATCACTGATATTACCACCTATACATTATATACGATAGTATAATTGCTAGCGTCCTCAAAAAAGGCATTACCACCAATTCCTGGTCTCCGATATAGTACTGACTAGAGACCTTACCACTGATATTAACACCGTTTCATGAGATACGATATAACAATGACTGGCAGCCTTAGAACTGGTATTACCGCCAATACATGATTTACGATATTACAATGACTGGTGGTTGATATTACCAACATTTCAGAGATACGATATATACAGAATATAAGGCAATTGGTTTTTGGTAGTGGCTTTCTCACAGTGTATCTAAAGTGAGCCCGTTAGAGCGAACCTGAGATATCACTGTGAGAAAGCCCCTACCTAAACCATTTGCCTTATATTTTGTTCATCGGTAATTTATAGCCAAGAATATATTTCTAATACAGAATCAATCTGTTATTCAAAACAATTTCAAAGGGAATATTTTGTGGAAGTGATCTGTGACAAACGGTGTGATACGTTATTTAGCGTTAGCGTCATTCAACCGAAATGTGGCGCAATCATGAATGGGCGTGTATTTCATCGATCCCGTGTTTTATGTAATAGTTTGTTAATGAGAATCTTTTATTTTAATCTTAATTATAATATTGTGGGTCAAATTTTGTGTTTTTAACATTTTGCTCTTTGACCTACTGTATTATTTCAAATATATGTTGATAACTTTTCTGATCGATTTTCCATTGTTGTGTTGTTTTCTACATTTTGTATTTGATATCGTTATCACTTCTGGTAACAGTTTGGTGCTGTGTTTTTTTTAAATTTTCAGTAACGTGCAGTAGATAGGGGGATACGATTTACACACTATTTATTTAAAAATTCCAATTGTATTTGCAATGCGTATGTGATAAGTTGTAGGTTCTTGTATATTCTGAAATTTTCTGCCATAATGATCCAAAACAGTTTTGTTATTTATCGGATTAACCCAAATAACATGGGTAGGTTATTCGCAAGTTCTTCCAGGGAATGAATAGGTATTCCGGATTTGTCAGTTATTTGCTGTTAAATGTTGACCTTTGTGCAATTTGAATTGCTGAGATTATTTAAAGTGTATGATTAATGGAGGGTAGATGCGAAAACGTAGCTCTGGTGGTCGAGAACGAAGGCAGAGAATATTGCATGTCAATTTTGAACTCGTGAAACGAAAACGATGGGCGCTGTGGGTCCATAATACAAGCAGAGGTATATAAATGCAAGTGCTATGAAGGCGAGAATACATATAGGAAAATGTGTAATATTTGTAATATTCTTTTTTATTTGTTCGTTTTAATTGGGGATGTTATATCGTGTTTTCTTTTATCTTGCTTTGTTTTATTTTTGAACATTATGTTAGTTTCTGTGACGTAATCATTTTTAGATTCCTACGCCATTACTAACGCATGCCCGGAAATGAACTGCCTAATAACTTTTATATCACAGTTAGTACGCTGAGACAAGCATTATCCGATGGCACACATCAAAGGAAAATAACAAAAATGACCGATAAAACAAAATCGGATTAGGAAGACGATTTGGTGTCTTCAAACTACATTAAATAGAAACAATATATCCTATTTAAGTATTAAGTAAACATACATCAGATTTGACTGAAATTAACATAATTTAACAATACAAGTAAACATGGTCCGTTGCAACCGAGTACAATTTTAAGTTAGTCTAACATAAATAATTAGTTATATGATGATAAGGTAGATAATACAATTTCAATTCAATTGTTCAATCTATGATGATTTGGTGTGCTCAAACTACATTAAATCGAAATAATATATTTTATTTCAGTGTTTAAATTAAAAACTGCAAACGTTTTGTGTTGTTTATTCGGCTTCTCAAATAAATACATATAAGCATTTAATTTGACTTTCCTTATTATGTTTTTGTAAATCATATTAATTAAATTAATTTATAAAGCAGGGTTATCTTTTCTAATTGAGTGTTACAGATTAATGACAGTCGTATCGGTCGTACTTTAAATATCTTATTTGACCTTGGTTCAACTCTGTTTAATTGACGAGACGCTTCTAAAACGGAATATTAGTATTAAAACAGACATCAGATTTGACTGAAATTAACATAATTTAGCAATATAAGGAAACATGGTCTGTTGCAACTGAATACAATTTTAGTCAGTCTCACATAACTGATTCATTATATGACGATAAGGATGATGATACATTTTCAATTATTTTTTTCAAACTATGATGTTTTCCACTAGTTTTATACTAATTTCAGCAACGCTGACACTCTAAGGCAAATAATTTTTAAATCAGGAATGCGATGTTATATAAAATAATCAGACGATATTTTGAATGTTTGGCCAGACCTTGAGTGTCTAGTAATACTAATAGTTATACTCCCATATGAAAGTGACATTAACTCTTTCCCTTTCATGATTTTTTAAACAGTTTTTTCTAATATATGTATGTTACTTAAAACAATAAAAATCTCCATTTTATTTCGTTAAATATATATACATGTTATATACCATATTAAAGATAAAGTGATGAGCTTTAATAAAAAGTTTGAAATTTTTGGTTACCATGGCAACGGGACACGTGGTCAATGGTCAAAGATGGGTCAAAAAATACAAATTTGAACATTTTTTATTCAAATGCAGCTATGTTGAAGACCAGAACATTTCTACTAGGTACAAATAGATGTTTTTCTTTAATGCAGTAATATCCTCAGGTGTCAATGTTTATAAAACACACATTTCCCCCAATCTTATTGATATGTATTTTTGGGAGGTTACCAGGTAACATGTAACCCTTTTTTGCTAATACATAATTCTGACATAATGGATACATTTTGCTACTTGTCTTTTAATGTTGTTGTATTATTAATATGACTTGGTGTGAGCATAAAAACAGAGGTTAAACACAGTAAGTTTAAACCTATATATTAAGTTTCAAAAATATTTCAGATTTGGTTGCTATGGTTACCCTTGGCGTAAACACTGGAAACCGATATTGATGCATGTTTTGAAATACTGTGCGTGTTTCTATATACTATGTGTATGTACTTAGTGTTGGAATTCAATTCAGAAGACATGTATTCAAATGTTTTTGATATGTTTATGCAGTTGGGAGCATATACAGTATATTTCAGTTGTTGTTTGAACATCTGTCCATTTTATCATGTGCGTGTCCACATGTAAGAAGACCACGGTCTTGTATTCCATAATCCAGCATTAGTTATCTAAAGTACACATCGCTAGTGTTTGAAAACTTACATAATTTTCAGATTTGACCATATTTAAGGGTTCTCTAATTAAGTCATAGACTATGCCATTGTAGTACAAACTGTGTGTGTGTGGGGGGGGGGGGGTTAATACCACAATGTTACATATATAATACATGTGATATAATTGCAGCACATTTTTTGGAAAGGTTCTGCATACACTGCCATTGAACAAGATCTATAATTTTTCAGGACTATATAAACTTGGCACAATTAGAAATATGTAACTCTTACTGGATACTTACACTTTATAGTTACAAAAACAAGCCCCCAAAAATCCTAAAATGGAACTTGACGAAGGAATAAATAAAAAAAAAATTTTATAATTAAAACAATAACTGTATTTCTATATAACAAAACTTTGAACCATAGAATGTTATAACAAATGAGTATTTCATGCTGTTTTTCATTCTTCTGAATGTTTTTGTATATTTATATATAAAGAAACCAAATTGTCTGGTAATGTCATCTTCATTTTGTGATATATTGGTATTAATCCTCAACTTGTGACCACCTGCAATTAAAAAAGAACATTTCACAAAGCAACAAAAACACTCCAGATAGAACAAAATTCTTTAAAATGTAAATTTTTTAAATAAATTTAATGTATTGTATGTGAAACAGGAATATTTTATTTAAAAAAAATATTTCTTGAATAAGCCGTACTGAATGGTTGGTTTGTTGGTAGATTGGGGCTTACTGAAGTTAGGAAAACTGGCAAGGTCAATTAAGATTAGAGTCAAGGACACCCTGCCTGCTGTGATACTCCAATCCGCAACATAAGTATTGACAGGCACCTGATTAAAAGCAGATGACTAACTACCTCAACCAATCAGCTACTGAGGCCAAGCCTTACTAAACTTTGATTTTAGTTTTAAAATATTGACAACTAAGCAATACATTTGTGTCATGCTGATGTGCCAAAATGTTATGACTACATGTAACTATGAAATTCCAAGTTTAAATAATATACTGGCATTTTATTATTCTCAGTATATATAACAAAAATACAATAAAATAAATCATTCTTGTCCGAATTGGCTAATATATGTGTAACTCAGTATTATACCTTTATAAATTCTTCCAAAAATTTCACTTGAAGAAATGAAAGGACTGGCATTTAATTTCTGGCACTGCAGTTCTGATCAAGTATGCTTGTTGAACATTTTTTTTCCACTAATGGCAGCTCCTGGTCTGATATTTGTGAGACAAGTTCTAACTGTACAAATCAGCCTGAAGAACCAATTGGCAGCATTAACTGATGCATGTTTATTCTAAACAAAAGAAATTAATCATGATAATTCAGCTGTATTATCATGATTAATTATTCAGCTGTATATTACAAGGTAAACAAATCGGTTGAACAATTCTGGATTAAATCTATATTTTTACTATCATGTTATTGTTATGAATATGACATATATTTAAAACATGACAGAATAAAAGATTAATGAAACATTTTTGGGTAAAATACAACTGCATTACATTTTGATATTTGCTTTGATAAGAGTGATTTTGTTGCTGCTAGTGTGTCAAATTCCAAACAATATTGTATGATATTAGGCTGGTCTATTTGTTGAAAAATCAAACTTTAATTTGCTTGATGATCCAGCTATTTCACATTTCATGCTATGGCAAGATAATCATTTTAGTATGATCTTATTTTTTGTACCTATTTAAACATTTCAAAATGACATATAAAACAATTAAAGCACTTTTTAACTACTTTACCAATATGAAGTTCTACCCAGCACTCTTCCAATAATCAATACTATTGCTCTTGTGCTCTGTAAAACATGTTGTTTCATAATAGCTATGTTTGCCTCTGTACCAGTACATGTGACAATCCATTTCCAATCATATTGGTTTGCAAAATAGCCATTCTGCTCAATAAAAAACCATACTGCACTCTTGTGATTTGATTTGCTATCATATTTCATTTGGAAGATATAATAGCCAATCAAATCTTGAGAGTACAATATGGGTTTTTATTGAGCAGAATGGGTGTTTTGCTTGTCATTTTAACCAGAAATAACTGTTAAATTACCAAATATTGTTGGATTCTTCTCAATATTCTACTAAATTATTGATCTGATAAATAGTTATCTCAAATATTAATAAAAATAAAATATTGTAAAAAAAGTTCCTGTCTATTCCAATTGCATGACTCAATATTATGTAATAAGACAATTACTTCAACTCAATTTGATCAATATGTGGTTTCATGGAGCAAGATACAACGATATTAAACTCGGCTTCGTCTCGTTCAATATTATTCTATTGTTCCACAAAACTACATATTGATCTCACTCAAGTGCAGTAATTATATAATATTGATCAGTTCAGTTGAAAATGCAATAAATGTATTAATAAAAAATCAATAATTAAAAACTGACTGAACATCTACTTAATAACAATATGACAGAAGAAGGCAATTTGCATGTTTATTAATTTTAACAAATATTTGTATTTTCAAAAAATATACATGTAACCTGCAAGAAGACCTGCCAATCACAAAATTACGATTTGCATTTAACATTTTAAACTATTTCTATCAAAATTGTACAAGAAATTGAATATTTATATTATATTTCATCAGTTTTAGAATTCACTGTTGTAAATGCCTGTTATAAGTTCAGGCATTTCTCTTTTAAACGACAAAATAATGCACATTTAATTGTGTGTATCTGCTATCCTGAGAATGGAATAAATAAATAATTTTCTACAAAACTAATTGGTTGTTTAACAACTTGTTATGCATGCTAATAATGTTAAATTTGTTGGATCCAATTTTTTTTTAATTCTTGTTTTGGTTCCGCAGTTGTATAATACATTGCATGTCGTAAAATCTCATACTAACTGAAGAAGGTTAGGTAACGAAACACCGTTGCGAGTATCCATCCACTCTGTACCTTATACGGAAGAAGTAAACAATTTCATTGCAAGTCGCAACGTATGAACATTTCTGTATTACACATGGGATTACATATCCGATAAACTCACCAAACATGATCTTAATGGCTTATTTTCATCCCTCGTCTCTCTGACTGTCTTCAATTTCCTCACCATGATGCAAAAAAGCATTCGTCGTCGCAAGTTTGTCGTCCTAGATTTTGACTCGAAAGTCACCGAAGAAATTGAATAATTAGACGGGTTAGAAAATGTTAATTTTCCGGATTAGTACTAATTTGATTAAATTTGGTTTTTTACTTTGTAACCCGTTGTTTTATAGTTTATACAAATTGTTAATTTAATAACAGGTGCGCGAACAAGTTCACATTATTTTTGTAAATCGTACTCTGTGCGCACGCGTACGCAAAAGTCGTTCTTTCCAACGTTCCGACCATTCAGTTTAAATGATCATAACTTTTGATATAGGTTATCAATTTTTTTCATCTTTGCAGTTTTGTAAAGTATAAATTCCGCAGAGTTATCTTGCCAATTTAGTTTTCCCTATTTGGACCTGCGTCTGGTATAATTTTTCACATTACTAAAATTACAATGAAAATTTGCTCGATGTCTATGTCCGAAAGTCTTCTTGCCGCAATTCCCAAAAGATTTCTACAACTGTATTGAACTCTGGATATTGTTTTTGATATCAATGGATTGACAAAGCTATAGCCAAAATATTTACTAAATTACATGGCAATTAAATGTCGACTACGGGAGTAATTAAAGTTTAATTGCAACGTTTGGTTTTGCGAATTTTACCGTAACGCTGGCGAAAAATTCAGGTAGCATTCGTCGTGTTCTAATTAAAACTATGGACAAACCACACAACAAATAAATAATCTTTTTACATAAATAGAAAGCTGAGATTCAGAGCTTTTATTTGATACCTTGTTTATAACCGTGGCATTATAAACGTCCATTTTATTTGGGTTACAGCTGACGTTGTAGCCAGAAAAACGCTTCACCGGTACCTGGTACCGGTGTGAAAGGGAAGGGGTTAAACAACCGGACTTAGTGTAAAAGACCTAAAATATAATCTTCCCAGTATGTATTATGAGCTGGTGGGTGTGTAAAGACCACATTTTTGGGAGGTTATATATATATTTGTATATATAACAACTGAAATTGTACAATTTGAACAAAAATTAAATTGAAATTAAATTGTATATAAATTAAATTTATAATATTCATTTTTAAAAGGTTTTTATTTTTAATAGTTGATTGTATACATTGTACGTCTTATAAAGTAAATAGAATGTATTAGATTTAGGCGCAAATGTTGATTGGGATGTTTATAATTAGCTTGCGTTTCAGTGTTTTCAAAAACGCTTACATCTAATATGTCTAATTTCTAGAACTAATGCTCTCCAATTTTGGATTGAAAAGCCTTCCAGTTATTGGTCTGTTTTTATTATGTTTTCGGCAATGGTCGTACCCGCCACTATAATCTTTGTTTCACAAACTGTAGTAAAGACATTTTGTACCATGGATGTATTAGACATTACACTTTCACAGTTAACTCTGATACACTGAACATTTTTTGTTTAACGAGTCATTCTCACTCTCACAATAAGTATGTGTAAAGATAACCTTTAAAGCCATATAAGATCTCGCAATAGAAGCTGTACCCTTATGTTTACTAATAAACTATATATGAATGACATACGTACTATGTAAGAACGATGCACGAACGTCATACAAACGATAACATAGTTAACTTCTGTTTGCACGAGAATGTTTCAATAAAAGAGTACAACATTTGTAAAATGCATTTCCAAAGGAGGCGATTCGTTTGTGTGTGGTATTAACCATGAAGTGAGTGTGTTATCGCCCAATATTTACTTTTTTCTTATAACGAAGACACCGAAACTTGTTAAACAAAATATATTTGTAAACATACTTTACTTACAACAGCTTTATGGAAATGTTGAATGAATTTTCCAAATAAATGTTAACATTGTACGATTAAAAAACATCGCACCCGATTAAGTTTCATTCGATCAAGTGTTCCTGCTACTTGTTGAAGATTGTCAGGTCGTTGAGTGGTACCTTGCCTTTCTATGGGCTGATTTTAGAGTCAATAAAGACAATTAAAATTATACACTTCCATAATCTAGTTATTGTCAGTAGAACACAAAGCGCATTCGTACAATCTATAACTGTAAATGTATTTATTACATTATGCACTTACACATGATTAATTTTTGATTAACAATTACATGTAGTCGGTTTTGTTCACCTGTAATCTAAACTAAGATAACAAAGAATGGTAGAAAGTATATAACACTGAATAGGCAAGATACATGTACCGGTAGTTGGTCCTGCCTACATATACTGTTCTCATGTACTGTAAACGACAAGTCAATAAGTGGTGGTGGAAAGAGCCCATAATAACTGTGCTGTCTAGATACATATACATGATTCCAAATGCCTGACATATAGTACACCAAATCCAGTAAAAGATGGTAGTAAGGGCTTATAGTAACTATGTAGAGGGCATGCATGTAGTTGCTCCCTTCCATATCTGTTGTAAACCGCCAGATCCACGAAGTGAGTGTATAAAGAGTCCATAGTGAATAGGTTTACGTGAACTGTAGACAACCAGTCGGTAAGTTTTGGTAAAACGATTATATAATAACTGAGTAAACTAGACTCTTGTGGTTGGTCATATCTCCCTGTCCTGAAGACAACTAATGCCAGTAAGTAATGGTAGAAAGTGTTATATAAACTGAAAGAAATAGATTTATACGGTGGTCTATTATTCCTGTATTGTAGACCACCGGAGGTAGAACGTTATTGTAAACAATTATTTATCTAAATTTAGGTAAAACGAGTGTTTGTGTTTATATGCCATGCAAGGTTAGGTGTTGTTACCTTACCTGTTTAGATGATGTTTACTAGTAGACCTGTAACCTTATAATTATGGTAATAATGTTCAAAGTTCCACGTGTACATAGCAATAGCCTTTTTTGTCGGAAATTTATTTCTTAGTTCACAATTTTTATTTCTTATGCCATCCAACGATCGGTTTTTAGTGCAGTTAGTCCACTTCCAACACCCCACCCTATGGTTCTTTTAGAAACAAAAATTTGAAATTATTGTATGCAAATGTAGATATATTTTATATATTTACACATATAAATTGTGTCCATAGGTATATGGCAATACTTTGACGTTTTTGTCGTCGCAGATGATTGTAGCGGCCAGAGCAGTGACATTTTGTGGGCATTATGTATGCTCTATTGTAATAAGAACATGTGTACTGGCGAGCTGTTCAAAAATTATGCACGTGTTATGTTATTATCAATAAATACTGTATGTGCGTTTTTGGAACGATTTGGTTTATAATGAAGGGTGGTCTTTCATCATTGTGTGTTACAAACTAAAAGAATTCATGTCATTTATTATTTAAATCTTTTACCTTTTACTTTAACATGGTTCTATTTATTTGTTTCTTCTGTGAAAGACTTTTAAAACGTCACATGAATAATATCTTTAGAAGTCCTATATGACAGAACATATTAACATAATTTAGAGATATAAAAACATGGTCTGTTGCAAACGAATGAAATTTTAATTTAGTTTTCACATAAATTATACTTTTGTGTATAAATTTACTAAAAGGCTTTTAAACCTCCGCATGATTAATCATTTAGACTTCATATGTGTCTGAATATTAACATAATTCATCACTATTACATAACAAGAAATATGTCAATTTAATGGAATTTTGATTCGCTCTCACATAAATTATACCCTTTTCGATGATAATGTAGACGATACATTTTTATTTCCATTTTCGCTGCATTGACATTAAAACAGAAATTAATTTTAAATTAAAATTAAAATACTACTTAAAATAAAGTTAATCAGACGGTGTTTTGAATGTGTAGGCACATTCTGCATCTCCAGCATTGCTACAAAATTTTCACCAATATAGAGTTGACATAAAAAAATAAAGCTATTATTCCTTCATTTAATTTTTATGATATACGATATCACACAGTCTAGCGGAATTGGGGCTGATATAACCACCAATTCATAATAAATCATATCAAAATCAAGTATGGCCGGACCGCTGCTATTACCCGCAATTCATGATTTACGATATCACAATCACTAGCGGCATTAACAAAAAAATTACCACCAATTCGTTAACTAAGATACAACAATGACTGGCGGCCCTACCACTGATATTACCACCAATTAAGATAAATGATATCACAATTGCGAGGGGGCCTTAGCATTGATATAACCACCAATTCATAAAATACGATATCAAAATTTCTATCGACCTTTACAAAGATATTACCACTAATTCATTGTCTACGATATAACAAAGTCTTGAGGACTAACTAGTGATATAACTATCTATTCATGTTATACCATGAAGACAATTTTGCGTGTTTTTAATAAGTGAAAAACAACTTTCAAGTCACGATAATCGCAATAGCAATAAAATTACATAAAATGTTTGTACGCTGTATGATTTCGCCGCCTATTAATCAAGCGGCATCCGATATCGACCTGCTTTTTATGTTTTAGCCAATCAGAATAGCGATCTTAATAAATTTCATTCGTTCAACCAAATCGATTGTATTAATTGTATTGTACACAATTCATTGACATCTGCTACACATACATCGTGCGTGTCAACAACAAATGGGAGAAACGTCAGCTCTGCGATATTTTGATTCATTTGTACTCTTCCCAATATTTGAAACTGGAATTTCAGGATTATTGATATCAAATTGAAATTAATATCAAAATGCAGTAGTAAATAAATAAAATATTAACGGTAACAAGCATTCCACCAATCACAAATTTATTCCTGTAATAAAACAATAAATGACTTTGGCATACATTGGCAATCAGGATTTATCAGCAATCAGAAATGTATATTCTACATTTGCTCTGGCTGATGACGGCCTATATCATTAATTTTATAATATACGATATCACAATGACTAGCGGTCTTATCACTGAAATTGCTACAAGTTCATGGCAGACGATTTCACAATGACTTGGGCCGTTACCACTGATATTACAACCAATTCATGATATACGAAATCAAAATCACTGGCGGACTTACCACTGATATTACCACTAGTTAATGATAGACGATATCACAATGACGGACGATCTTACTATTGATATCACCCCAAATTATTCACGATTTACGATATCACAACAGCTGGTGGCATTACCAACTGATATTACCACTGTTTCACAATCAACCATATCACAGGGACTACCGGCCTTACCAATTATATTACCATATATAACAACCAATTCATGATATACGATATCACAGGGATTGGCGGCGTCACCGCTGATATTACAACCAATTCATGATATGCGATATCAAAATATCTAGCATACTTACTACTTACATCACCAACAATTCATTATAAACGATATCAAAATTATTAGTGGACTTTACAAAGATATAATCACCAATTCATTGTCTACTATATCACATTTTCTTAAGGACTTACCACTGATATTACCACTAAATCATGATATACGATAACATAATGACTGGAGGTCTTACCACTTATATTACTACCAGTTCATTATAGACGACATCACAATGACTAGGGCCGTTAACATTGATATTAACACCAATGCATTATCTACGATACTACTATAACTTGCGTCTTCACCACCATTTCATGTTCTACCATATCACAAGGATTCCCAGAGTTACACTGATATTACCACCAATGCATGATATACGATATCACAATATCTAGTTGACTTACCACTGACATTAACACCAATTTATGATATATGATTTCACACTGTCTAGCGACTTACCACTCACATTACCACCAATTCATTATACACAATATCACAATTACTAGGGCCTTCACAACAATATTAAACCAATTCGTTGTCTACGATATCACACAGTCTTGTGGCCTTACCATTGATCTTACCATCCATTCATGTTATTCGATATCACAATGAATAGCTTCTTTACCACTGATATTACCACCAATTCATGAAATACCATACCACAATGATTAACAGCGTTATCAATGATAATACTACGAATTCATGATAAGCGATGTCATAATGACTTTCGGACAGACCTCTGCCGTTACCACCAATTGATGTTAAATTGTTTTGTTTGTTTGATATTGTTTAACGCCACTTTCAGCAATTTTCAGCTTGATCATGGCGTCCAGTTTTTATTATGGGAGGAAGCCAGAGTTCTCGAAGAAAACCCGGACCTGCAGTAGGAAAACCGCAGTGAGACTCGAACCAGCAACCTCAGCAACCTCAGTATTGACAGACCACGTGATGATAAGTAGACGAACCGTAACAGCTATAATATTATCAATACATGGGCTAAGATATCGCAACGACTGTCGGTTTTACCGAGGATATTACCACCAATTCACGATAAACTATATCACAACGACTGTCGGCCTGACAGCTGCTATTACCCAAACCTCATGATCTATTTACGATATCACAATCACTAGAAGCTTTAACAGCGATATTACAACAAATTCGTCTGCTTAGATATCGCAATGACTGGTGGCTTTAAAAAAATACCATTAATTCATGATCTGATATATCACAATGAATGGCGGCCTTACCGCTGATATTACCACCAATTCAAAATAAGTGATATCAAAATTGCGGGTGGGTATTAACTTTGATATAGTCACTAATTTATAAGATGCGATATCACTCTATCTTGAGGACTTAACACTGATATTACCACCAATTCATGATATACGATATAATGGTTAACGATGGTCGATACCACTGATATTACAACCAATACATGATTTACTATATTACAATAACTGGCGGCTTTATTATTGATATCACCTCGGTTTCAAAATCAACCATATCAAAGGGACTAGCGGCCTTCCGACTGATATTACCACCAATTCATCATATGCAAAATCACAAGGATATGCGGAGCTACCATTGATATTACCAATAATTCATGATATACGATATTACAATGACTGTGGACGTTACCAGATATTTTCAAGAATACACGAATAATAATGTTACAATGACTGGCGGCCTTACAACTGACATAACCATAACTTAATGATATAGTATTTAAAATAACGATTTATATCATAAATTTTGCAATGCATCGAAAATTTTTCCAAAAAGGAGGAATTGGTTTTATTCAACTGTATCACATAAAATAGTCATTATAGTTCAACTTTTCAAATTATTGAATGGACACCTGTTTGGCAAGAAATTTTTGGTAACGCCTACTACCATTGTCATATCATATATAATGAATTGGTTCTAATATCAGTGATAAGGCCTCTAGCATGAATATGAAGTGACTAGAAAAATAAAACAATTGATATTCACCATCCTCACAAGTCAGGGTTTTTGCTTCCACATGTGTCCACGAAACCCTGACAAACTTAGCTAGGACATTCCCGGGCAAGAAGTCACTATTTTGATTGGCTACATCATATTTTAATGTAGTCAATCAAAAGGCTCGCTTTCATTCACGACTTGGTTAGGGGATATCCCGGTGTCCATTGTAAAAATTAATCGACCGGATGTGTTGCGTAGGCCATGTGAAAATCAGTGTATTTTGTACAGAAGTGTTAATATTTTGTTAATATGGCGTTATTTATTAATTTTCTTCACAATCATGAATGAGTAAAAATGACTACTGCCAAACACTTGCTTCTTTCAGGCAATTTAATTGGTTGATATTTTGAAGGTTTGACGTCATACGAAAATCTTCTAGCCCGGGAATTTCCTAGCTAAGTTTGTCAGGGTTTCGTGTAAACATGTGAACACAGAAACCCTGACTTGTGAGGATGGATAGCATTAATTCATAATATACGATATCACAAGGATTGGAGGCCTTGCTACTGGTATTACCACCAATTCTTCATATTCGATATAACAATGACTCATAGCCTTTCCCTTGATATTACCGCCGTTTCACAATAAACCAAATCAAAATGTCTGGAGGCTTTTCCACTGATATTACCACCATTTCACGATCTACTATATCACAAGGATTGGCGACCTTACCACAGATATACACAAGAATTCATGATATAGAATACTACAATTACTAACGGCTTTCACAAAGATATTACCATCAATTCATGGTCTACGATGTAATACTTACATTATCACTGATATTAGAACCAATTCATGATATAAGATATCACAAAAATAAGAGGTGATACCTACTACCATTGTGATATCTTATATCATGAATTGGTTCTAATATCAGTGATAAGGCCTATAGAGAGTATTACATCGTAGACCATGTATTGATGATAATATCGTTGTGAAGGCCGCTAGTAATTATAATATTCTATATTATGAATTCTTTGTAATATCAGTGGTAAGGCCTCAGTCTTTGTGATATGGTAGATTATGAAATGATGGTAATATCAGTTGAAAAAGCCCCAGTCATTGTGATTTAGTTGATCATGGATCGGTGGTAATACCAAAGGTAAGGCATGCTATGAGTCATTGTTATATTTTATATGAAGAATTGGTGGTAATACCAGTAGCAAGGCCGCCAATCTTTGTGATATAGTATATTATGCATTGATGTTAATATCAGTGGTAAGGCCGCCAGTCCCTGTGATACGGTAGATCATGAAATGGTGGTAATATAGGTGATAAAGCCTCCAGCCATTGTAATAAAATTAATGCTGTATTGATGATAATATCAAAAAGAACGCTATTCATTGCATAAATGTCATATCTTATAAGTTTCTATACAATGCTATTCTTAAATATTGAGATTTGAACATCTGAAATCTATTTCTACATCACGAATACAGTTATATTTAAGAAAGTAGCAACGAAAACCGACCGAAAAACAAGAGCCAAAAACTAAGGGACAATTACAAATCCGGATATAGACAAACACAACACAAAAATCAAAAACATAAAACACAGAAAGAGAGTAACCTGAACCCAATAAAAACCATGGGTGCACTCAGGTGCTCCGGACGAGTAAGCAGTGCCTGTCTCTAATTAGACACCTGTCGAGTTACTCATTGTCTTGTCTAGGGAAAAGTCAAATCCAGGAATAGGAAACACTACCTATGACTCAGCGAAAATGTCAGATAATAAATTAATATAACTCTTTTAATTACGAATTTGTACCACATTATGAAAGTGGCTTTATCACTGATATTAACATCAATTCATAATAAACTATTTATCAAGGATTGGCGGCATTACTACTGTATTGCCACCAAATCTTTATATTCGATATCACTGTGACTGGTAGACGTACCTCTAATATTACCATCAATTCACAATAAACCAAACCACAATGAAAGACATCTTTACCACTGGTATTACCACCATTTCATGATCTACCATATCACAAGGACTGGAGGCCTTACCACTGATATTACAACCAATTTATGATATAAAATATTACAATTACTTGTGGGCTTGACAACGATATTACAACAAATGCATGTTATACAATATCATACTGAGTAGTGGCCTTACCACTTATATTAGAACCAATTCATGATATACGATATCACAAGGATTGGCGTCGTTTCCAGTAGTATTAGTGCCAATTCATGATTTACAATATCGCCAAGTATAGCGGAATTACCTCTGAAATTACAACCAATTCATGCTATACATGTACTATATCATAATTACTAGCGGCCTTGACAACAATATTACCACCAATTCATAATCAACGACATCACACTGTCTGGTGGCCTTATCAATGATATTGCCACTAATTAATGATATATGATATCAGAATGACTGGTGTCTTTACTTTTGATATTACCAGCAATTCATGATCTATGATATCACAATGACTGGCGGCCTTATCGACGATATATTACTTCCAATTGATGATACACGATGTCACACTTACTTGCTGCCTTAACAACGATATTACCAACATTTCATTGTATACGATATCGCACTGTCTTGTGGACTTATAACTGATATTACCACCAATTGCTGATGAACTGAACGATTTAAAATTAACACATACTAACAGATCTAATTTTCATATATGTCTTCTCTATGCAAATATATTTCGTTTTCAGTTGCAATTTTTCATTATAACTGTGCCAAAAAAAAGTTTCACCTTATTTGTTGTTCCAACTTTTATTGTTGTTTAAAAAGTTTTATATAATGCTCTGATAGGCTGCTATTTAACTTGTCTTTTTCAATATATTTACAGAGCTAATCCAAAACTTCTTGCCAAGCTAGTGCCCCATTCAATAATTAGAAAAGTTAAATTATAATGATTATTTTATCTGATATGTTTAAATAAAACATTACCTCCTTTTTGGAAAAATTGTCGATGCATTGCAAAATTTATTATATTAGTCGTTAGTTTAAATACCGTAAATTTTAAACTTAATCATTAACATTAAAGTACCGAACTCAACAGTGTTAGTTTAAATACCGTAAATTTTAAAATTAATCATTAACATTAATGTACCGAACTTAACAGTGTCCTAATTTTTACCACAATCAAAGGTGTACAGCTGATTCGCGCTTCGTTAACTTTATTTCAATCACACTTATTCTTACAATTTCATCCCAAACGCATCCAGGATCTTTCATCAACTCCAAGTTTAGTTCGGTCATTTTGGTTTCTTCAAGGACCGGGAAATTGAGCGCATGCGTTATTCACTAAATGTACTATTTCAGTCTAAGCAAATGTAATTGGGTGGTTGGGTATACATCTCAATTATATTGCTCACACTGATTTGAATCAGACGCTAAACACTGGAATTCAGTTTGAATATAATCACTCGTTTGTATAAATCACATATCATTTCATCATAACATTTGACGCAGCACATCGTATCAACTAAGAAAATCCTATAATTAGTATGTCTACGGCTTTTATAAATTTTTCATTAGTTGTAAACCACCACAGACAAGCTATGAATTAGAAAGGATAACCCAAGATAACTGCTCTTATATACTCATATCAACTAAATGTTTGATGTTGGATGCATTTAATTAATGTGTTTGATCCATGGCTTATTTTTCTGTTGGATGGAAACAGACATATTTAAACGTTACCAAAAATGTGTGCATTCAACTCTTTACATCTCTAAATCTCTATAGAAACTGATATAATATCGATATTGTTAGATTATAATACAGAAGGTGTGATAGCTGACCACAGTTGGTAGCGTACTTGGAAAACTTCTACGCTCCTAGACAAAGTGTTATACAAGGAGTTATAAAAGGCTAACTTATCCGTCCAGAAAGTTCCGGCCTATGTTCGATTCCCAAATGCTTATTGTTTGTTAATACATTTTCGTCCTGAATATATACTGTAACTTAATTATAACTGGCTGCACGCTTAAAAACATTTATAAAGTCAATGATATTAAAACAAGCTCGGGATTTTACTTTCTGATAAGCACAGTTAAATGACAAAAGTCAACTTTAGAAGGTATGTATTAATTGCATTTTAGTGCATTAAATGCCTATTCGGTAACGATAAAATTAATAAATAAACAGACCAGATTTTATTGTTTTTGTAGCTGTTAAAATGTATAAAAAAAACACCTGTTTGGTCATAAGGCATGACATGGAAAACTTTTATCTGTTATAAATATCAAACATATTAAAATATCAGATCGAATATAACATTTCAATAACAAACAACACCTCAATATATATATATATATATATATATAATATTTCTTTAAATTCTTATGACAAATTCATATCGAAGATATCGTTACAAGATTTTAATACCTATTGTTTAAACATTATTTACCGTCTCAAATGATAAAGAAAGTTATTATACGCAAGTTTTGAAACGAAGTAATTTATTCGTACGTACAAATAGAGGTAACTGCTCATTGAACTTATTCGAATGATAATGTATCAAGATATAGAAAATAAATGAAAATGAACGCAACATTGACATGATATGATTTACGGGTCAATACATTTTAAAAACACATCTAACACTTTTAATCTATTCATACCAGAAAGAGTCCGTAAAGATGTGTTGTTGTAATGTGTAATGTGGAGTAACAGGTTGTAAATAATCGAAGCTAAATTCGAAATGAAGATTAATATGTAAGTACGGTTTCATTATTATGCATTTTAATATTTGCAATGTGTTGACGTTCGACGAAATAATAGGAAAATAGCAAGTACACCGACCGAAAACCAAAAGTCAAAGACAATCGCAAATCCGGATATAGACAAACATACAACATTAAACAAAAACCGAAAACAAGGAAAAAGAAAATGAGTAACTCTAACCAGTTAAAACACTTGGTGTACTCAAGTGTATTGGAAGAAGAAACAGACTTTAGTTAAGCACTTCGGTTAACTCTAGTTAAGACTCTAGTTAAGATGGCTTTGTTATTGTGTTCTTACATTGTACGCCTTTTATTACGGTTCCGTTACGTTACTCTACAAAGGCTGACTTTATAACAGCCAGTTAGGAACAGACATTTTTAAAGGTTTTCACATTGTGAACATTCAACTAACCAATACATTCATTGCAATATACATTATAATATACTGTGGTTTCATTTTTATTCGTGGGGTACCAATTTTCGTCGTTTTCGTGGCTGGGTACAAACCACGAAATTATGAATTCAACGAATAATGATCTCAAGAAATCTATAATAACCATAAGCTGACATGAGAAACTGCTATGGGACAATTGTTTACATAGATAATGATGACTGATATTCAAGATGCATCTTGATATTGATATGTTTTCAATAGATAATGACAATTTTGTATTATGAACAACTTTAGTGTGTTTAAGACACTAAAAAGAAATAAAATTGATTAAATAAACATCGTTGTTATTTTTAATTGCCTAATCCAGTCAGTAATGAACGTACTTCCTGTTGTGCCTTTTCGTTGAAAAGTGTTGATGTATAAACAAATATTAAAGTAACTTTCTTAATTGAAATAAAGATCAATAAAGCAATTTATTTTTTACACCTTTTATACTGATTTCCATCTTTGAAAACCACTAATTATATCATCAATTTTATTGTCAAACAAACAAACCTAATCTTTGCCCCAGGGAATGTACGACGAATTTACAATGAACTGTTTACTTAGATTGGCTTGAATAAAGTGACATGTTTATTAATTGTGTTAAATATGTTTACGGCTACAAAACAAAATCTGTTTAATCTTATTTATTCCTTTGAAAACTAAACAGTCATTACGCCGTTTTCAAGAGGTAGCTAGATGTACACTATCACGTGATATATGGTATCGCGTGATTTTATTTAAGGCACTTTACTCATCGCACAGTCTTTTAAATTTGTTTTTACAAACGACATAAAACTGCAAAAAACGCAACCCCTTTCATAAATTTATGTTCAGTGTGGGCTTTGCACCACGCCACAACAAAAAACAGCCTTCGTTTTGCATCGTCTTTATTAAACCGTCCCATTTCGTTTTAATGTTCGCCGCTTTTCAATAAAAGTACCGTAAATTTCTATGAAATTCTGTGATCAGCATTACAATTGTCCCCTCTCGAGAGCGATGATATCTTGAAAATGATGTATTGGAAAGTGTACAGACTAACACACTATGAATACCGAAAATTTGTCAGCAATTCCCTCATTTTTCATTTTTGGAATTTTTTTATATCCAGCGAACCACGAATTTAAGAATCCCACGAAATGTCTTTTTTCCTCCAACCACGAAAATTGATACCCACGAAAATAAATGAAACCACAGTATACATATACATAAAATATCTGTACTGAATACGCTACTTGAACTTTCTAGCATAATGTTAATATCTGAAACAATGAATAATGTCATGAGTCAATATACTGTGCAATACTTAAACTATATCTAAGCAAACTTCTATAATATCGGGAATGAAAGGTTGTTAGGCTGAAATATGGAGGGATCGATAGCTGTCTACAGTGGGTAACGTAATTGGCGACTTCTACGCACCTTGACAAAGTGTTGGCTTATTGAAGGCGCTGTAAAAGGCTAATTTTCCCGTCAACTTAGTACAAGCCGAAAACTGGTCGATTTCCCAATGTATCTTGTTTGTTAATGTATTTTCGTCCTAAATATATACTTCTCATAGACTATTGCAGGCTGCACATGTAAAAAAATTGAATCACTGATATTAAAATAAGCAGTGGATTTTACATTGTGATAATTTACAGTTTAATGACCACATCCAAATCTAGAATGCAATTATTGATTTATATTGACATCAGATCCCTGTTCGGTAACCGTAAAATTAATTATTAAATTGACGTAACTGATGGTTTTTACAGTTTTTAAAAGTTGTTAAAAAACCGCATGCTTTATAAGTCGTGACATTGAAAAGTAGTATCTTATAACTATCAAACGCATTCAAATATTCGATCTAATATAGCATTCCAATAACAAACCACACCTCATTATGTATCCACTATTTTTTTTTTACTTCTTGTGACAAGTTCAAATGCAATATTAACATATTCATGACAAAAACTGTACTGCCTTTGTTTAAACATATTTTACTGTCTCAAATGATCAACAAAGACATGATATGCAACTTGTTAAACGTATGAGTCTATTCTAACGTACATACAGAGTTAACTAATCAATAACTACGAGTTATAATATATAAAGGTATAGAAAATAAATAAAAACGAAAACAACATCAATATGATACAATTTACGGGTCATACATTGTAAAAACGCATATGACACTTTGAATCTACTCATTCCAGGATGTATGCCGTGTAGATGTGTTGTTATATGTGTGATGTGGATTAACAGGTTGTTATCAATCAAAGTTAAATTCAATAAGAAGATTAATATGTAAGTATGGCTTCATTGTAAGTATTTTGACTGCTTTGATTCGCCAAAAAATCGAAAAAGCAAGTAAACCTATCGAAAATCAAAACAATATACAAGAAAAACCATAAACACAAAAACGAAAGTGATCAACTCTAACCAATAAAAATAATGGGTGCACTCAGGCGTTTTTCACGCGTAAGCAGGCTCTAGTTAGACACTCGAGATATAAGACTCATCAAAATGTCCGATCGTATTTAAGAGATTCACTTTTCATTTCGTTTCAATCATAGTGATGACCATAGAACGTCTGAAGGGATAAGATGAAAAGAGCGGACACCCATAATCATTGAAATATGGATGGGAAATACAAGATCTTGAGTGCCTAATTAGTTGGGAGATGTCTACTCTATATGCAGGTGCTGCTGAAACGATGCCAGACAAAAATGCACAATAAGAAAATAACATGGTTTATTTTATATTTTATCTTAACCCAACTTCGTTGCCAATTCTAGGAGGTCAAGTGTAACTAAGTAATTAAAATAACAAGATTGCATGCAAACAATAATGATTTTTTAATTGGTAGAGCACCAAGTACTATGATTTAACCAAGTACAATTTTAATTATAAAAGCCTCTAAGTTTCTTACCTAATAAAGTACATGTCACAGATAAAAAGATCTATTTGAACATTGAATGAATGTGTAGTTGTGGCTAGAACTTACAATTCGCAGGCAAATTCATCGACACAATGGAGGCATCCGCATACTAATTAGAAAACTTTCACAAAACAATAAAACGTTTTTTGAGGATACATGTATATTAAGCTGTATCTGAATAAGACATCTTCTCTAATAAATGTTACACAAATTTATTGTATGTGTTAACGAGGAAATTTGACCAATCTTTAGCACAAAAAAATCCATTTTGGAAGTTGCGATGTCATACATTTTCCTATGTAATGTGTTGCGTTCACGTAGCCGCGTTGCCTCAATTTAACCAGTTTAATACATTTGAAAGCTATAACAACATGCACATGATGTACGTTTTGCATTGTATTTGACACTGATCATAGCATACCTTTTTGAATTGTTGACTCTTTGGTTGCAACATTCCAGTAACTCCGTATTATGGTGTGTACATTTCACAACATTTCCAAGACGTGATAATGAGCAAATCGATGGTTATCTAAATAAGGGCGGACACCGATTACCCGTTCTGAGTGCACCCCATTTATTATTTGGGGTGGTGGTGGAGTTGGGATAAGTCTTTTTGCCTTTTTTGGTTTTTGTCATATCGATATTTCATAAAAGAAACAACCCCCCCCCCACAAAAAAATTACAAAACAAAACGCCACAATAAATAAATAAAACAAAAAAGGACAGAAATTAAAATATACTATTCAAAAGGGATAATGTGCATCGGCAAAAAAGCGATCAAAATATTATTAAAATTTTGCTCTATCTTTTCTTTCTCTATACATTCAAATGCCTTTACATGTGTATAAACATGCCTTATTTTGATATTATGTTATTCAAAAGCTGTCGTACGCAGACTGATGTTGCTTTTCAATCAAGTTGCCAATGAAACACTTTTCGTTACGACTGCCCTAGACCCGGACTTCTACGCGTAGCCACACCTTACCAGAACGGCCATATTAATATTTGTCACCTTCATATCCAGTCCAGTTGAACAGACGGATACATTTCCCTGATTCTCTGTGGAATACATCCTGTCATCTAGTGGCACGACTTGTATGTGCTAGAGGGCAAATAAGGAACAACGATATGTTGATTGACAAGTTTAGTTTTTATCTATAGAGCAGCGTATCGGCGTCAATAGACCACACAGTGCCACAATAAAGCATATCGTCGTCAAGGGGAAAGATTCGCAAATCAGTATGTTATTCGACATCAGTCATTCGGTGGAGGTAGTTTTATGGTGTGGGCAGGCATCACAGCCCTCCTGTTAATACCCATTGCAAGTCATTGGTGGAATGGAAATTCATTACGCTAAAGGGACGAAATCGTTCAAATGCCAGATATGAACGTGATTATTACTCAAAATTTAACATGACTGCAAAATACAAATACAGACCCAACGCTATCCAGTAGTGAAATAACGTGATCCCAAATCTGTTGTCTGGTTTTGCTACTAAAACTATGGCTTGATATCAAAAGCTATAACTGCGTATCTAGGTCACAGCACGTACATGTATTTTTAACGTTGCATACTGCATTTTTATTGTCTTAGTATCATATTATTTAGTAATTAGTAGGTATGTTTTTTGGGGCGTTTGAAATGAATTGTTAAACAGTTTTGTCATTAGTAGTAATAATAATAATAATAATAATAATAATAATGTCTTTTTGTATTTTAGTGTTTTGTGTTCTCTGTGAACATAAAACTAGTAAACGAGCATCATTCCAAGAACTTATATTTAGTAAAGTAAGTTGATAGCGTACAACTCACCCTAACAAACATGAATGCATTACACGCAAAAAGCAAGTTTCCAAATATTGTTTGTAAATCTATGGTGATATTAAAATAACAGTAGTTATTCGACAGACGCCTCATCAATCTGTGTGTATTCAATCAATCAATCTTAAATGGGTATCAACAGCAATTCTGATTCCTAGGGATATATTTACAACATTTGTAATATAATATACTTTTCCTTTTGTTTTTCAGTTTTTTTTCAGCTGAACTAGTTTAGAAGAATGAAAATACACACACATACATATTATTCGGAAAAAGTTGTTATCACAATGATTGAGCAGGATATTGTTTCCTACAAGAACTTACAACAATAGTACGATTCATAGTGCACATATAATGAGGATCGTATTGTTATTGAAAATAATTTCTGTTCTTGGATTAGTATATCATTATTGATTTGGGATAGTATGTGACGTGTTTTATAATGGATTTAACAACAAAAGTTTCAAATGGTGTTCAAAGATGCATGTTAGGGTAATGTACTTTCAGAATTACATGAAACGTGTAATTTCATTTAGCAGATATATATTGTTAAGGCCAGACTTAGAAAAATGTGTAAGAAGATCATTGTATTGGTTCAAATTTTAGATAGTTTAGTTTATTATGAATGGGTGGTAATATCAGTGGTAAGACCGCAAGACAGTGCTATATCGTAGAGAATGAAATGTTATATCGTTGTTAAGGACGCTAGTAATTGTGATGTCGTATATCACGAATTAGTGGCAATATCATTGATAAAGACACCAGACAGTGTGATGTGGTATATTGTGAATTGGTGGTAATATTGTGGTCGAGGCCGCTAGTAATCATGATGTAGTATATCATCAATTGGTGATAAAGTCATATGTAAGTCAGCTAGACATGTTGATATTGTTAATCATTAATTGGTATTAATATCAACGGACACGCCGCCAATCCTTGTGATATCGTATATCATGAGTTTGTTCTACAATAAGTGGTACGGCTTTTAGTCAGTGTGATATCGTATAATATGAATTGATGATAATATCGTTGTCAATCCGTCATTCGCGCTGGTATATGCATTGCAGTTAATTTACTTACTGTGACAATATGACAAGTAACTTTGTCATCCTATATAATATATGCAAAAATGCTGAATTAGATTACTGTCAAATTAATACGTATTGGTTACGAAAATTCCATCGTCACACGCTAGTACACATGTACTATGTCTATGTCTATGTCTACGTTTCACCCCGGTTAATGAAATTATATTTTTATATAGCGGATTTGGCCGAGGGGTCTAGACCGGTAGAACATAGTGCAGGCGAATTGGTGCCACAGTGTCACAAGGGTGTGAGTTCGAATCCCGCTGAGGGTAAGCTAAAATTTGACAGTGTTAAAAATCTAATTCTAACAGTGTTGGGCTTAATTTGTAGACGTATATATATATATACTTTATTTCTCATTAACATATTGTACAGAGAAAAGTTAACAATACATGATATATGATTTTATGGATGCATGCATGTGTGAACAACATAAATATCATACAATTGCAGTTATTTAGTTTACTAACCAGGAGGAACGACCTTCGATAAATTATTTTAATAAATGTTGCAAAATTTCAAAATTTTCTAGTACTTTTAAGTTTTTAGAATTACTAATTGTAATATCATGTGTTATGAATTGGTAGTAATATGAGTGGTAAGGCCTCCATCCCTTGTGATATCGTATAATATGAATTGGTGATAATATCGTTGTCAATCCCGCTAGTAATTGTAATATCCTTCATTATGAATAGGTGGTAATATCACTGGTAGGGCCTCCAGCCACTGTGATATCGTATAATATGAATTGGTGATAATATCGGTGTCAATCCCGCTAGTAATTGTAATATCCTATGTTATGAATTGGTAGTAATATCAGTGGTAAGGCCTCCAGCCCCTGTGATATCGTATAATATGAATTGGTGATAATATCGTTATCAATCCCGCTAGTAATTGTAATATTCCATGTTATGAATTGGTAGTAATATCACTGGTAAGGTCTCCAGCACCTGTGATATGGTAGTAAGTATTCCATCGTAGACCATGAATTGATGGTAATATCGTTGTGAAGGCCGTTAGTATTGTAGTATTCTATATCATGAGTTCTTGGAAATATCAATGGTAAGGCCTCCAATCCGTGTGATATGGTAGATCATGAAATGGTGGTACTATCAGTGGAAAAGCCTCCAGACATTGTGATTTGGTTTATTGTGAAACGGTGGTAATATCAAGGGTAACGCTAGGAGTCATTAATATATGGAATATGAATAATTGGTCGTATATTATGAATTGATGTTAATATCCATCCTCACAAGTCAGGGTTTCTGTGTTCACATGTTTCAATTGTTTAATTTTTCTAGTCACTTCATATTCATATAGTGGTTGGCATTTTCAATATGTTTGGTAGAGTGCATCTGATGAGTCTTAAATAGACGAAACACGCATCAGGCGTAGCAAAATTTATTGCATGAAACTTTATTTCAGATTGACAACATGTTATTATTTCTTTTCTATAAATAGTGAGTATATTCAAAATTATAGTGTATGCGACCAACGACATAAGTGAAATAAGTGTGATTGAAATAAAGTTAATGAAGCGCGAATCAGCTGTACACCTTTGATTGTGGTAAAAAGGTAGGACACTGTTGAGTTCGGTACTTTAATGTTAATGATTAAGTTTAAAATTTACGGTATTTAAACTAACACTGTTGAGTTTGGTACTTTAATGTTAATGAATAAGTTTAAAATGTACGGTATTTAAACTAACGATTGATATAATAAATTTTGCAATGCATCGACAATTTTTCCAAAAAGGAGCTAATGATTTTATTTAAACATATCACATAAAATAGTCATTATAATTTAACTTTTCTATTTATTGAATGAGCATTAGTTTGGCAAGAAGTTTTGGATCAGCTCTGTGTATATATTGAAAAAAACAAGTTAAATAGTAGCCTATCAGAGCATTACATAAAACTTGTTAAACAACAATAAAAGTTGGAACAACAATTAACGTGAAAAGATTTTTTGCCACAGTTATAATAAAAAATTGCAACTGAAAACGAAATATATTTGCATAGAGAACAAATATATGAAAACAAGATCAGTTAGTAGGTGCAAATTTTAAATCGTTTAGTTTATCACGAATTGGTGGTAATATCAGTGGTTGTTCCACAAGAGAGTACGATATCGTAGATAATGAAATGTTGGTAATATCGTTGTTAAGGCAGCTAGTAATAGTGAAATTGTATATCATAAATTGATGGTAATATCAGTGATAAGCCGCCAGTCATTGCGATATCATAGATAATGAATTGCTGGTAATATCATTGGTAAAGACACAAGTCATTCTGATATCATATATCATGAATAATGCTACTGGAAACGACGCCAATCCTTGTGATATCGTATATCATGAATTGGTTGCAAAATTAGTGGTAACGCCTCCAGGTATTGTGATATTGTATACAATGAATTGGTGGTAACATCAGTGGTATCGCCTCTTTTTTGTGATATCTTATATCATGAATTGGTTCTAATATCAGTAATAATGAAAGTATTACATCGTAGACCATGAATTGATGGTAATATCGCTGTGAAAGCCGCTAGTAATTGTAGTATTCTATATCATGAATTCTTGTGTATATCTGTATTAAGGTCGCCAATCCTTGTCATATAGTAGACCATGAAATGGTGGTAATATTAGTGGAAAAGCCTCCAGATATTTTGATTTGATTTATTGTGAAACGGTGGTAATATCAAGGGAAAGGCTATGAGTTATTGTTATATCGAATATGAAGAATTGGTGGTAATACCAGTAGCAAGGCTTCCAATCCTTTTGATATCGTATATTATGAATTAATGTTAATATTTATCCTCACAAGTCAGGGTTTCTGTGTTCACATGTTTTCACGAAACCCTGACAAACTTAGCTAGTAAATTCCAGGGCTTGAAGATTTTCGTATGACGTCAAACCTTCAAAATATCAACCGATGAAATTGCCTGAAAGAAGCAAGTGTTTGGCAGTAGTCATTCTTACTCATTCATGATTGTGAAGAAAATTTAACGCAATTAATAAATAACGCCATATTAACAAAATATTAACACTCCTGTACAAAATACACTGATTTTCACATGGCCTACGCAACACATCCGTTCGATTAATTTTTACAATGGACACCTGGATATCCCCTAACCAAGTCGTGAATGAAAGCGAGCCGTTTGACTGACTACATTAAGGTATGATGTAGCCAATCAAAATAGTGACTTCTAGCCCGGGAATTTCCTAGCTAAGTTTGTCATGGTTTCGTGGACACATGTTGAAACAAAAACCCTGACTTGTGAAGATGGTTAACAGCAATTGTTTAATTTTTCTAGTCACTTCATATTTATATAGTGGTTGGCATTTTCAATATTTTTAATAGAGTGCCTCTGATGAGTCTTGAATAGACGAAACACGCATCAGGCGTAGCAAAATTTATTTCCTGAAATTGTGGTGTTTATCTTATTTCAGATTGACAACTAATTTCATCATTTCTTTTCGATAAATAATGAGTATTTTCTAAATATAGTATGCCCCAACGATATAAGTGAAGTTAGTGTGATTGAAATAAAGTTAACGAAGCGCGAATCAGCTGTACACCTTTGATTGTGGTAAAAATTAGGACACTGTTAAGTTCGGTTTATTGAATGGGGCACTAGCTTGGCAAGAAGTTTTGGATTAGCTCTGTAAATATATTGAAAAAGACAAGTTAAAACAACAGCCTATCAGAGAATTACATAAAACTTTTTAAACAACAATAAAAGTTGGAACAACAAATAAGGTGAAACTTTTTTTGCCACAGTTATAATGAAAAATTGCAACTGAAAACAAAATATATTTGCATAGAGAACAAATATATGAAAATAAGATCAGTTAGTAGGTGCAAATTTTAAATCGTTTAGTTTATCATGAATTGGTGGTAATATCAGTGGTAAATCCACAAGACAGTGCGATATCGTTGACAATGAAATGTTGGTAATATCGTTGTGAAGGCAGCTAGTTATTGTGACACCGTATATCATAAATTGGTGGGAATATCAGTGATAAGGCCCCCAGTCATTGCGACATCATGTATCATAAATTGCTGGTAATATCATTGGTAAAGACAAAAGTCATTCTGATATCATATATCATGAATAAGTGGCAATGCCATTGATAAGGCCACCAGACAGTGTGATGTTGTAGATTATGAATTAGTGGTAATATTGTTGTCAAGGCCGCTAATAATTATGATATAGCACATGTATAGCATTAATTGGTTGTGATTTCAGAGGTAAGTTCGCTATACATTGCGATATTGTATATCATGAATTGGCCCTAATATCACTGGAAACGCCGCCAATCCTTGTGATATAGTGTATCATAAATTGGTTCTAATATAAGTGGTACGGCCTCTAGTCAGTATGATATCGTATACCACGAATTGGTCGTAATATCGTTGTCAAGACCGCTAGTAATTGTAATATCCTATATCATGAATTAGTTGTAATATCAGTGGTAAGGTATCCAGTACTGATGATATGGTAGACAATGAAATGGTGGTATTATTAGTGGTAATGATGCCATTCATTGTTATTTGGTTTATTGTTAATCGGTGGTAATATCAGAGGTCAGTCTGCCAGTCATTGTGATATCGAATATAAAGAATCGGTGTCATATAGTAGCAATTCCGCCAATCCATGTGATATAGTATATTATGAATTGATGTTAATATCAGTGATAAAGTGAAATATTTACCGAAGCCAACGGCTGAGGTGAATATCACTCCTGGGGTTGATAAAACTCGTGTCAACCAGATATAGAAAGTCAACAATTGTTTTATTAAATTCCTCAAGACCTGTCAATAATTTCATGATATTTGTCTATATCCGTTCAGACGTTTTGATAATTTTCCAAAGCAAATTAAATCTCACCAGATATTGGACTTTTAAACAATATAACAAATAATTTTCAACATTTTTTCAACAAATTTAATTTAAAATTTCTCTTTTATCACAGTAAAAAATATATCGCAAAACAAATTTAACTCTGTGAAGTCTTTTCCGTGAATCATAGTTACCTGACGGCTGGTTACTTAAATAACGATTAATTTCAGAGGCTTGTCAAACTTAATTTCTTATACAGTTCTTCATTTTCTGTACGAAATAACCTTTAAATTTCCTAATGCTATAATCCGTTCCTCTCCTAGTATTTTTGGCACCTTTCTCCGTCAAAACCTTCTTTAATTGTTCTTCATTGATGGTTGCAAATAGAGATTTCTGTCCTGTCGGCTCCATCGCAGCCACTTATACCATTTGCAATGGTTTCTAATGACCAAACTTAATTTGTAAGAACGCATTTGCTTGGACAAAACGAAAATAACGTCTAATCAAAAGCTACGTTTTATTTTACTGTCTCTGCAAATTTGCGCGGTAGACATGAAGTTTGATAGGGAACATTGGCAAAGGATCTAAATCAATGTAAATTCTCAAATTTTCTAGTCATTAAATAACAATAATTGGTGGTAATTTCATTTGTGAAGGTTCCAGGCATTGTAATATCGTTGAACATCAACTGGTGGTAATATCAGTAGTATGTTCTCTAGTCATTATGATATTGTAGACTACGAATTGTTGGTAATTTCAATGGTAAAGGAGGCAGTCATTGTGATGACATTTATCAGGAATGGGTGGTAATATTGTGTCAAGGTTGCGAGAAATTGTGATATCGTATATCATTATTTGCTGGTAATGTCAGTGGTAAATCCTAGACAATGTGAACTCTGTCCAGGATTTATGATATTGTATATCATGCATTGGAGCCAATATCAGTGTCGTCAGACATCTTAGCATCGTATATCATCAACTTGGGGTAATATCATTGGTAAGGCAGCCTATAATTGTGATTCGGTTTATCATGAATTGGTGGTAATATAAGAGGTAAGTCCGATAGTAATTGTGATATCGTATACCATGAATTGAATGCAATATCAGTGGTAAGGTCTCTGGGTTAGATGGTCCGGATAAGCCATTTTTGCCTTTTTAGATTTGTGTCGTATTGAGATTTCACAGAAGAAACAACATTTGTAAAATAATATACTAATTGCGTTTTCGTTTGTTTTTCAGTTTTTTTTAGCTGAACTAGTTTAGAAGAATGAAAATTTTATAGGTTCAAATTTTAGATAGTTTAGTTTATTATGAATGGGTGGTAATACAATGGTAAGTCCGCAAGACAGTGCAATATCGTAGAGAATGAAATGTTATATCGTTGTTAAGGACGCTAGTAATTGTGATATCGTATATCACGAATTAGTGGCAATATCATTGATAAGGACACCAGACATTGTGATGTGGTAGATTATAAATTGATATAATCTTGTGTAATAGTGTGGTCGAGTCCGCTAGTAGTCATGATGTAGTATATCATGAATTGCTGGTAATGTCAGAGGTAAATCCGCTAGATATTGTAATATCGTTAATCATTAATTGGTATTAATATCAGTGGACACGTCGCCAATCCTTGTGATATCGTATTATGGTGGTAATATCAGTGAAAAGCTTCCAGACATTGTGATTTGGTTTAATGTGAAACGGTGGTAATATCAAGGGTAAGGCTATGAGTCATTGTTATATGGAATATGAATAATTGGTGGTAATAGCAATAAGAAGGCCGCCAATCCATGTGATATCGGATATTATGAATTGATGTTAATATCCTTCCTCACAAGTCTGGGTTTCTGTGTTCACATGTTTCCACGAAACCCTGACATACTTAGCTAGGAAATCCCAGGGCTAGAAGATTTTCGTATGACGTCAAACTTTCAAAATATCAACCGATGAAATTGCTTGAAATAAGCATATGGTTGGCAGTAGTCATTCTTACTCATTCATGATTGAAACGAACACGTAACGCAACAAATAAATAACGCGATATTAAAATAATAATAACACAATGTACAAAATACACTGATTTTCACAAGGCCTACGCAACACATCTGCTCGGTTAATTTTTACAATCGACATCGTGATATCCCATAACCAAGTCGTGATTGAAAGCGCACTTTTGATTGGCTACATTAAGGTATGATGTAGCCAATCAAAATAGTGACCTCTAGCCCGGAAATTTCCTAGCTAAGTTTGTCAGGGTTTCGGGGACACATGTGGAAACTGAAACCCTGACTTGTGAGGATGGTAAATATCAATTGTTTAGTTTTTATAGTCACTTCATATTCATATAATGGTTGGCATTTTCGATTTTTTTGGTAGAGTGCATCTGATGAGTCTTGAATGGACGAAACACCCATCAGGCGTAGCAACATTTATTGCCTGAAACTGTGATATTGTTTTATTTCAGATTGACAACTAATCTAATTTTATTATTTCTTTTTATAAATAATGAGTATATTCAAGATAATGTATGCCCCAACGATATTAATGAAAAAAGTGTGATTGAAATAAAGTTAACGAAGCGCGAATCAGCTGTTCACCTTTGATTGTGGTAAAAAAGTAGAATACTGTTGAGTTCGGTACTTTAATGTTAATGATCAAGTTTAAAATTTACGGTATTTAAACTAACACTGTTGAGTTCGGTACTTTTATGTTAATGATTAAGTTTAAAATTTACGGTATTTAAACTAAAGATTGATATAATAAATTTTTCAATGCATCGACAATATTTCCCAAAAGAAGGTAATGGTTTTATTTAAAAATATCACATAAAATAGTTATTATAATTTAACTTTTCTAACTATTGTATGGTAACTAGCTTGGCGAGAAGTTTTGGATTGTAAATATATTGAAAAAGACAGGTTCAATAGTAGCCTCTCAGAGCATTACATAAAGCTTTTTAAACAACAATAAAAGTTGGAACAACAAATAATGTGAAAAGTTTTTTTGCCACAGTTATAATGAAAAACTGCAACTTAAAACGAAATATATTTGCATAGACAACAAATATATGAAAATAAGATCAGTTAGTGGTGCAAATTTTAAATCGTTTAGTTTATCATGAATTGCAGGTAATATCAGTGGAATTCCACTGTAGAAATAGTACATTTATTGAATTAGGTATACGCTCAATCGCCCTTTGCTGGCGAAAACCAAAAAGACAGACCTAATTTTGAAGGAGATGAAAGATCTTAGATGTGTGTGGGGTTAAATTGAACAGAAGGCAAATAATACATTGGACGAAGAACACTTGTGAAGCCTCCTGTATTGCAAAACACGAATATAGTATGCATTGATAAATAAACATTAAAAAATACCTTCGTCAATTTGGCATTTTACAAATGAATTATATAAGTGCACAACATTGTCGTTTTTTCAAACCGACAATCATGAAATTATTCACAGGTCTTTAGTAATTTAATAAAACCATTGTTGACTTTTTATATCTGGATGACATGAGATTTATCAACCCCAGAAGTGATATTCAACTCAGCCGTAAATATTTCACTTCTTCAGGTTGATAAATCTTTATGTAAACATCATAAAATATCATTATTGTATAATATACCACTGATATTACCACCAACTCAGGATATACGATATTGAATGGTGGTGTTACCTATGATATTACGACCATTCATGATGTACAATATGCCAATGGTTGGCTGCAGTACCACTGATATTGCCACCAATTCAAGCAATTCGCGGCCTTACCACTGACATTACCACCAATCCATGATATACGATATCTCAGTGAATGGCAGCCTTACAACTGATATTACCATCAATTCATGTTATACGACATCACAACGAATGACGGCCTTACCACTCATATTACCACCAATCCATGATATACGATATCTAAATGAATGGCGGCCTTAGCACTGATATTACCGCAAATTCATGTTATACGACATCATGAATTGGAGATAATATCAGTATATATCCTGCCGGCTTTACCAATGATGTTACCAACAATTCATAAGCTACTATATACAACGACTGGCGACCTTACCAGATCTCCTGGGTGCACCCATTGCTTTTATTTGAGTTGGGTCACTTTCTTCTATTGTGCTTTTGGTTTTTGTTTTGCTTTGTAATTGCTTTTGTATATCGATATTTGTAAGAATCCCTTACCTTCGGCTCTTGTTTTGTTTGGTCAGTTTCCATGCTATTTTTTCTGTAGATTCAGAGTTTGTTATTCGTGATATAATAGACATGGATTTCCATGGCTCGTTGCAAAGCAGAAGTTGTGTATCCTTTTGATGCTCAAATCCTAATATTTCAGATTGGAATTAATATTGATGTATTTAATTTGACGTCTAAATCTTAACAGTACTTTTGGAAACTTAACGATTTTAAAGACGTTGACGACGATTTATATATAGAATAACGACCTAAAATGTTTGTTTTGTCAAAATGAAAAACATATATTAGCAGTTTTATTTAATTTTCTCATTCATCTTTGCTTTTATAAATAAACACGTTGTTGCAAATACCAAGGTGGCCTCTGTGTGTTATAGATTTAAGACATTTATACCATTCGTATTTCAAATCTCCTACACTTATTTAGTTATTTTATTATATTTTAAATGAAGATGTCCCTCTAAAACGTCATATGAATATTGTAAGCACTTAGACATCAGACTTGACTGAATGTTAACATAATTTAGCACTTAAAGGCTTCAAGGTCTTTTGAAAACGAAAACTATTTTAATTTTAATTCAGTATCACATAAATTATACGGTATATGCTGATAATGAAGACGACAAATGGTCACTTCATCTTTACAAACTACTAGGTTTATAATAATTTGAGCTCCGCTGACATACTATAACATACATTTTTAAAACGCGTAAAACAGTACTTGAAATATGGTTTATCGGACGATGTTTTGCAAGTTTGAGAATATCCTGCTTATGTAGTATTGTTCATAGTGTTCCAAACAGATTAAGGTGACATAAAACCATTGTGCTATTTTTTCCTGTCCAGTAAGCTGTAAAGACCTAGTTGGCGTGTAAGGGACCACATTTCGAGTGACGAAATAATTCTTAAATAAAAAGAACAAAAATAAATTACATTATATTTCTGATATTTCATTTTTAAAAATGTGTTTGTAGTTAAGTATTCATTTAATAATCATTACTCCCTATTACATGTTTGTACTTTATATACTAAACGTGAAAGCTTTATAATTAGCTTCATTTTAACTATTTTTATGTGACGTTCTGCACTATACATTGACATTGTTTTCGTCACTATATTAAAATTATGAAATTATATATTACTGTATATTGTCTACAATATTAGGCAACAATCTTATTCACCAATATCGTTTATATGTACTATTTTACATTTCCAGAAAATAATCTCTATTCTTGGTGATAAATGTTTTCTTCATTATTAGTGCAAAGCCATTTTATTATCTTGTTTATCATTATTCCTTTTCCGTCAAAATTGATGTTTGCCAGAATAAATTGCTGAAAGTGGCGTTGAACACTGTTCATAAATAAAATTCTTTACGTAGTCATTTCCTATGTCACAGGAAATGTTGTGTGCAGACAAACGTTGGAATAGTAATATATGTCACCATAAGAGTTGTTTTAACTTGGTTTTAACGACTCCTTACAGAATAAGTTTCATATCTTTGATGCCAATCTTTTTTGACATATGTATTTAATGAATTTATAGAGACTTTGGGTTTCAAAGTTAGTCCTCGACCTTGAATACGTTCACACATACACAGGTTCAGGCAACATTATAATTTGTTTATAGATCTTCAACTCAGCGTAATTTATACAAAGAAGAATGCTTGAACAAAATTAAGATATCGTTAAGGCACTGAGTTGTCATACATTTTGATTGACACTAGGTAAGAGGTTTCTCCACTGCACCGATGACATTTATTGTGAATAGGAGTATCTAAATATCTATCACACATATTGCTACAGGATCTTCACTATTCTTTGTTATTGATCTTTATTAAGGTCACAAGTTCACATTTCAAGTTTATCTTTTAACGTTTGATTGTATGCTTCGTCTGTGCCATAAAAAATACACGCGTGAAGCCATCACCAAAATGTTGACACCCTAAAGGTCTTCAGGAATAATATATTTTAAATGACAATTTATAATAGTTATGTCTACTTGATTTATGAAATTTACGATAAACAATGGAACTTCTATTTTGTTTTATTGTTGACATCCTGCATGGTCATGTTAATATTTTAGAGATCAAACATTGATCTTACCACCAATGCATAATATATGACATCGCAGGGAATAGAGGACTTGCTACTGATACAAAAACCAATTCATGATATATAACAATGACTGGCAGCCTTATCACTGATATTACCACCTATACATTATATACGATAGTATAATTGCCAGCGTCCTCAAGAAAGGCATTACCACCAATTCCTGGTCTCCAAAATAGTACTGACTAGAGACCTTACCACTGATATTAACACCGTTTCATGAGATACGATATAACAATGACTGGCGGCCTTACAACTGGTATTACCGCCAAAACATGATTTACGATATTACAATGACTGGCGGCTTTACCACTGATATTACCACCAATTCAGAGATACGATATATACAGAATATAAGGCAATTGGTTTTTGGTAGTGACTTTCTCACAGTGTATCTAAAGTGAGCCCGATAGGGCGAACCTGAGATATCACTGTGAGAAAGCCCCTACCTAAACCATTTGCCTCATATTTTTTCCATTGGTAATTTATAGCCAAGAATATATTTCTATTACAGAATCAATCTGTTATTCAAAACAATTTCAAAGGGAATATTCATGGAAGTGATCTGTGACAAACGGTGTGCTACGTTATTTAGCGTCAGCGTCATTCAACCGAAATGTGGCGCAATGATGAATGGGCGTGTATTTCATCGATCCCGTGTTTTATGTAATAGTTTGTTAATGAGAATCTTTTATTTTAATCTTAATTATAATATTGGGTGTCAAATTTTGTGTTTTTAATATTTTGCTCTTTGACCTACTATATTATTTCAAATATATGTTGATAACTTTTCTGATCGATTTTCCATTGTTGTGTTGTTTTCTACATTTTGTATTTGATATCGTTATCACTTCTGGTAACAATTTGGAGCTGTGTTTTTTTTAATTTTCAGTAACGTGCAGTAGATAGGGGGATACGATTTACACACTATTTATTTATAAATTCCAGTTGTATTTGCAATGCGTATGTGATAAGTTGTAGGTTCCTTTATAGTCTGAAATTTTCTGCCATAATGATCCAAAACAGTTTTGTTATTTGTCGGATTAACCCAAATAACATGGGTAGGTTATTCGCAAGTTCTTCTAGGGAATGAATAGGTATTCCGTATTTGTCAGTTACTTGCTGTTAAATGTTGACCTTTGTGCAATTTGAATTGTTTAGATTATTTAAAGTGTATGATTAATGGAGGGTAGCTGCGAAAACGTAGCTCTGGTGGTCGAAAACGAAGGCAGAGAATATTGCACGTCATTTTTGAACTCGTGAAACGAAAACCTTGGGCGCTGTGGGTCCATAATACAAGCAGAGGTATATAAATGCAAGTGCTATGAAGGCGAGAATGCTTATATTTCTATTGGAAAATGTGTAATATGTGTAATATTCTTTTTTATTTGTTCGTTTTAATTGGGGATGTTATATCGTGTTTTCTTTTATCTTGCTTCGTTTTATTTTTGAACATTATGTTAGTTTCTGTGACGTAATCATTTTTAGATTTCTACGCCATTACTAACGCATGCCCGGAAATGAACTGCCTAATAATTTTTATATCACAGTTATAACAGTTATCAACAATAAAACGAAAATGTGTGTTTGGTGTCTTTGACACCACTTGTAATTGACAAAGTGTTTCTCGTTTTCATATCTAAGGTTTGTACGCTCCTTTGGGTACTCGGTCGTGCTCCTGGATAAAGACAGAATGACATTACAAAGCTGATAAATTGTTGGCTTTGGCATTAACAAGGCTTCGAATAAACAAACAATCTAAAACTTTAGACTAAGCAAGCTGTGCCATGCAACTGAGCAAACATTGGAAAATAAATCATCTTAGTAATTTTGCCAGTCAATTTATAATATGACTACATTAATAGAATTTTTACAAATTAAATTTTGTTGGCATATTTCATATAACATTTTAGAGCTGTATGAATATTCCAGTATGCATGAGGCCTTTATTAAAACTGACAAAGATAATAAATTGGACATGCAAAATACTATAGGGTCGTTGACCGCCCATAAATCGGATTAGGAAGACGATTTGGTGTCTTCAAACTACATTAAATAGAAACAATATATCATTGTTAAGTATTAAGTTAACATACATCAGATTTGACTGAAATTAACAAAATTTAACAATACAAGTAAACATGGGCTGTTGCAACTGAGTACAATTTTAAGTTAGTCTAACATAAATAATTAGTTATTTGATGATAAGGTAGATAATACAATTTTAATTCAATTTTTCAATCTATGATGTTTTGGTGTGCTCAAACTACATTAAATCGAAATAATATATTTTATTTCAGTGTTTATAATTAAAAACTGTAAACGTTTTGTGTTGTTTATTCGGCTTCTCAAATAAATACATATAAGCATTTAATTTGACATTCCTTATTCATCTATGATTTTGTAAATCATATTAAATTAATTAATAAAGCAGGGTTATCTTTTCTAATTGAGTGTTACAGATTAATGACAGTCGTATCAGTCGTACTTTAAATATCTTATTTGACCTTGGTTCAACTCTGTTTAAATTGACGAGATGCTTCTAAAACGGAATATTAGTATTTAAACAGACATCAGATTTGACTGAAATTAACATAATTTAGCAATATAAGGATACATGGTCCGTTGCAACTGAGTACAATTTTAAGTTAGTCTAAAATAAATAATTAGTTATATGATGATAAGGTAGATAATACAATTTCAATTCAATTTTTCAATCTATGATGTTTTGGTGTGCTCAAACTACATTAAATCGAAATAATATATTTTATTTCAGTGTTTAAATTAAAAACTGCAAACGTTTCGTGTTGTTTATTCAGCTTCTCAAATAAATACATATAAGCATTTAATTTGACTTTCCTTATTCATCTATGCTTTTGTAAATCATATTAATTAAATTAATTGATAAAGCAGGGTTATCTTTTCTGATTGAGTGTTACAGATTAATGACAATCGTATCAGTCGTACTTTAAATATCTTATTTGACCTTGGTTCAACTCTGTTTAAATTGACGAGACGCTTCTAAAACGGAATATTAGTATTTAAACAGACATCAGATTTGACTGAAATTAACATAATGTAGCAATATAAGGAAACATGGTCTGTTGCAACTGAATACAATTTTAAGTCAGTCTCACATAACTGATTCATTATATGACGATAAGGATGATGATACATTTTCAATTATTTTTTTTCAAACTATGATGTTTTCCACCAGTTTTATACTAATTTCCGCCACGCTGACACTGTAAGGCAAATAATTTTTAAATCAGGAATGCGATGTTATATAAAATAATCAGACGATATTTTGAATGTGTGGCCAGACCTTGAGTGTCTAGTAATACTAATAGTTATATTCCCATATGAAAGTGACATTAAACAACCGGACTTAGTGTAAAAGACCTTAGATAAAATCTTCCCAGTATGTATTATGAGCTGGTGGGTGTGTAAAGACCACATATTTTTGGGAGGTTATATATATTTGTATATATAACAACTGAAATTGTACAATTTGAATAAAAATTAAATTGAAATTAAATTGTATATAAACTAAATTTATAATAATCATTTTTAAAAGGTTTTTATTGTTAATAGTTGATTGTATACATTGTACGTCTTTTAAAGTAAGTCGAATGTATTAGATTTAGGCGCAAATGTTGATTGGGATGTTTATAATTAGAAAGCGTTTCAGTGTTGTGTAATTTCTAGAAAAAAAACTTTGTTATCAACTAATGTTCTCTAATTTTGGATTGAAAAGCTTTCCAGTTATTGGTCTGTTTTTTATTATGTTTTCCGCAATGGTCGTACCCGCCACTATAATCTTTGTTTCACAAACTGTAGTAAAGACATTTTGTACCATGGATGTATTAGACATTACACTTTCACTGTTAACTCTGATACACTGAACATTTTTTGTTTAACGAGTCATTCTTACTCTCACAATAAGTATGTGTGAGGATAACCTTTAAAGCCATATAAGATCTCGCAATAAAAGCTGTACCCTTATGTTCACTAATAAACTATATATGAATGACATACGTACTATGTAAGAACGATGCACGAACGTCCTACAAACGATAACATAGTTAACTTCTGTTTGCACGAGATTGTTTCAATAAAAGAGTACAACATTTGTAAAATGCATTTCCAAAGGAGGCGATTCGTTTGTGTGTGGTATTAACCATGAAGTGAGTGTGTTATGGCCCAATATTTACTTTTTTCTTATAACGAAGACACCGAATCTTTTTAAACAAAATATATTTGTAAACATACTTTACTTACAACAGCTTTATGGAAAAGTTGAATGAATTTTCCAAATAAATGTTAACACTGTACGATTAAAAAACATCGCACCCGATTAAGTTTCATTCGATCAAGTGTTCCTGCTACTTGTTGAAGATTGCCAGGTCGTTGAGTGGCACCCTGCACTTCTATGGGCTGATTTTAGAGTCAATAAAGACAATTAAAATTATACACTTCCATAATCTAGTTATTGTCAGTAGAACACAAAGCGCATTCGTACAATCTATAACTGTAAATGTATTCATTACATTATGCACTTACACATGATTAATTATTGATCTGAATTAACGAAAACAATATATATATGATGCCGCTCAGAGTGATACACGTGCATTGTTATCCGTGATGCCGGATCATCGGTTACATAATTAACCACATGTTTCTTCTTTAAATCGGAAGAGTCCAACGGACATCAACATCTTCAGCATGATAAAAAAATTATTTGATATTTTAAACAAAAGAAAATAGCCAATATTGTTTTTAAAATATTATACTACAACAGCTTAAATAAATATACAAATGTAGGTGGAAATAGCCTATACTAAATTAGTGGACTACATAAATGTAGTTGGTCGTGTATATCTGAAATGCAGACAACCACTTCAGAAATTGATGGCAGAAAAAACAGAGAGAAAATGAGTAGACTTAATGCATGCAGTTGATCTATTTGTATGGTACACAACCAGATACCTTACAGAAAGAGCCCATAATAAATGAGTGTATTCGATACAAGTAGCTGGTCACACCTACCCTTGTTGTAAGCAACCAATCAGTAATTGAGGGTAAAACCGATATGAAGTAGATGAGTGGAATAGGTAGATACAATTGATCTGGTATACGTTTACAGTATAAAGAAATTGTATGATGATAGAACCTACAGCAACTAAGTGGACCATGTATGTGTATTTGGTCTGGCTTACCTGTCCTGTAGAACTCCATTCAGTAAAGGATTGTATAGAGAGCCTATAGTAGCTCAGTGGACTAGATAAATGTAATTCCGTCTGCGTTTTCTGTAGAATATCAGATCTAGTTAATGATGACAGAAAGACCCCATAGTAAAGAGAATAGTTGGATATAGTTGATCAACTCTTTCTGTGCTGTAGACTAGCAGAGACAGTAACAGCTGGTATAAAGACACCATATTAACAGAATAGACTAAACACATGTAGCGAGTCTTGTCCACCTGTCCTGTAAATTCCGTGCACTTCCTTAGTGGACTAGATACATGTATTTGATCTGGTTTACCTGTACTGTGAACCTCCTGTCAGTAGTGATGGTATAGAGACTACTTGCTTATAGTTAATCATCTCTACCCTAAGTGTAGACCATCAGACTCTACTGTAAAAATCTAGACAGTAAGTCATGGAATTGAGACCTTATAGTAAGCAAAACAGTAAATACATGTAGTCGGTTTTTTTCACCTGTACTCTAAACTAAGATAACAAAGAATGGTAGAAAGTATATAACACTGAATAGGCAAGATACATGTACCGGTAGTTGGTCCTGTCTACATGTACTGTTTTCATGTACTGTAAACGACAAGCCAATAAGTGATGGTGGAAAGAGCCCATAATAACTGTGCTGTCTAGATACATATACATGATTCCAAATGCCTGACATATAGTAAACCAAATCCAGTAAAAGATGGTAGTAAGGGCTTATAGTAACTATGTAGAGGGCATGCATGTAGTTGCTCCCCTTCAATATCTGTTGTAAACCGCCAGATCCACGAAGTGAGTGTATAAAGAGTCCATAGTGAATAGGTCTACGTGAACTGTAGACAAACCAATCGATAAATTTTGGTAAAACGATTAGATAATAACTGAGTAAACTAGACTCTTGTGGTTGGTCATATCTCCCTGTCCTGAAGACAACTAATGCCAGTAATTAATGGTAGAAAGTGCTATATAAACTGAAAGAAATAGATTTTTACGGTGGTCTATTATTCCTGTATTGTAGACCACCGAAGGTAGAACGTTATTGTAAACAATTATTTATCTAAATTTAGGTAAAACGAGTGTGTGTGTTTATATTCCATGTAAGGTTAGGTGTTGTTACCTTACCTGTTTAGATGATTATTACTAGTAGACCTGTAACCTTATAATTATGATAATAATGTTCAAAGTTCCATGTGTACATAGCAATAGCCTTTTTTGTCGGAAATTTATTTCTTGGTTCACAATTTTTATTTCGTATGCCATCCAACGGTCGGTTTTAGTGCAGTTAGACCACTTCCAACACCCCACCCTATGGTTCTTTTAGAAACAAAAATTTGAAATTATTGTATGCAAATGTAGATATATTTTGGGTTATCTACACATATAAATTGTGTCCATTGGTATATGGCAATACTTTGACGTTTTTGTCGTCGCAGATGATTGTAGAGGCTAGAGCAGTGTCATTTTGTGGGCATTATGTATGCTCTATTTTAATAAGAACATTTGTACTGGCGAGCTGTTCAAAAATTATGCACGTGTTATGTTATGATCAATAAATACTGTATGTGCGTTTTTGGAACGATTTAGTTTATAATGCAGGGTGGTCTTTCATCATTGTGTGTTACAAATTAAAGGAATTAATGTCATTCATTATTTAAATCTTTTACCTTAAACATGGTTATATTTATTTGTTTCTTCTGTGAAAGACTTTTAAAACATCACATGAAAAATATCTTTAGAAGTCCTATTTGACAGAACATTTCAACATAATTTAGAGATGTAAAAACATGGTCTGCTGCAAACGAATGAAATTTTAATTTAGTTTTCATATAAATTATACTTTTGTGTATAAATTTACTAAAAGGCTTTTAAACCTCCGCATGATTAATCATTTAGACTTCATATGTGTCTGAATATTAACATAATTCATCACTATAACCTAACAAGAAATATTTCAATTTAATGGAATTTTGATTCGCTCTCACATAAATTATACCCTTTTCGATAATAATGTAGACGATACATTTTTATTTCCATTTTCGCTACATTGACATTAAAACAGAAATTAATTTTAAATTAAAATTAAAATGCTACTTAAAATAAAGCTAATCAGACGGTGTTTTGAATGTGTAGGCACATCCTGCATCTCCAGCAATGCCACAAAATTTTCACCAATATAGAGTTGACATAAAAAAATAAAGCTATTATTCCTTCATCTAATTATTATGATATACGATATCACACAGTCTAGCGGAATTAGGGCTGATGTAACCACCAATTCATAATAAATCATATCAAAATCAATTTCGGCCTGACCGCTGCTATTACCCGCAAATCATGATTTACGATATCACAATCACTAGCGGCATTAACAACGAAATTACCAATTCGTCTTGAGGACTAACTACTATCTATTCATCTTATACCATGAAGACAATTTTGCGTGTTTTTAATAAGTGAAAAACAACTTTCAGGTCACGATAATCGCAATAGCAATACAATTACATAAAATGTTTGTACGCTGTATGATTTCGCCGCCTATTAGTCAAGAGGCATCCGATATCGACCTGCTTTTTATGTTTTAACCAATTAGAATAGCGATCTTAATAAATTTCATTCGTTCAACCAAATCGATTGTATTAATTATATTGTACACAATTCATTGACATCTGCTACACATACATCGTGCGTGTCAACAACAAATGGGAGAAACGTCAGCTCTGCGATATATTGATTCATTTGTACTCTTCCCAATATTTGAAACTGGAATTTCAGGATTATTGATATCAAATTGAAATTAATATCAAAATGCAGTAGTAAATAAATAAAATATTAACGGTAACAAGCATTCCACACATCACAAATTTATTCCTGTAATAAAACAATAAATGCCTTTGGCATACATTGGCATTCAGGATTTATCAGCAATCAGAAATGTATATTCTACATTTGCTCTGGCTGATAGCGGCCTATATCAAAGTCATTAATTTTATAATATACGATATCACAATGACTAGCGGTCTTATCACTGATGTTGCTACCAGTTCATTGCAGACGATTTCATAATGACTGGGGCCGTTACCACTGATATTACAACCAATTCATGATATACGAAATCACAATCACTGGCGGACTTACCACTGATATTACCACTAGTTAATGATAGACGATATCACAATGACGGACGATCTTACTATTGATATCACCCCAAATTATTCACGATTTACGATATCACAACAACTGGTGGCATTACCAACTGATATTACCACTGTTTTACAATCAACCATATCACAGGGACTTCCGGCCTTACCAATTATATTACCACCAATAATATAACAACCAATTCATGATATACGATATCACAGGGATTGGCGGCGTCACCGCCGATATTACAACCAATTGATGATATGCGATATCAAAATATCTAGCATACTTACTACTTACATCACCACCAATTCGTTATATACGATATCAAAATTACTAGTGGACTTTACAAAGATATAATCACCAATTCATTGTCTACTATATCACATTTTCTTAAGGACTTACCACTGATATTACCACTAATTCATGATATACGATAACATAATGACTGGAGGTCTTACCACTTATATTACTACCAGTTCATTATAGACGACATCACAATGACTAGGGCCGTTAACATTGATATTAACATCAATGCATTATCTACGATACTACTATAACTTGCGTCTTGACCACCATTTCATGTTCTACCATATCACAAGGATTTCCGGAGTTACACTGATATTACCACCAATGCATGATATACGATATCACAATATCTAGTTGACTTACCACTGACATTAACACCAATTTATTTTGTTTGTTTGATACTGTGTAACGCCACTTTCAGCAATTTTTCAGCTTGATCATGGCGTCCAGTTTTTATTATGGGAGGAAGCCAGAGTTCTCGAAGAAAACCCGAACCTGCAGTAGGAAAACCGCAGTGAGACTCGAACCAGCAACCTCAGTATTGACAGCGCACGTGATGATAAGTAGACGAACCGTAACAGCTATAATATTACCAATTCATGGGCTAAGATATCGCAACGACTGGCGGTTTTACCGAGGATATTACCACCAATTCACGATAAACTATATCACAACGACTGTCGGCCTGACAGCTGCTATTACCCAAACCTCATGATCTATTTACGATATCACAATCACTAGAAGCTTTAACAGCGATATTACAACAAATTCGTCTGCTAAGATATCGCAATGACTGGTGGCTTTAAAAAATACCATTGATTCATGATCTGATATATCACAATGAATGGCAGCCTTACCGCTGATATTACCACCAATTCAAAATATATGATATCAAAATTGCGGATGGGTATTAACGTTGATATAACCACTAATTTATAACATGCGATATCACTCTATCTTGAGGACTTAAAACTGATATTACCACCAATTCATGATATACGATATAATGGTTAACGATGGTCGATACCACTGATATTACAACCAATACATGATTTACTATATTACAATAACTGGCGGCTTTACTATTGATATCACCTCGGTTTTAAAATCAACTATATCAAAGGGACTAGCGGCCTTCCGACTGATATTACCACCAATTCATCATATGCGAAATCACAAGGATTGGCGGAGCTACCATTGATATTACCAATAATTCATGATATACGATATTACAATGACTGTGGACGTTACCAGATATTTTCAAGAATACACGAATAATAACGTTACAATGACTGGCGACCTTACCACTGATATAACCATAACTTAATGATATAGTATTTAAAATAACGATTTATATAATAAATTTTGCAATGCATCGACAATTTTTCCAAAAAGGAGGAAATGGTTTTATTTAACTATATCACATAAAATACTCATTATAGTTCAACTTTTCAAATTATTGAATGGACACCTGTTTGGCAAGAAGTTTGTGGTAACGCTTGCTACCATTGTGATATCTTATATCATGAATTGGTTCTAATATCAGTGATAAGGCCTCTAGCGAGTATTACATCGTAGACCATGAATTGATGATAATATCGTTGTGAAGGCCGCTAGTAATTATAATATTCTATATTATGAATTCTTCGTAATATCAGTGGTAAGGCCTCCAGTCCTTGTGATATGGTAGATTATGAAATGATGGTAATATCAGTTGAAAAGCAACAGTCAGTGTGATTTAGATGATCGTGGATCGGTGGTAATACCAAAGGTACGGCTAGCTATGAGTCATTGTTATATCTAATATGAAGAATTGGTGGTAATATCAGTAGCAAGGCCGCCAATCTTTGCGATATAGTATATTATGCATTGATGTTAATATCAGTGGTAAGGCCGCCAGTCCCTGTGATACGGTAGATCATGAAATGGTGGTTATATAGGTGATAAAGCCTCCAGCCATTGTAATAAAGTTAATGATGTATTGATGATAATATCAAAAAGAACGCTATTAATTGCATAAATGTCATATCTTATAAGTTTCTATACAATGCTATTCCTAAATATTGAGATTTGAACATCTGAAATCTATTTCTACATCACGAATACAGTTATATTTAAGAAAGTCGCAAAGAAAACCGACCGAACAACAAGAGCCAAAAACCAAGGGACAGTTACAAATCCGGATATAGACAAACACAACACAAAAATCAAAAACAAAAAACACAGAAAGAGAGTAACCCGAACCCAATAAAAACCATGGGTGCACTCGGGTGCTCCGGACGAGTAAGCAGTGCCTGCCTCTAATTAAACACCCGTCGAGTTACTCATTGTCTTGTCTAGGGAAAAGTCAAATGCATGAATAGGAAACACTACCTATGACTCAGCGAAAATGTCAGATTGTAAATTAATATAACTCTTTTAATTACGAATTTGTACCACATTATGAAAGCGGCTTTATCACTGATATTAACATCCATTCATAATAAACTATTTATCAAGGATTGGCGGCCTTGCTACTGTATTGCCACCAAATCTTTATATTCGATATCACGGTGACTGGTAGACGTAGCTCTGATATTACCATCAATTCACAATAAACCAAATCACAATGAAAGACATCTTTACCACTGATATTACCACCATTTCATGATCTACCATATCACAAGGACTGGAGGCCTTACCACTGATATTACAACCAATTTATGATATAGGATATTACAATTACTAGCGGGCTTGACAACGATATTACACCCAATGCATGGTATACAATATCATACTGATTAGTGGCCTTGCCACTTATATTAGAACCAATTCATGATATACGATATCACAAGGATTGGCGTCGTTTCCAGTAGTTTTTGTGCCAATTCATGATATACAATATCGCCAAGTATAGCGGACTTACCTCTGAAATTACAACCAATTCATGCTATACATATACTATATCATAATTACTAGCGGGCTTGACAACAATATTACCACCAATTCATAATCTACGACATCACACTGTCGGGTGGCCTTATCAATGATATTGCCACTAATTGATGATATATGATATCAAAAAGACTGGTGTCTTTACTTTTGATATTACCAGCAATTCATGATCTATGATATCACAATGACTGGAGGCCTTATCGACGATATATTCCTACCAATTGGTGATACAGGATGTCACACTTACTTGCTGCCTTAACAACGATATTACCAACATTTCATTGTGTACGATATCGCACTGTCTTGTGGAATTGTAGTTGATATTACCACCAATTGATGATAAACTGAACGATTTAAAATTAACACATACTAATTGATCTAATTTTCATATATTTGTTCTCTATGCAAATATATTTCGTTTTCAGTTGCAATTTTTCATTATAACTGAGGCAAAAAAAAGTTTTATGTAATGCTCTGATAGGCTGCTATTTAACTTGTCCTTTTCAATATATTTACAGAGCTAATCCAAAACTTCTTACAAAACCAGTACCCCATTCAATAATTAGAAAAGTTAAATTATAATGATTATTTTATCTGATATGTTTAAATAAAACCATTACCTCCTTTTTGGAAAAATTGTCGATGCATTGCAAAATTTATTATATTAATCGTTAGTTTAAATACCGTAAATTTTAAACTTAATCATTAACATTAAAGTACCGAACTCAACAGTGTTATTTTAAATACCGTAAATTTTAAAATTAATCATTAACATTAAAGTACCGAACTTAACAGTGTCCTAATTTTTACCACTATCAAAGATGTACATCTGATTCGCGCTTCGTTAACTTTATTTCAATCACACTTATTTCACTTATGTCGTTGAGGCATACTATATTTTGAATATACTCATTATTTATAAAATTAGTTGTCAATCTGAAATAAGAAAAACACCACAGTTTCAGGCAATAAATTTTGCTACGCCTGATGCGTGTTTCGTCTATTCAAGACTCATCAGAGGCACTCTATTAAAAATATTGAAAATGCCAACAACTTTATGAATATGAAGTGACTAGAAAAATTAAGAAATTGATATTAACCATCCTCACAAGTCAGGGTTTTGTTTCCACATGTGTCCACGAAACCCTGACAAACTTAGCTAGGAAATTCCCGAGCTAGAAGTCACTATTTTGATTGGCTACATCATACCTTAATGTAGTCAATTAAAAGGCTAACTTTCCTTCACGACTTTGTTAGGGGATATCCCGGTGTCCATTGTAAAAATTAATCGAACGGATGTGTTGGGTAGGCCATGTGAAAATCAGTGTATTTTGTACATAGTGTTAATGTTTTGTTAATATGGCGTTATTTATTAGTTGCGTTAAATTTTCTTCACAATCATGAATGAGTTAGAATGACTACTGCCAAACACTTGCTTCTTTCAGGCAATTTCATTGGTTGATATTTTGAAGGTTTGACGTCATACGAAAATCTTCTAGCCCGGGAATTTCCTAGCTAAGTTTGTCAGGGTTTCGTGGAAACATGTGAACACAGAAACCCTGACTTGTGAAGATGGATATTAACAATAATTCATAAAATACGATATCACAAGGATTGGAAGCCTTGCTACTGGTATTAGCACCAATTCTTCATATTCGATATAACAATGACTCATAGCCTTTCCCTTGATATTACCACCGTTTCACAATAAACCAAATCAAAATGTCTGGAGACTTTTCCACTGATATCACCACCATTTCATGATCTGCTATATCACAAGGATTGGCGACCTTACCACAGATATACACAAGATTTCATGATATAGAATACTACAATTACTAGCGGCTTTCACAAAGATATTACCATCAATTCATGGTCTACGATGTTATACTTACATTATCACTGATATTAGAACCAATTCATGATATAAGATATCACAAAAATAAGAGGCGATACCACTGATATTACCACCAATTCATGATATACAATATCACAATCCCTGGAGGCGTTACCACTAATTTTGCCACCAATTTATGATATACGATATCACACTGTCTTCGGACGTGGGGCTGATATTACCCCTACATAATTAATTTATAATAATATATATCACAAGGATTGTCGGCCTTGCTACTGTATTACCACCATTTCTTTATATTCGAAAATACAATTACTGGTAGTCTTACCTCTGATATTACCATCGATTCACAATAAACCAAATCACAATGACTGGTTGCTTTTAGACTGATACTACCATCACTTTATGATCAACAATATCACTAGAACTGGAGGACTTACCACTGATAATACCACAAATTCATAATATAGGCTATTACAATTACTACCTGGATTGACAACGATGTTATCACCAATTCATATTATACGATATCACACTGACTAGATGCCGTACCACTTATATTAGAACCAACACATGATATACGATATCACAAGGATTGGCGGCGTGTCCATTGGTATTACTACCGATTAATGATTAACGATAATACAATGTCTAGCGGACATTACTAGCAATGCATGATATACTACATAATGATTGCTAGCGGCCTCGACCACAATATTACCACCAATTCATAATCTACAACATCACACTGTCTGGTTTCCTTATCAATGATATTGCCACTAATTCGTTATATATGATATCACAATTACTAGCGGCCTTAACAACGATATAACATTTCATTCTCTACGATATCGTACTGTCTTGCACACTTACCACTGATATTACCACCCATTCATAATAAACTAAACTATCTAAAATTTGAACCATTTTTTCAATAGACATCTGCTAATGAAATTAGACGTTTCATGTATTTCTAAAAGTACATTACCTTAACATGCATCTTGGAACACAATTTGAAACTTTTGTTGAAAAATCCAATATAAAACACGTCACATACTATCCCAAATCAATAATGATATACTAATCCAAGAACAGAAACTATTTTCAACAACAATACGATCCTCATTATATGTGCACTATGAATCGTACCATTGTTGTTGTTCTTGTGCGAAACAATATCCTGCTCAATCATTGTGATAACAACTTTTTTCGGAATAATATTTTCATTCTTCTAAACTAGTTCAGCTGAAAAAAACAGAAAAACAAAAGAAAAAGCAATTAGTATATTATTTAACAAATGTTGTAAATATAAATCCCTAGGAATTAGAATTGCTGTTGATACCCATTTAAGATTGATTGATTGAATACATACAGATTGATGAGGAGTATGTCGAATAACTACTGTTAATTTAATATCACCTTAGATTTACATACAATATTTGGAAATTTGGTATTTGCGTGTAATGCATTCGTGTTTGTTAGGATGAGTTGAACGCTATCAACTTACTTTACCGAATACAAGTTCCTGGAATGATGCTCGTTTACTAGTAGTTTTATGTTCACTGAGAACACACGACACTTAAATACAAAAAGACATTATTATTATTATTATAATTATTATTATTACTAATGACAAAACTGTTTAACAATTCCTTTCAAACGCCCCAAAAACATACCAACTAATTACTAAATAATATGACACTAAGACAATAAAAATGCAGTATGCAACGTTAAAAATACATGTACGTGCTGTGACCTAGATACGCAGTTATAGCCTTTGATATCAAGCCATAGTTTTTGTAGCAAAATCATGCAACAGATATCACGTTATCTTACTACTGAATTGCGTCTGTATTTGTATTTTGCAGTCATGTTTATTTGAGAGTAATCATCACGACTATGCGTTCATATCGGCATTTGAACGATTTCGTCCCTTTAGCGTACAAATTTCCATTCCATCAATGACTTGCAGTGCGTATTAACAGGAGGGCTGTGATCCTTGCCCACACCATAAAACTACCTTCACCGAATGACTGATGTTGAATAACATGCGGATGTGCGAAACTTTCACCTTGACGACGATATGCTCTATTGTGGCACTGTGTGGTCTATTGACGCCGATACGCTGCTCTATAGATAAAAACTAAACTTGTCAATCAACATATCGTTGTTCCGTATTTGCCCTCTAGCACATGCAAGTCGTGCCACTAGATGACATGATGTTTTCCACAGAGAATCAATGGAATTTGTCTGTCTGTTCAACTTGACTGGATATGAAGGTGACAAATATTAAAATTAAAAAAGGCACAAAAGGCTTTTCCGGACCATCTAACTCCCCTCAAAAAATAAAAGGGGGTTCACGCAGATGTTACGAACGTGTAATCGGTGTCTGTCCTTATTAAGATAACCATCGAGTTGCTCATTGTCACGTCTTGGAAAAAGTTAAGATATAAGTTGTGAAATACAAGCACCATAATACGGAGTTACTGGAATGGTGCAATCAAGGAGTCAATAATTCAAAAAGGTATGCTATGATCAGTGTCAAGTACAATGCAAAACGTAGATCATTTGCATGTTAAAGATTGATCAAATTTCCTCGTTAACACATACATTAAATTTGTGTAACATTTATTAGAGAAGATGTCTAATTCAGATACATCTTATGATACATGTATCCTCATATAACGTTGTATTTCCTTGTGGAAGTTTACTAATTAAAATGCGAATGCCTCCATTGGGACGATGACTTTGGCTTCAAATTTTAAGTTCCAGCCACAACTACACATTGATTCAATTTTCAAATAGATCTTTTTATCTGTGACATGTACTTTGTTAGGTACGAAAATTAGAGGTTTTTATAATTTCAATTGTACTTGGTTAAAACATAGTACTTGGTGTTAGTAGGGAGATGTGTATTCTATAGGCAGGTGCTGCTGAAACGATGCCAGACAGAAATGCACAATAAGAAAATAATATGGTTTGTTTTATATTTTATCTTAATCCATCTTTGTTTCCAATTTCTAGGAGGTCAAGTATAACTGAGTAATTAAAATGAGAAGATTGCACGCAAACAATGATTTTTTTAATTACTAGTGCCCAAACAGACCAACAACTGGAAGGCTTTTCACTCCAAACGTAGATTATATATTATATATAAGCGTTTTTGAGAATTGGATGTTTGCCTAACATCTAGGTGCCAGTATTATTATATAATTACATAATTATAATTATGTAATGATTCAAATCAGTCAACCTATATTGTAGAACGTGTCATGAAAACACTGAAACTCAAGCTAATTATAAACATACCAATCAATGTTTGCACCTTAATCTAATACTTTCTACTTACTTTAAAAGACGTACAATGTATACAATCAACTATTAACAATAAAAACCTTTAAAAAATTAATATTATAAATTTAATTTATATTCAATTTAATTTCAGTTTTTATATGTACAAATATATGTAACCTTCCAAAAATGTGGTCCTTACACACCCACCCGCTCTTAATGCATACTGGAAGATTTTATTTAATGTCTTTTACACTAAGCCCGGTTGTTTAATGTCACTTTCATACGGGAGTAAAAGTATAAGTATTAATAGGGACTAAAGGTCTGGCCACAGCCTCTAAATTTCGTCTGATTATTTTATATAACATCGCACACATGATTTAAAAATTATTTGTCTTATAATGTCAGCGTAGCTGAAATTAGTATAAACTAGTGGAAAACACCATAGTTTGAAAAATTGAATTGAAAATGTATCATCTACCTTATCATCATATAAAGAATCATTTATGTGAGACTGACTTAAAATTGTATTCAGTTGTAATGGACCGTGTTTCCTTATCTTGCTAAATTATGTTAATTTCAGTCAAACATGACGTCTGTTTAAATACTCATGTTTCGTTTCGTCAACTTATACAGAGTTGAACAAAGGTCAAGTAAGATATTTAAAATACGGCTGATACGACTGTCATTATTATGTAACACTCAATTGGTGGTAATATCAGAGGTAATGCCGCCAGTTATTGTAATATGGTCATTTATGAATTGGTGTGATATCAGTCCTAAGTCATCTTTACAATGTGATATCGTATATCATGAATTGGTGGTGACGACGTCACTCATTGTGACATCGTAAATCGAATTGGTTGGAATATCAGTGGTTAAGCCTCTAGTCAGTATGATATCGTAGACCTTGGAGTTGTGGTAATATCGTTGTCAAGACTGCTTGTATTTTTAGTTTCCTATGTCTTGAATTGGTCGTGATGTCAGTTGTAACGCCGCCAACTTTATGATAGCGTATGAGTCTGCTAGAAAGTGTGATATTGTATATCATAAATTGGTGGTAAAATTGGTGATAATGCATCCAGTCATTGTGATATCTTAAATCATGAATTGGTTGCAATCAGTGGCAAGGCCTCTAGTCAATATGATATCGTAGACCATGAATTGGTGGTAATATCGTTGTCAAGGCGCTAGCAATTGTAGTATCCTATATCAAGAACTGGTAGTTATATCAGTTGTAATGTCGTCATTCCTTGTGATATGGTAGGTCATTAAATGGTGGTAATATCATAGGTAAAGCCGCCACTAATTGTGATTTTGTTTATCGTGAATCGGTGGTAATATTAATTGTACGGCTACCAGTCATTGATATATCGAATATGAATAATTGGTGGTAATATAAGTAGCAAGGTCGAATATCGTATATTACGAATTGGTACTAATATCAGTGGTTACGCCACCAATCCTTGTGATATCGTATATCATGAATTAGTTCTAATATCAGTGGTTAAGACGCCAGCCATTGTGATATGGTTTATCGTGAGTTTGTGCTAATATCAGAGGTAAGGCTGCCAGTCATTGTGATACCGTTTATCATGAATTGGTAATATCAGCCCTTAGTCCGCTAGACAGTGTTATATCGTATATCATGAAACTGTGGTAACGCCGGCAGTCATTGTCATATCGTGTATCATGAATTGGTTACAATATCAGTGGTAAGGCCTATGGACAGTATGACATCGTAGGAGATGAATGAGCAGTAAAATCCGCGGTAACGCCGCCAATCATTGTGATATCGTGTGTAATTCAAGGATAAAGTGTCGAAGATTTTTTTTTTATCTTTACATTATATTGTTAATACATATTCATGCGTAACATGTTCGTGTTATGCAATACAGAAGCTTTACCAGTGTTCTGCATCAGACTCTATCATGTTCCTTCTTTCAATTTCATCCCAAACGCCCATTAGGATCTTTCATCACCTCCAAGTTTAGTTCGGTCATTTTGGTTTCATCAAGGACCGGGAAATTAAGCGCATGCGTTATTCACTAAATGTACTATTTCAGTCTAAGTAAATGTAATTGGGTGGTTGGGTATACATCTCGATTATATTGCTCACACTGATTTGAATCAGACGCGAAACAAGGAATTCAGTTTGAATATAATCACTCGTTTGTACAAATCACATATCATTTCATCATAACATTTGACGTAGCACATCGTATCAACTAAGAAAATCCTATAATTAGTATGCCTAAGGCTTTTATAAATGTTTCATTAAATGTAAACCACCACAGACAAGCTATGAATTAGAAAGGATAACCCAAGATAACTGCTCTTATATACTCATATCAACTAAATGTCTGATGTTGGATGCATTTAATTAATGTGTTTGATCCATGGCTTATTTTTCTCTTTTGGATAGAAACAGACATATTTAAACGTTGCCAAAAGAGTGTGTATTCAACTCTCTAAATATCTAAATCACTATAAAAAGCTTAATATCGATATTGTTAGGTTATAATACAGAAGGTCTGATAGCTGACAACAGTTAGTAGCGTATTTGGAAAACTACTACGCTCCTAGACAAAGTGTTATACTAGGAGTTATAAAAGGCTAAATTTTCCGTCCAGAAAGTTCCAGCCTAAATCTGTTCGATTCCCAAATGCTTATTGTTTGTTAATGCATTTTCGTCCTGAATATATACTGTAACTTAATTATCACTGGCTGCACTCTTAAAAACACATTTATAAAGTCGATGATATTAGAACAAGCTGAGGAATTAAATTTCTGATAAGCACAGTTAAATGACGAAAGTCAACTTTAGAATGTATGTATTAATTGCATTTTTGTGCATTAAATGTGCATTAAATAAACAGACCAGATTTTATTGTTTTTGCAGCTGTTAAAATGTATAAAAAAACACCTGTTTGTTCATAAGGCATGACATTGAAAATGTGTATCTGTTATAAATATCAAACATATTAGAATATCAGATCGAATATAACATTTCAATAACAAACAACACCTCATCATATATATATATATATATATATATATATATATATATATATATATATATAATATTTCTTTTAAATCTTATGACAAATTCATATCGAATAAAAAAAATCATTACAAGATTTTAATACCTATTTTTTAAACATAATTTACTGTCTCAAATAATAAAGAAAGCTATTAGACGCAAGTTGTAAAACGAAGTAATTTATTTCTACATACAAATAGAGTTAATTGCTCAATGAATTTATACGAGTAATAATGTATAAAGATATAGAAAATAAATGAAAATGAACGCAACATCGACATGATATGATTTACGGGTCAATACATTTTAAAAACACATCTGACACTTTTAATCTAGTCATACCAGAAAGAGTCCGTGAAGATGTGTTGTTGTGATGTGTAATGTAGAGTAACAGGTTGTAAATATTCCAAGGTAAATTCGAAATGAAGATTAATATGTAAGTACGGTTTCATTATTATGCATTTTAATGTTTGCAATGCGTTGACTTTCGACGAAACAATAGGAAAATAGCAAGTACACCGACCGAAAACCAAAAGTCAAAGACAATCGCAAATCCGGATATAGACAAACATACAACATAAAACAAAATCCGAAAACAAAGAAAAAGAAAATGAGTAACTCGAACCAGTTAAAACAGTGGGTGTACTCAAGTGTATTGGAAGAGTAAACAGACTCTAGTTAAGCACTTCAGTTAACTCTAGTTAAGACTCTAGTTAAGATGGCTTTGTTATTATGTTCTTACAGTGTACTCCTTTTATTACGGTTCCGTTACGTTACTCTACAAAGGCTGACTTTATAACAGCCAGTTAGGAACAGACATGTTTAAACGCTGCCACATTGTGAACATTCAACTAATCAATATATTCATTGCAATATACATAATAATATATACATGTACATATAATATCTGTACTGAATAAGCTACTTGATCTTTCTAGCATAATGTTAATATCTGAATAAATGAATAATGTCATGAGTTAATATACTGTGCAATACATAAAACTATTTCTAAGAAAACTTCTATAATATCGGGAATGAAGGGCTGTTAGGTTAAAATATAGAGGGCTCGATAGCTGTCTACAGTGGGTAACGTATTTGGCGACTTCTACGCACCTTGACAAAGTGTTGGCTTATTGAAGGCGCTGTAAAAGGCTAATTTTTCCGTCAACTTAGTACATGCCCAAAACTGGTCGATTTCCCAACGTATCTTGTTTGTTAATGTATTTTCGTCCTAAATATATACTTCACGTAGACTATTACAGGCTGCACATGTAAAAAATTTAATCAATGATATTAAAATAAGCAGTGGATTTTACATTGTGATCATTCAGAGTTTAATGACGACCTCCAAATTTAGAATGCAATTATTAATTGATTTATATTGCCATCAGATCCCTGTTCGGTAACCGTAAAATTAATAATTAAATTTAAGGTAACTGATGGTTTTTACAGTTTTTAAAATTTGTTAAAAAACCGCATGCTTGGTCATAAGGCGTGACATTGAAAAGTAGTATCTTATAAATATCAAACGTATTCAAATATTATATCGAATATCGAATAACAAACCACACCTAATTATATATCCACTATTTTTTTACTTCTTGTGACAAGTTCAAATACAATATTAACATATTCATGACAAAAACTTTACTGCCTTTGTTTAAACATATTTTACTGTCTGAAATGATAAACAAAGCCATGAGATGCAACTTGTTAAACGTATGAATTGATTCTAACGTACATACAGAGTTAACAAATCAATAACTACGAGTTATAATGTAAAAAGGTATAGAAAATAAATAAAAACGAAAACAACATCAATATGATACAATTTACGGGTCATACATTGTAAAAACACCTCCGACACTTTAAATCTACTCATTCCAGGATGTATGCCGTGTCAAGTATAACTAAGTAATTAAAATAACAAGATTGCATGCAAACAATAATGATGTGTTAATTGGTAGAGCACCAAGTACTATGTTTTAACCAAGTACAATTTAAATTATAAAAGCCTCCAATTTTATACCCTAATAAAGTACATGTCACAGATAAAAAGATCTATATGAACATTGAATGAATGTGTAATTGTGGCTAGAACTTACAATTCGCAGGCAAATTCATCGACACAATGGAGGCATCCGCATACTAATTAGAAAACTTTCACAAGGAAATAAAACGTTCTTTGCGGATATATGTATAATAAGCTGTATTTGAATAAAACATCTTCTCTAATAAATGTTACAAAAATTTAATGTATGTGGTAACGCGTAAATTTGACGAATCTTTAGCACACGAAATTCCATTTTTGAAGTTGCGATGTCATACATTTTCCTATTTAATGTGTTGCGTTCACGTAGCCGCGTTGCCTCGTTTTAACAAGTTAAATACATTTGAAAGCTATAACAACATGCAAATGATGTACGTTTTGCATTGTATTTGACACTGATCATAGCATACCTTTTTGAATTGTTGACTCCTTGTAAATCTAAGGTGATATTAAAATAGCAGTAGTTATTCGACATACTCCTCATCAATCTGTATGTATTCAATCAATTAATCTTAAATGGGTATCAACAGCAATTCTGATTCCTAGGGATTTATATTTACAACATTTGTAAAATAATATACTTATTGCTTTTTCTTTTGTTTTTCAGTTTTTTTTGCTGAACTAGTTTAAAAGAATGAAAATGCACACACATACATATTATTCGGAAAAAGTTGTTATCACAATGAGCAGGATATTGTTTCGTACAAGAACTTACAGCAATGGTACGATTCATAGTGCACATATAATGAGGATCGTATTGTTATTGAAAATAGTTTCTGTTCTTGGATTAGTATATCATTATTGATTCGGGATAGTATGTGACGTGTTTTATAATGGATTTATCAACAAAAGTTTCAAATGGTGTTCAAAGATGCATGTTAAGGTAATGTACTTTTAGAATTAGATGAAGCGTCTAATTTCATTTAGCAGATGAATATTGTAAAGGCCAGAATTAGAAAAATGTGTTATTAGATTATTTAATTGGTTCAAATTTTAGATAGTTTAGCTTATTATGAATGGGTGGTAATATCAGTGGTAAGTCCGCAAGACAGTACGATATCGTAGAGAATGAAATGTTTTATCGTTGTTAAGGACGCTAGTAATTGTGACATCGTATATCACGAATAAGTGGCAATATCAATGATAAGGACACCAGACAGTGTGATGTGGTAGATTATTAATTGGTGGTTATATTGTTGTCGAGGCCGCTATTAATCATGATGTAGTGTATCATCAAATGTCAGATGTAAGTCAGCTAGACATTGTGATATCGTTAATCATTAATTGGTATTAATATCAATGGGCACGCTGCCAATCCTTGTGATATCGTATATCATGAGTGTGTTCTTAAATAAGTGGTACGGCTTATAGTCAGTGTGATATCGTATAATATGAATTGGTGATAATATCGTTGTAAATCCCGCTAGTAATTGTAATATCCTATGTTATGAATTGGTAGTAATATCACTGGTAAGGCCTCCAGCCCTTGTGATATCGTATAATATGAATTGGTGATAATATCGTTGTCAATCCCGCTAGTAATTGTAATATCCTATGTTTTGAATTGGTAGTAATATCACTGGTAAGGCCTCCAGTCCCTGTGATATGTTAGTAAATATTCCATCGTAGACTATGAATTGATGGTAATATCGTTGTTAAGGCCGCTAGTAATTGTAGTATTCTATATCATGTATTCTTGGAAATATCAATGGTAAAGCCGCTAATCCGTGTGATATGGTAGATCTTGAAATGGTGGTAATATCAGTGAAAAAGCCTACATATATTGTGATTTGGTTTATTGTGAAACGATGGTAATATCAAGGGTAGGGCTATGAGTCATTGTTATATGGAATATGAATAATTGGTGGTAATACCAGTAGGAAGGCCGCCAATCCTTGTAATATCGTATATTATGAATTGATGTTAATATCCATCCTCACAAGTCAGGGTTTCTGTGTTCACATGTTTCAATTGTTTAATTTTTCTAGTCACTTCATATTCATATACTGGTTGGCATTTTCAAAATGTTTGGTAGAGTGCATCTGATGAGTCTTGAATGGACGAAACACGCATCAGGCGTAGCAAAATGTATTGCCTGAAACTGTGGTGTTTTTTTTTTATTTCAGATTGACAACTAATTTTATTATTTCTTTTCTATAAATAATGAGTATGTTCAAAATAGTGTATGCCCCCAACGATATAAGTGAAATAAGTGTGATTGAAATAAAGGTAACGAAGCGCGAATCAGCTGTACACCTTTGATTGTGGTAAAAAAGTAGGACACTGTTGAGTTCGGTACTTTAATGTTAATGATTAAGTTTCAAATTTACGGTATTTAAACTAACACTTTTGAGTTCGGTACTTTAATGTTAATGAATAAGTTTAAAATTTAAGGTATTTAAACTAACGATTGATATAATAAATTTTGCAATGCATCGACAATTTTTCCAAAAAGGAGGTAATGATTTTATTTCAACATATCACATATAATAGTCATTATAATTTAACTTTTCTATATATTGAATGGGCACTGGCTTGGCAAGACGTTTTAGATCAGATCTGTAAATATATTGAAAAAGACAAGTTAAATAGTAGCCTATCAGAGCATTACATAAAACTTTTTAAATAACAATAAAAGTTGGAACAACAATTAACGTGAAAAGTTTTTTTTTTGGCCACAGTTATAATGAAAAATGATAATTGAAAACCAAATATATTTGCATAGAGAACAAATATATGAAAATAAGATCAGTTAGTAGGTGCAAATTTTAAATCGTTTAGTTTATCGTGAATTGTTGGTAATATCAGTAATATGAATTAGCGGTATATCTGTGGTAAGTCCACAAGACAGTGCGATTTCGTAGACAACGAAATGTTGGTAATATCGTTGTTAAGGCAGCTAGTTATTGTGACACCGTATATCATAAATTGGTTGTAAAATCAGTGATAAGGCCCCCAGTCATTGCGATATCATATATCATAAATTGCTGGTAATATCATTGGTAAAGACACAAGTCATTCTGATATCATATATCATGAATAAGTGGCAATGCCATTGATAAGGCCACCAAACAGTGTGATGTCTTAGATTATGAATTGGTGGTAATATTGTTGTCAAGGCCGCTAATAATTATGATATAGTACATGTATAGCATGAATTGGTTGTAATTTCAGAGGTAAGTCCTCTATACATTGCGATATTGTATATCACGAATTGGCCCTAATATCACTGGAAACGCCGCCAATCCTTGTGATATCGTGTATCATAAATTGGTTCTAATATAAGTGGTACGGCCTCTAGTCAGTATGATATCGCATACCATGAATTGGTCGTAATATCGTTGTCAAGACCGCTAGTAATTGTAATATCCTATATCATGAATTAGTTGTAATATCAGTGGTGAAGCCTCCATGTTCTGATTATATGGTAGATCATGAAATGGTGGTATTATTAGTGGTAAAGATGCCATTCATTGTGATATCGAATATAAAGAATTGGTGTAATATAGTAGCAATGTCGCCAATCCATGTGATATAGTATATTATGAATTGATGTTAATATCAGTGATAAAGTGAAATATTTACCGATGCCAATGGCTGAGGTGAATATCACTCCTGGGGTTGATAAAACTCGTGTCAACCAGATATAAAAAGTCAACAATTGTTTTATTAAATTACTCACGACCTGTGAATAATTTCATGATATTTGTCTATATCCTTTCAGACGTTTTTTTAAGGCAAATTAAATCTCACCAGATATTGGACTTTTAAACAATATAACAAATAATTTTCAACATTTTGTCAACAAGTTTAATTTAAAATTTCTCTTTTATCACAGCAAAAATATATCGCAAAACAAATTTAACTCTCTCAAGTCTTTTCCGTGAATTATACTTAACGGATGGCTGGTTACTAAAATAATGATTAATTTCAGAGGCTTGTCAAACTTAATTTCTTATACAGTTCTTCATTTTCTGTACGAAGTTCTGAGTAGAACTTTTTCAAAAGAGCAGCGAGTTGTTTATGTGGCAGGTCTTCGAAAACTTCGTCGTAGAATTTTCTTTAACGTAAATAACCTTTAAATTTCCTAATGCTAGAATCGTTCCTCTCCTAGTATTTTGGCAGCTTTCTCCGTCGAAACCTTCTTTAATTGTTCCTCATTGATGGTTGCAAATAGAGATTTCTATCCTGACGGCTCAGTCGCAGCCACTTATGCCATTTGCAATGGTTTCTAATGACCAAACTTAATTTGTAAGAACGCATTTGATTAGACGAAACGAAAATAACGTCTAATCAAAAGCTACGTTTTATTTTACTGTCTCTGTAGATTTGCGCGGTAGACATGAGGTTTGATAGGGAACATTGGCAAAGGATCTAAAGCAATGTAAATTCTCAAATTTTCTAGTCATTTAATAACAATAATTTCATTTGTGAAGGGTCCAGGCATTGTAATATCGTTGAACATCAATTGGTGGTAATATCAGTAGTATGGTCTCTAGTCATTACGATATTGTAGACTACGAATTGTTGGTAATTTCAATGGTAAAGGAGCCAGTCATTGTGATGTCATTTATCAGGAATGGGTGGTAAATCTCGAATTTCGAATAACGAATTAGCCTTCTGGGCTTTTGTAACATTGTGAACATTCAACTAATCAATATATTCATTGCAATATACATAATAATATATACATATACATATTATATCTGTACTGAATACGCTACTTGATCTTTCTAGTATAGTGTTAATATCTGAATCAATGAATAATTTCATGAGTCAATATACTGTGCAATACATACAACTATATCTAAGAAAACTTTTTATAATATCGGGAATGAAGGGTTGTTAGGTTAAAATATAGAGTGCTCGATAGCTGTCCACAGTGGGTAACGTATTTGGCGCCTTCTATGCACCTTGACAAAGTGTTGGCTTATTGAAGGCGCTGTAAAAGGCTAATATTAAATATATACTTCAAATAGACTATTGCAGGCTGCACGTGCCAAACAATGCAATCACTGATATTAAAATAAGCAGTGCATTTTACTTTGTGATCATTCAGAGTTTAATGACAACCTCCAAATTTAGAATGCAATTATTAATTGATTTATATTGCCATCAGAAGCCTGTTCGGTAACGTAAAATCAATAATTGAACAGACCATAACTTATGATTTTGCAATCAAAAATTTGTTAAAAAAACAACTGCTTTGTCATAAGTCGTGACATTGAAAAGTAGTATCCTAGAATTATCACACGCATTTAAATATTAGATCGAATATAGCATTTCAATAACAAACCACACCTCATTATGTATGCACTATTTTTTTCTTCTTATGACAAGTTCACATACAATATTAACATATTCATGAAAAAACTTAAATGCCTTTATGTAAACATATATTACTGTCTCAAATGATAAACAAAGCAATGAGATGTAACTTGCAAATCGTATGAATTTATTCTAACGTACATACAGATTTAACTAATCAATACATACGAGTTATAATGTATAAACGTATAGAAAATAAATAAAAACGAAAACAACATCAACATGATATGATTTACGGGTAATACATTGTAAAAACACATCTGACACTTTGAATCTACTCATTTCAGGAAGTATGCCGTGTAGATGTTTTGCTATATGTGCAATGTGGATTAACAGGTTGTTATAAACCGAAGTTAAATTCAAGAAGAAGATTAATATATAAGTATGGTTTCATTATAAGTATTTTCACATTATTTTTGTGCTGCTTTGATTCGCCAAGTACGAAATAATCGAAAAAATCAACTTAACCTATCAAACATCAAAACAATATACAACAAAAACCATAAACACAAAAAAGAAAGTGATCAACTCTAACAAATAAAAATAATGGGTGCACTCAGGCGTTTTTCACGAGTAAGCAGGCTCTAGTTAGACACTCAAGACATAAGACTCGGCAAAATGTCCGATCGTATTTAAGAGATTTACTTTCCATTTCATTTCAATCATGGCGATGACCAAAGAACGTCTGAAGGGATAACATCAAAAGAGTTAGCAGACACCCATAATCAGCGAAATATGGATGGAAATTACAAGGTCTTGAGTGCCTAATTAGTCGGGAGATTTGTACTCTATATGCAGGTGCTGCTGAAACGATGTCAGACAAAAATGCACAATAAGGAAATAACATGGTTTGTTTTATAGTTTATCTTAATCCATCTTTGTTTCCAATTTCTGAGAGGTCAAGTATAACTAAGTAATTAAAATAAGACGATTGCACGCAAACAATAATGGTTTTTTAATTGCTAGATCACCAAGTACTATGTTTTAACCAAGTACAGTTGAAATTGTAAAAGTCTCTAATTTTCGTACCTAACAAAGTACATGTCACAGATAAAAAGATCTTTTTGAACATTGAATCAATGTGTAGATGTGGCTAGAACTTACAATTCGCAGGCAAATTTATCGACCCAATGGAGGCATTCGCATAATAATTAGTAAACTTCCACAACTTAATACAACCTTATATGAGGATGCATGTATAATAAGCTGCATCTGAATAAAACATTTTCTCTAATAAATGTTACAAAAATTTAATGTATGTGTTGACGAGGAAATTTGATCAATCTTTAACATCCAAATGATGTACGTTTTGCATTGTATTTGACACTGATCATAGCATACCTTTTTGAATTGTTGACTCCTTGATTGCACCATTCCAGTAACTCCGTATTATGGTGCTTATATTTCACAACTTATATCTTAACGTTTTCCAAGACGTGACAATGAGCAACTCGATGGTTATCTAAATAAGGGCAGACACCGATTACCCGTTCGTAACATCTGCCTGCTCCCAATTATTTTTTTGGGGTTAGATGGTCCGGATAAGCCATTTTTGCCTTTTTAGATTTGTGTCGTATTGAGACTTCACAGAAGAAACAACCCCCTCCCCCCAAAAAAAATACAAAACAAAACGCCACAATAAATAAATAAAAGAAAATGACAGAAATTAAAATATACTATTGAAAATGATAATGTGCATCCGCAAAAGTGCGATCAAAACATATATTAAAATTTTGCTCTATTTTTGCTTTACTCTATACATTCAAAGGCCTTTTCATCTGTATAGACATTCCTTATTTTGATATTATGTTATTCAAAAGCTGTAGAATTATGGTGGTTGATTTGTGCATTTGTCTGTTTTGACGTGTAGGTCCTAAACGATATCCAAGGATATCTCGAGATGGACAAACTCAAGCAGTCGGAATGTTGGTGTATAGGCGTACGCAGACTGATGTTGCTAGGCAATCAAGTTGCCAATGAAACACTTTTCCTTACGACCGCGCTAGACCTGGACTTCTACGCGTAGCCACACCTTACAGAACAGCCATATTACTATTTGTCACCTTCATATCCAGTCAAGTTGAACAGACAGACACATTCCATTGATTCTCTGTGGAAAACATTCTGTCATCTAGTGGCACGACTTGCATGTGCTAGAGGGCAAATACGGAACAACGATATTTTGATTGACAAGTTTAGTTTTTATCTATAGAGCAGCGTATCAGTGTCAATAGACCACACAGTGCCACAATAGAGCATATCGTCGTCAAGGTGAAAGTTTCGCACATCCGTATGTTATTCAACGTCAGTCATTCGGTGAAGGTAGTTTTATGGTGTGGGCATGCATCACAACCATCCTGGTAATACCCACTGCAAATCGTACGCTAAAGGGACGAAATCGATATGAACTCATAGTCGTGATCATTCCTCTCAAATTACCATGACTTCAAAATACAAATACAGACGCAACCCAGTAGTAAGATAACGTGATACCAAATCTGTTGTATGATTTTGCTACTAAAACTATGGCTTGATATCAAAGGCTGTAACTGCGTATCTAGGTCACAGCATGTACATGTAGTTTTAATGCTGCATACTGAATTTTATTGTCTTATTTAGTAATTAGTTGGTATATTTTTGGGGGCGTTTGAAATTAATTGTTTAACAGTTTTGGCATTAATAATAATAATAATAATAATAATAATGTCTTTTTGTATTTAAGTGTCGTGTGTTCTCAGTGAACATAAAACTAGTAAACGAGCATTATTCCAAGAACTTATATTCGGTAAAGTAAGTTGATAGCGTACAACTCACCCTAACAAACACGAATGCATCACACGCAAATACAAAATTTCCAAATGTTGTATGTAAATCTAATGTGATATTTAAATAACAGTAGTTATTCGACATACTCCTCATCAATCTGTATGTATTCAATCAATCAATCTTAAATGGGTACCAACAGCAATTCTGATTCCTATGGATTTATATTTACAACATTTGTAATATAATATACTAATTGCTTTTTCTTATGTTTTTCAGTTTTTTTTCAGCTGAACAAGTTTAGAACAATGAAAATACACACACATACATGTCATTCGGAAAAAGTTGTTATCACAATGATTGAGCAGGATATTGTTTCGTACAAGAACTTACAACAATGGTACGATTCATAGTGCACATATAATGGGGATCGTATTGTTATTGAAAATAGTTTCTGTTCTTGGATTAGTATATCATTATTGATTTGGAATCGTATGTGACGTGTTTTATAATGGATTTATCAACACAAGTTTCAAATGGTGTTCCAAGATGCATGTTAAGGTAATGTACTTTTAGATTTACATGAAACGTCTAATTTCATTAGCAGATGTCTATTGTAAAGGCCAGAATTAGAAAAAATGTGTAATAAGATCATTTAATTGGTTCAAATTTTAGATAGTTTAGTTTGTTATGAATGGGTGGTAATATCAGGGGTAAGTCCGCAAGACAGTACGATGTCGTAGAGAATGAAATGTTATATAGTTGTTAATGCCGCTAGTAATTGTGATATCGTATATCACGAATTAGTGGCAATATCATTGATAAAGAAGCCAGACAGTGTGATGTGGTAGAATATTAATTGGTTGTAATATTGTGGTCGAGGCCGCTAGTATTCATGTAGTATATCATGAATTGCTGGTAATGTCAGAGGTAAGTCCGCTAGACATTGTGATATCGTTAATCATTAATTGGTACTAATACCAATGGACACGCCGCCAATCCTTGGGATTCGTATAGCATGTGTTGGTTCTAATATAAGTGGTACGGCCTCTAGTCAGTGTGATATCGTATAATATGAATTGGTGATAACATCGTTGTCAATCACGCTAGTAATTTTAATATCCTATTTTATGAATTGGTGGTATTATCAGTAGTAGGTCCTCCAGTCCTTGTGACATGGTTGATCATAAAGTGGTGTTAGTATCAGTGTAAAAGCAACCAGTCATTGTGAGTTGGTTTATTGTCAATCGATGGTAATATCAGAGGTAAGACTACCAGTCATTGTATTTTCGAATATAAAGAAATGGTGGTAATACAGTAACAAGGCCGACAATCCTTGTGATATATATATATATATATATATAAATATATCATTATCAATTAATTATGTAGTGGTAATATCAGCCATACGTCCTCAGACAGTGTGATATCGTATATCATGAATTGGTGGCAAAATGAGTGGTAACGCTTCCAGGCATTGTGATATTGTATATCATGAATTGGTGGTAATATCAGCGGTAGGTCCGCTGGACATTGTGATACGATATCATACTGGCCTTACCACTTATATTAGAACCAATTCATGATAGACGATATCACAAGAATTAGAGGCGTTTCCAGTGATATTATTTCCAATTCATGATATACGATATCGCAATGTATAGCGGACTTACCTCTGAAATTACAAGCGATTCATGCTATACAAGTACTATATCATTATTACTAGCGGCCTTCACAACATTATTCCCACCAATTTATAATCTACGACATCACACTGACTGATGGCCTTATCAATGATATTGCAACTAATTCATGATATATGATACCAGAATGACTGGTGTCTTTACCAATGATATTACCAGCAATTCATGATCTATGCTATTACAATGAGCGGTGGCCTTTTTAACGATATATTACCACCAATTCATGATATACGATGTCCCAATTACTTGCTGTCTTAACAACGATATTACCAACATTTCATTGTCTACGATATCGCACTGTCTTCTGAACTTTATTATATAAATTGTTATTTTAAATCCTATATCATGAAGCTATGGTAATATCAGTGGTAAGGCCGCCAGTCATTGTTACATTATTATTCATGTATTCTTGAAAATATCTGGTAACGTCAACAGTCATTCTAATATCGTATATCATGAATTATTGGTAATATCAACGGTAGTTCCGCTAATCCTTGTGATATCGCATATGATGAATTGGTGGTAATATCAGTAGGAACGCCGCTACACCCTTTTGATCATAATATCAATGGTAAGTCCACCAGTCATTGTGATATCTTATATCATGAATTTGTTGTAGTATCCGTGGTAACAGCCCCAGTCATTGTGAAATCGTCTACCGTGAACTGTTATAAATATCAGTGGTAAGACCGCTAGTCATTGTGATATCGTATATTATACAATTAATGACTTTGATATAGGTCGCTATCAGCCAGAGAAAATGTAGTTTTCACCGAGCCGCTAGGCGCTAGGCGAGGTGAATATTCATTTTTGAGGGCTGATAATACCTGATTGCGACCGTAGACCAAAGTCATTAATTGTTTTACTACATGACTAAAAAAATCATATCCCTTATCAGAAAAAACAGAGGATGCATTTTCTACTGGAGCACCTGCTTACCTTTGTAATCGATGTAATGCTTGTTATCGTTAATATGTCTTTTATTTAGTTCTGCATTTTGATATCAATTTCAATTTCAATTTGATATCAATAATCCTGAAATTCCATTTTCAAATATTGAGAATAATACAAATGACTCAATATATCGCAGAAATGTTGTTGTTGTTGTTGTTGATGCGCACGATGCAATTTATTAAGACCGATGTATGTGTAGCAGACGTCAATAAATTGTGTACAATACAAATAATACAATCGCTTTGATTGGAAGAATGCAATTTATTAAGACCGCAATTCTGATTGGCTAAAACATAAAAACCAGGTCGTTATTGGATTCCACACGACTATTATGCAGGGGAATCGTACAGCGTACAAACACTTTATGTAATTTTATTACTAATGCGATTTATCATGACCTAAAAGTTGTTTTTAGACTTATTAAAAACATGCAAAATTGTATTCATGTTATAACATGAATTGGTAGTAATATCAGTGGTAAGTGGTCAAGTCAGCATGATATCAAGACAATTAATTATTGGTAGTATCTGTGTAAAGGTCGAAAGAAATTGTGATATCATATTTTATGAATTGGTGGTTATATCAATGATAAGGCCCTCTCGCAATTGTGATATCATATATCATTAATTGGTGGTAATATATCTGGTAAGGCCGCCATTCATTGTGATATCTCAGGTCATGAATTGGTATTACTTTCTTTTGTAAAGCCGTCAGTCATTGTTATATCTTAGCCAACGAATTGGTGGTAATGTCGTTGTTAAGGCCACTAGTGATTGTGATATCGTAAATCATGATTTGCTGGTAATATCAGCGGTCAGGCCAACATTGATTGTGATACAATTTGTCATGAATTGGTGTTTACATCAGCTGTGATTCCGCTAGATATCGTATATCATAAAAAGTACATGAAGGAAAATATAGCTTAATTTTTTTTACGTCAACTATATATTGGTGAACATTTATGAGCATTAATGGAGATGCAAGATGTGCCCAAACCTTCAAAACATCGTCTGCTTAACCTTATTTTAAATAGTATTTTAGTTAAAATTGAAAATTATTTTTTATTTTAACACAAAGGTAGCTAAAATGGAAATTAAAATTATCGTCTACATTATAATCGAAAAGCGTTTAATTTATGTGAGAGCGAATCAAAATTCCATTAGTTTGAAATATTTCGTGTTAGTTATATTGATGAATTATGTTAATATTCAGACACTTGAAGTCTAAGTGATTAATCATGTGGAGGTGTAAAAGCCTCTTTGTAAATTTATACACAAAAGTATAATTTATATGAAAACTGAATTAAAATTTCATTCGTTTGCAACAGACCATGTTGTTTTATCTCTAAATTATGTTAATATATTGAGTCAAATAGGACTTTTGAAGATATTAATCATGTGGTGTTTTAAATATCTTTCACAGCAGTAAACAAATACATATAACAATGTTTAAGTAAAAGGTAAAAGATTAAAATTATGAATGATATGAATTCCTTAAATTTGTAACACACAATGATTAAAGACCACACTGCATTATAAACTAAATCGTTTCAAAAACGCGCAAAAAGTATTTATTAATAATAACATAACACGTGCAAAATTTTCGAACAGCTCTCCAGTAAAAAAACATATTATTACAATATAACATACATAATGCCCACAAAATGACAATGCTATGACCGGTACAATCATCTACAAAGACAAAAACGTCAAATCATTGCTATAACAACGGAAACAATTTATATGTGTAAATATATATCTACAAAGCATATCTACATGTGCATATAATAATTTCATATTTTTTCTAAAAGAACAATAGGGGTGGTGTTTGGGAATTGGTCTAACTGCACTAAAAACAATTCGTTAAATGGCATACGAAACAAATTTCGTGAACCAAGAAATAGCTTTCCGGTAAATAAGGCTCCTACTATGTACACAGGGAACTGTGAACCTTATTATCATACTAATAAGGATACAGGTCTGTTAGTAATAAGCATATATACAGGTAAGGTAACAACACCTGCCCTTGCATGGAATATAAACAAAAACACACGTTTTAGCTTAATTTAGATAATACATTTTTTTACAATAACGTTCTACCTTCTGTGGTCTACAATACAGGAATAATATAACACCCTATATATCTATTCCTTTCAGTTTATATAACACTTTCTACCATTTCTTACTGGCATTAGTGGTCTGCAGTACATGGGGATATGTCCAACCACAAGAGTCTAGTTAATGTAACTAACATTTACCAAAACAAACGTACTGCATTTGGTGACCGACAGTACAATGCAAGGGCCAATCTAAGTGTTCTCCATTGGAATGATAATGTTGACAAGGGATACACCTCCATCTCGACACAACAGAGCAATAGGGCACCAAGGAGCAGAAAGGGAAACAAGAACTATAAAAGGCTACATACACTTTCAGAGACAATATTTGGTCCAGATATGTGAAAACTGTATTCAGGAAGAAAAAACAAAACCAGAAATAGGATCATTTAGTACTTGCGTTTGTTCTAATTATTGTAATGAAAAATAATAAACTATGAAACTCATAAACTCTGCATTTTCATTATTATTTTGAAATCAACTGTTGAACTTGCTTGGATATTATTAATACAATTAGTAATGGAATTCAAAGACTAAAGTGTCGAAGATTTTTGTTAACTTTATATTCTATTGTTAATACATATTCATGCTTACCATGTTCGTGTTATGCAATACAGAAGGCTTTACCAGTGTTCTGCATCAGACTCTATCCTTTTCCTTCTTTCAATTTCATCCTAAACGCATCCAGGATCTTTCATCACCTCCAAGTTTAGTTCGGTCATTTTGGTTTCTTCAAGGACCGGAAAATTGAGCGCATGCGTTATTCACTAAATGTACTATTTCAGTCTAAGCAAATGTAACTGGCTGGTTGGGTATACATCTCAATTATATTGCTCACACTGATTTGAATCAGACGCGAAACAACGGAATTCAGTTTGAATATAATCACTCGTTTGTATAAATCACATATCATTTCATCATAACATTTGACGCAGCACATCGTATCAACTAAGAAAATCCTATAATTAGTATGTCTACGGCTTTTATAAATTTTTCATTAGTAGTAAACCACCACAGACAAGCTATGAATTAGAAAGGCTAACCCAAGATAACTGCTCTTATATACTCATATCAACTAAATGTCTGATGTTGGATGCATTTAATTAATGTGTTTGATCCATGGCTTATTTTTCTGTTGGATGGAAACAGACATTTAAACGTTACCAAAAATGTGTACATTCAACTCTTTAAATCTCTAAATCTCTATAAAAACTGATATAATATCGATATTGTTAGATTATAATACAGAATGTGTGATAGCTGACCACAGTTGGTAGCGTACTTGGAAAACTCCTAGACAAAGTGTTATACAAGGAGTTATAAAAGGCTAAATTATCCGTCCAGAAAGTTCCAGCCTAAATATGTTCGATTCCCAAATGCTTATTGTTTGTTAATACATTTTCGTCCTGAATATATACTGTAACTTAATTATAACTGGCTGCACGCTTAAAAAACATTTATAAAGTCAATGATATTAAAACAAGCTTTGGATTTTACTCTTTCATAAGAACAGTTAAATGTCGAAAGTCAACTTTAGAATGTATGCATTAATTGCATTTTAGAGCATTAAATGCCTATTCGGTAACGATAAAATTAATAAATAAACAGACCAGATTTTATTGTTTTTGTAGCTGTTAAAATGTATAAAAAACACCTGTTTGGTCATAAGGCATGACATTGAAAACTTGTATCTGTTATAAATATCAAACATATTAAAATATCAGATCGAATACCGGTATAACATTTCAATAACAAACACCACCTCATTATATATATAATATTTCTTTTAATTCTTATGAAAAATTCATATCGAAGATATCATTACAAGATTTTAATACCTATTGTTTAAACATAATTTACCGTCTCAAATGATAAAGAAAGTTATTATACGCAAGTTGTAAAACGAAGTAATTTATTCGTACGTACAAATAGAGTTAACTGCTCAATGAACTTATACGAATAATAATGTATCAAGATAAAGAAAATAAATGAAAATGAACGCAACATTGACATGATATGATTTACGGGTCAATACATTTTAAAAACACATCTAACACTTTTAATCTAGTCATACCAGAAAAAGTCCGTGAAGATGTGTTGTTGTAATGTGTAATGTGGAGTAACAGGTTGTAAATAATCGAAGCTAAATTCGAAATGAAGATTAATATGTAAGTACGGTTTCATTATTATGCATTTTAATATTTGCACTGTGTTGACTTTCGACGAAATAATAGGAAAATAGCAAGTACACCGACCGAAAACCAAAAGTCAAAGACAATCGCAAATCCGGATATAGACAAACATACAACATAAAACAAAAACCGAAAACAAGGAAAAGAAAATGAGTAACTCGAATCAGTTAAAACAGTGGGTGTACTCAAGTGTATTGGAAGAAGAAACAGACTTTAGTCAAGCACTTCGGTTAACTCTAGTTAAGACTCTAGTTAAGATGGCTTTTTTTATATTCTTACATTGTATGCCTTTTATTACGGTTCCGTTACGTTACTCTACAAAGGCTGACTTTATAACAGCCAGTTAGGAACAGACATTTTTAAAGGTTTAACATTGTGAACATTCAACTAATCAATATATTCATTGCAATATACTTTATAATATATACATATACATATAATATATGTAATGAATACGCTACTTGATCTTTCTAGCATAATGTTAATATCTGAATCAATTAATAATGTCATGAGTCAATATACTGTGCAATACTTAAACTATATCTAAGAAAACTTATATAATATCGGGAATGAAGGGTTGTTAGGTTAAAATATGGAGGGCTCGATAGCTGTCTACAGTGGGTAACGTAATTGGCGACTTCTATGCACCTTGACAAAGTGTTGGCTTATTGAAGGCGCTGTAAAAGGCTAATTTTTCCGTCAACTTAGTACAAGCCTTAAACTGGTCGATTTCCCAATGTATCTTGTTTGTTAATGTATTTTCGTCCAAAATATATACTTCAAATAGACTATTGCAGGCTGCACATGTAAAAAAATTGAATCACTGATATTAAAATAAGCAGTGGATTTTACATTGTGATAATTTACAGTTTAATGACGGCATCCAAATCTAGAATGCAATTATTGATTTATATTGACATCAGATCCCTGTTCGGTAACCGTAAAATTAATTATTAAATTGACGTAACTGATGGTTTTTACAGTTTTTAAAAGTTGTTAAAAAACCGCATGCTTGGTCATAAGGCGCGACATTGAAAAGTAGTATCTTATAACTATCAAACGCATTCAAATATTAGATCGAATATAGCATTTCAATAACAAACCACACCTCATTATGTATCCACTATTTTTTATTACTTCTTGTGACAAGTTCAAATGCAATATTAAGATATTCATGACAAAAACTGTACTGCCTTTGTTTAAACATATTCTACTGTCTCAAATGATAAACAAAGCCATGAGATGCAACTTGTTAAACGTATGAATCTATTCTAACGTACATACAGAGTTAACTAATCAATAACTACGAGTTATAATATATAAAGGTATAGAAAATAAATAAAAACGAAAACAACATCAACATGATACGATTTAGGGGTCATAAATTGTAAAAACGCATCTGACACTTTGTTTCTACTCATTCCAGGAAGTATCCAGTGTAGATGTGTTGTTGTATGTGTAATGTGGATTAACAGGTTGTTATAAATAGAAGTTAAGATACATAAGATACATAAGTTACAGATACATTCACTGATACTCTGTGGAATACATCCTGTTATCTAGTGGCACGACTTGTATGTGCTAGAGGGCAAATAGGGAACAACGATATGTTGATTGACAAGTTTAGTTTTTATCTATAGAGCAGCGTATCGGCGTCAATAGACCACACAGTGCCACATTAGAGCATATCGTCGTCAAGGGGAAAGATTCGCAAATCAGTATGTTATTCGACATCAGTCATTCGGTGGAGGTAGTTTTATAGTGTGGGCAGGCATCACAGCCCTCCTGTTAATACCCATTGCAAGTCATTGGTGGAATGAAAATTCATTACTCTAAAGGGACGAAATCGTTCAAATGCCAGATATGAACGTGATTATTACTCAAAATTTAACATGACTGCAAAATACAAACACAGACCCAACGCAATCCAGTAGTAAGATAACGTGATACCAAATCTGTTGTATGGTTTTGCTACTAAAACTATGGCTTGATATCAAAGGCTATAACTGCGTATCTAGGTCACAGCACGTAAATGTATTTTAAACGTTGCATACTGCATTTTTATTGTCTTAGTATCATATTATTTAGTAATTAGTAGGTATGTTTTTTGGGGCGCTTGAAATAAATTGTTAAACAGTTTTGTCATTAGTAATAATAATAATAATAATAATAATGTCTTTTTGTATTTTAGTGTTTTGTGTTCTCAGTGAACATAAAACTAGTAAACGAGCATCATTCCAAGAACTTATATTTTGTAAAGTAAGTTGATAGCGTACAACTCACCCTAACAAACACGAATGCATTACACGCAAAAAGCAAGTTTCCAAATATTGTTTGTAAATCTATGGTGATATTAAAATAACAGTAGTTATTCGACAGACGCCTCATCAATCTGTGTGTATTCAATCAATCAATCTTAAATGGGTATCAACAGCAATTCTGATTCCTAGGGATATATTTACAACATTTGTAATATAATATACTAATTGCTTTTGCTTTTGTTTTTCAGTTTTTTTTCAGCTGAACTAGTTTAGAAGAATGAAAATACACACACATACATATTATTCGGAAAAAGTTGTTATCACAATGATTGAGCAGGATATTGTTTCCTACAAGAACTTAGAACAATAATACGATTCATAGTGCACATATAATGAGGATCGTATTGTTATTGAAAATAGTTTCTGTTCTTGGATTAGTATATCATTATTGATTCGGGATAGTATGTGACGTGTTTTATAATGGATTTAACAACAAAAGTTTCAAATGGTGTTCAAAGATACATGTTAAGGTAATGTACTTTTAGAATTACATGAAACGTCTAATTTCATTTAGCAGATGTATATTGTTAAGGCCAGACTTAGAAAAATGTGTAATAAGATCATTTTATTGGTTCAAATTTTAGATAGTTTAGTTTATTATGAATGGGTGGTAATATCAGTGGTAAGTCCGCAAGACAGTGCGATATCGAAAAGAATGAAATGTTATATCGTTGTTAAGGACGCTAGTAATTGTGATATCGTATATCACGAATTAGTGGCAATATCATTGATAAAGACACCAGACAGTGTGATGTGGTAGATTATGAATTGGTGGTAATATTGTTTTCGAGGCCGCTAGTAATCATGATGTAGTATATCATCAATTGCTGATAAAGTAAGATGTAAGTCCGCTAGACATTTTGATATTGTTAATCATTAATTGGTATTAATATCAGTCGACACGCCGCCAATCCTTGTAATATCGTATATCATGAGTTTGTTCTAAAATAAGTGGTACGGCTTTTAGTCAGTGTGATATCGTATAATATGAATTGGTGATAATATCGTTGTCAATCCGTCAATCGCGCTGGTAATTGTATATGTATTGCAGTTAATTTACTTACTGTGACAATATGACAAGTAACTTTGTCATCCTATATAATATATACAAAAATGCTGAATTAGATTACTATCAAATTAATACGTATTGGTTACGAAAATTCCATCGTCACACGCTAGTACACATGTACTATGTCTATGTCTACGTTTCACCCCGGTTAATGAAATTATATTTTTATATAGCGGATTTGGCCGAGGGGTCTAGACCGCTGGACATAGTGCAGGCGAATTGGTGCCACAGTGTCACAACGGTGTGAGTTCGAATCCCGCTGAGGGTAAGCTAAAATTTGACAGTGTTAAAAATCTAATTCTAACAGTGTTGGGCTTAATTTGTAGACGTATATATATATACTTTATTTCTCATTAACATATTGTACAGAGAAAAGTTAACAATACATGATATATGATTTTATGGATGCATGCATGTGTGAACAACATAAATATCATACAATTGCAGTTATTTAGTTTACAAACCGGGAGGAACAACCTTCGATAAATTATTTTATTAAATGTTGCCAAATTTTCTAGTACTTTTAATTTTTAGAATTACTAATTGTAATATCATGTGTTATGAATTGGTAGTAATATCAGTGGTAAGGCCTCCAGCCCCTGTGATATCGTATAATATGAATTGGTGATAATATCGTTGTCAATCCCGCTAGTAATTGTAATATCCTTTATTATGAATTGGTAGTAATATCACTGGTAAGGCCTCCAGCCCCTGTGATATCGTATAATATGAATTGGTGATAATATCGTTGTCAATCCCGCTAGTAATTGTAATATCCTATGTTATGAATTGGTAGTAATATCAGTGGTAAGGCCTCAGGCCCCTGTGATATCATATAATATGAATTGGTGATAATATCGTTGTCAATCCCGCTAGTAATTGTAATACCCGGTATCCTATGTTATGAATTGGTAGTAATATCAGTGGTAAAGCCTCCAGCCCCTGTGATATCGTATAATATGAATTGGTGATAATATCGTTGTCAATCCCGCTAGTAATTGTAATATCCTATGTTATGAATTGGTAGTAATATCACTGGTAAAGCCTCCAGACCCTGTGATATCGTATAATATGAATTGGTGATAATATCGTTGTCGATCCCGCTAGTAATTGTAATATCCTATGTTATGAATTGGTAGTAATATCACTTGTAAGGTCTCCAGCCCCTGTGATATGGTAGTAAGTATTCCATTGTAGACCATGAATTGATGGTAATATCGTTGTGAAGTAACTAGTCGCTAGTGATTGTAGTATTCTATATCATGAGTTCTTGGAAATATCAATGGTAAGGCCGCCAATCCGTGTGATATGGTAGATCATGAAATGGCTGTACTATCAGTGGAAAAGCCTCCAGACATTGTGATTTGGTTTATTGTGAAACGGTGGTAATATCAAGGGTAACGCTAGGAGTCATTAATATATGGAATATGAATAATTGGTGGTAATACCAGAAGGAAGGCCGCCAATCCTTGTGATATCGTATATTATGAATTGATGTTAATATCCATACTCGCAAGTCAGGGTTTCTGTGTTCACATGTTTCAATTGTTTAATTTTTCTTGTCACTTCATATTCATATAGTGGTTGGCATTTTCAAAATGTTAGTAGAGTGCATCTGATGAGTCTTGAATAGACGAAACACGCATAAGGCGTAGCAAAATTTATTGCCTGAAACTTTATTTCAGATTGACAACTAATGTTATAATTTATTTTCTACAAACAATGAGTATATTCACAATAGTGTATGCCACCAACGATATAAGTGACATAAGTGTGATTGAAATAAAGCTAATGAAGCGCGAATCAGCTGTACACCTTTGATTGTGGTAAAAAAAGTAGGACACTGTTGAGTTCGGTACTTTAATGTTAATGATTAAGTTTAAAATTTACGGTATTTAAAATAACACTGTTGAGTTCGGTACTTTAATGTTAATGAATAAGTTTAAAATTTACGGTATTTAAACTAACGATTGATATAATAAATTTAGCAATGCATCGACAATTTTTCCAAAAAGGAGGTAATGATTTTATTTAAACATATCACGTAAAATAGTCATTATAATTTAACTTTTCTATTTATTGAATGGGCACTAGTTTGGCAAGTTTTGGATCAGCTCTGTGTATATATTGAAAAAGACAAGTTAAATAGCAGCCTATCAGAGCATTACATACAACTTTTTAAACAACAATAAAAGTTGGAACAACAAATAAGGTGAAACTTTTTTTTGCCACAGTTATAATGAAAAATTGCAACTGAAAACGAAATATATTTGCATAGAGAACAAATATATGGAAATTAGATCAGTTAGTATGTGTTAATTTTAAATCGTTCAGTTTATCATCAATTGGTGGTAATATCAGTTACAAGTCCACAAGACAGTGCGATATCGTAGACAATGAAATGTTGGTAATATCGTTGTTAAGGCAGCAAGTAAGTGTGACATCGTGTATCATCAATTGGTAGTAATATATCGTCGATAAGGCCGCTAGTCATTGTGATATCATAGATCATGAATTGCTGGTAATATCAAAAGTAAAGAAACCAGTCATTCTGATATCATATATCATCAATTAGTGGCAATATCACTGATAAGGCCACAAGACAGTGTGATGTCGTAGATTATGAATTGGTCTTAATATTGTTGTCAAGGATATAGTACATGTATAGCATGAATTGGTTGTAATTTCAGAGGTAAGTCCGCTATACTTGGCGATATTGTATATCATGAATTGACACTAATACTACTGGAAACGACGCCAATCCTGTGATATCGTACATCATGAATTGGTTCTGATATAAGTGGTAAGGCCACTACTCAGTATGATATTGTATACCATGCATTGGTTGTGATATCGTTGTCAAGCCCGCTAGTAATTGTAATATCCTATATCATAAATTGGTAGTAATATCAGTGGTAAGGCCTCCAGTCCTTGTGATATGGTAGATCATGAAATGGTGGTAATATCAGTGGTAAAGATGTCTTTCATTGTGATATGGTTTATTGTGAATTGATGGTAATATCAGAGGTACGTCTACCAGTCACTGTGATATCGAATATAAAGATTTGGTGGCAATACAGTAGCAAGGCCGCCAATCCTTGATAAATAGTTTATAATGAATGGATGTTAATATCAGTGATAAAGCCGCTTTCATAATGTGGTACAAATTCGTAATTAAAAGAGTTATATTAATTTACGATCTGACATTTTCGATGAGTCATAGGTAGTGTTTCCTATTCCTGGATTTGACTTTTCCCTAGACAAGATAATGAGTAACTCGACGGGTGTCTAATTAGAGGCAGGCACTGCTTACTCGTCCGGAGCACCTGAGTGCACCCATAGTTTTTATTGGGTTGAGGTTACTCTCTTTCTGTGTTTTATGTTTTTGATTTTTGTGTTGTGTTTGTCTATATCCGGATTTGTAACTGTCCCTTGGTTTTGGCTCTTATTGTTCGGTCGGTTTTCGTTGCTACTTTCTTAAATATAACTGTATTCGTGATGTAGAAATAGATTTCTGATGTTCAAATCTCAATATTTAGGAATAGCATTGTATAGAAACTTATAAGATATGACATTTATGCAATTAATAGCGCTCTTTTTGAAATTATCATCAATACAGCATTAATTTTATTACAATGGCTGGATGGCTTTATCACCTATATTACCACCATTTCATGATCTACCGTATCACAGGGACTGCCGGCCTTACCACTGATATTAACATCAATGCATAATATACTATATCACAAAGATTGGCGGCCTTGCTACTGGTATTACCACCAATTTTACATATTAGATATAACAATGACTCATAGCTAGCCTTACCTTTGGTATTACCACCGATCCACGATCAACTAAATCACAATGACTGGGGCTTTTCAACTGATATTACCATCATTTCATAATATACCATATCACAAGGACCGGAGGCCTTACCACTGATATTACGAAGAATTCATAATATAGAATATTATAACTACTAGCGGCCTTCACAACGATATTATCATTAATTCATGGTCTACGATGTAATGCTCGCTAGAGGCCTTATCACTGATATTAGAAACAATTTATGATATAAGATATCACAATGGTAGTAGGTATCGCCTCTTATTTTTGTGATATCTTATATCATGAATTGGTTCTTATATCAGTGATAATGTAAGTATTACATCGTAGACCATGAATTGATGGTAATATCGTTGTGAAAGCCGCTAGTAATTGTAGTATTCTATATCATGAATTCTTGTGTATATCTGTGGTAAGGTCGCCAACCCTTGTGATAAAATAGACCATGAAATGATGGTAATATCAGTGGAAAAGCCTCCAGACATTTTGATTTGGTTTATTGTGAAATGGTGGTAAATCAAGGGAAAGGCTATGAGTCATTGTTATATCGAATATGAAGAATTGGTGGTAATACCAGTAGCAAGGCCTCCAATCCTTGTGATATCGTATATTATGAATTAATGTTAATATCAATCTTCACAAGTCAGGGTTTCTGTGTTCAGATGTTTCCACGAAACCCTGACAAACTTAGCTAGGAAATTCCCGGGCTTGAAGATTTTCGTATGACGTCAAACCTTCAAAATATCAACCAATGAAATTGCCTGAAAGAAGCAAGTGTTTGGCAGAAGTCATTCTTACTCATTCATGATTGTGAAGAAAATTTAACGCAACTAATAAAAAACGCCATATTAACAAAATATTAACACTACTGTACAAAATACACTGATTTTCACATGGCCTACACATTCGTTCGATTAATTTTTACAATAGACACCGGGATATCCCCGCCTTGTGAAGATGGTTAATATCAATTGTTTAATTTTTCTAGTCACTTCATATTCATATAATGGTTGGCATTTTCAATATTTTTAATAGAGTGCCTCTGATGAGTCTTGAATAGACGAAACACGCATCAGGCGAAGCAACATTTATTGCCTGAAACTGTGGTGTTTATCTTATTTCAGATTGACAACTAATTTTATTATTTCTTTTCGATAAATAATGAGTATATTCATAATATAGTATCCCCCAACGATATAAGTGAAGTAAGTGTGATTGAAATAAAGTTAACGAAGCGCGAATCAGCTGTACACCTTAGATTGTGGTAGAAATTAGGACACTGTTAAGTTCGGTACTTTAATGTTAATGATTAATTTTAAAATTTACGGTATTTAAACTAACAATGTTGAGTTCGGTCCTTTAATGTTAATGATTAAGTTTAAAATTTACGTTATTTCAACTAACGATTAATATAATAAATTTTGCAATGCATCGACAATTTGTCCAAAAAGGAGGTAATGGTTTTATTTAAACATATCAGATAAAATAATCATTATAATTTAACTTTTCTAATTATTGAATGGGGCACTAGCTTGGCAAGAAGTTTTGGATTAGCTCTGAAAATATATTGAAAAAGACAAGTTAAATAGCAGCCTATCAGAGCATTACATACAACTTTTTAAACAACAATAAAAGTTGGAACAACAAATAAGGTGAAACTTTTTTTTGCCACAGTTATAATGAAAAATTGCAACTGAAAACGAAATATATTTGCATAGAGAACAAATATATGGAAATTAGATCAGTTAGTATGTGTTAATTTTAAATCGTTCAGTTTATCATCAATTGGTGGTAATATCAGTTACAAGTCCACAAGACAGTGCGATATCGTAGACAATGAAATGTCGGTAATATCGTTGTTAAGGCAGCAAGTAAGTGTGACATCGTGTATCATCAATTGGTAGTAATATATCGTCGATAAGGCCGCTAGTCATTGTGATATCATAGATCATGAATTGCTGGTAATATCAAAAGTAAAGAAACCAGTCATTCTGATATCATATATCATCAATTAGTGGCAATATCATTGATAAGGCCACAAGACAGTGTGATGTCGTAGATTATGAATTGGTCTTAATATTGTTGTCAAGGATATAGTACATGTATAGCATGAATTGGTTGTAATTTTAGAGGTAAGTCCGCTATACTTGGCGATATTGTATATCATGAATTGACACTAATACTACTGGAAACGACGCCAATCCTGTGATATCGTACATCATGAATTGGTTCTGATATAAGAGGTAAGGCCACTACTCAGTATGATATTGTATACCATGCATTGGTTGTGATATCGTTGTCAAGCCCGCTAGTAATTGTAATATCCTATATCATAAATTGGTAGTAATATCAGTGGTAAGGCCTCCAGTCCTTGTGATATGGTAGATCATGAAATGGTGGTAATATCAGTGGTAAAGATGTCTTTCATTGTGATTTGGTTTATTGTGAATTGATGGTAATATCAGAGATACGTCTACCAGTCACTGTGATATCGAATATAAAGATTTGGTGGCAATACAGTAGCAAGGCCGCCAATCCTTGATAAATAGTTTATAATGAATGGATGTTAATATCAGTGATAAAGCCGCTTTCATAATGTGGTACAAATTCGTAATTAAAAGAGTTATATTAATTTACGATCTGACATTTTCGATGAGTCATAGGTAGTGTTTCCTATTCCTGGATTTGACTTTTCCCTAGACAAGATAATGAGTAACTCGACGGGTGTCTAATTAGAGGCAGGCACTGCTTACTCGTCCGGAGCACCTGAGTGCACCCATAGTTTTTATTGGGTTGAGGTTACTCTCTTTCTGTGTTTTATGTTTTTGATTTTTGTGCTGTGTTTGTCTATATCCGGATTTGTAACTGTCCCTTGGTTTTGGCTCTTATTGTTCGGTCGGTTTTCGTTGCTACTTTCTTAAATATAACTGTATTCGTGATGTAGAAATAGATTTCAGATGTTCAAATCTCAATATTTAGGAATAGCATTGTATAGAAACTTATAAGATATGACATTTATGCAATTAATAGCGCTCTTTTTGAAATTATCATCAATACAGCATTAATTTTATTACAATGGCTGGATGGCTTTATCACCTATATTACCACCATTTCATGATCTACCGTATCACAGGGACTGCCGGCCTTACCACTGATATTAACATCAATGCATAATATACTATATCACAAAGATTGGCGGCCTTGCTACTGGTATTACCACCAATTTTACATATTAGATATAACAATGACTCATAGCTAGCCTTACCTTTGGTATTACCACCGATCCACGATCAACTAAATCACAATGACTGGGGCTTTTCAACTGATATTACCATCATTTCATAATATACCATATCACAAGGACCGGAGGCCTTACCACTGATATTACGAAGAATTCATAATATAGAATATTATAACTACTAGCGGCCTTCACAACGATATTATCATTAATTCATGGTCTACGATGTAATGCTCGCTAGAGGCCTTATCACTGATATTAGAAACAATTTATGATATAAGATATCACAATGGTAGTAGGTATCGCCTCTTATTTTTGTGATATCTTATATCATGAATTGGTTCTTATATCAGTGATAATGTAAGTATTACATCGTAGACCATGAATTGATGGTAATATCGTTGTGAAAGCCGCTAGTAATTGTAGTATTCTATATCATGAATTCTTGTGTATATCTGTGGTAAGGTCGCCAACCCTTGTGATAAAATAGACCATGAAATGATGGTAATATCAGTGGAAAAGCCTCCAGACATTTTGATTTGGTTTATTGTGAAATGGTGGTAAATCAAGGGAAAGGCTATGAGTCATTGTTATATCGAATATGAAGAATTGGTGGTAATACCAGTAGCAAGGCCTCAAATCCTTGTGATATCGTATATTATGAATTAATGTTAATATCAATCTTCACAAGTCAGGGTTTCTGTGTTCAGATGTTTCCACGAAACCCTGACAAACTTAGCTAGGAAATTCCCGGGCTTGAAGATTTTCGTATGACGTCAAACCTTCAAAATATCAACCAATGAAATTGCCTGAAAGAAGCAAGTGTTTGGCAGAAGTCATTCTTACTCATTCATGATTGTGAAGAAAATTTAACGCAACTAATAAAAAACGCCATATTAACAAAATATTAACACTACTGTACAAAATACACTGATTTTCACATGGCCTACACATTCGTTCGATTAATTTTTACAATAGACACCGGGATATCCCCGCCTTGTGAAGATGGTTAATATCAATTGTTTAATTTTTCTAGTCACTTCATATTCATATAATGGTTGGCATTTTCAATATTTTTAATAGAGTGCCTCTGATGAGTCTTGAATAGACGAAACACGCATCAGGCGAAGCAACATTTATTGCCTGAAACTGTGGTGTTTATCTTATTTCAGATTGACAACTAATTTTATTATTTCTTTTCGATAAATAATGAGTATATTCATAATATAGTATCCCCAACGATATAAGTGAAGTAAGTGTGATTGAAATAAAGTTAACGAAGCGCGAATCAGCTGTACACCTTAGATTGTGGTAGAAATTAGGACACTGTTAAGTTCGGTACTTTAATGTTAATGATTAATTTTAAAATTTACGGTATTTAAACTAACAATGTTGAGTTCGGTCCTTTAATGTTAATGATTAAGTTTAAAATTTACGTTATTTCAACTAACGATTAATATAATAAATTTTGCAATGCATCGACAATTTGTCCAAAAAGGAGGTAATGGTTTTATTTAAACATATCAGATAAAATAATCATTATAATTTAACTTTTCTAATTATTGAATGGGGCACTAGCTTGGCAAGAAGTTTTGGATTAGCTCTGAAAATATATTGAAAAAGACAAGTTAAATAGCAGCCTATCAGAGCATTACATACAACTTTTTAAACAACAATAAAAGTTGGAACAACAAATAAGGTGAAACTTTTTTTTGCCACAGTTATAATGAAAAATTGCAACTGAAAACGAAATATATTTGCATAGAGAACAAATATATGGAAATTAGATCAGTTAGTATGTGTTAATTTTAAATCGTTCAGTTTATCATCAATTGGTGGTAATATCAGTTACAAGTCCACAAGACAGTGCGATATCGTAGACAATGAAATGTCGGTAATATCGTTGTTAAGGCAGCAAGTAAGTGTGACATCGTGTATCATCAATTGGTAGTAATATATCGTCGATAAGGCCGCTAGTCATTGTGATATCATAGATCATGAATTGCTGGTAATATCAAAAGTAAAGAAACCAGTCATTCTGATATCATATATCATCAATTAGTGGCAATATCATTGATAAGGCCACAAGACAGTGTGATGTCGTAGATTATGAATTGGTCTTAATATTGTTGTCAAGGATATAGTACATGTATAGCATGAATTGGTTGTAATTTTAGAGGTAAGTCCGCTATACTTGGCGATATTGTATATCATGAATTGACACTAATACTACTGGAAACGACGCCAATCCTGTGATATCGTACATCATGAATTGGTTCTGATATAAGAGGTAAGGCCACTACTCAGTATGATATTGTATACCATGCATTGGTTGTGATATCGTTGTCAAGCCCGCTAGTAATTGTA